>CAJHNH020000631.1:137500-160000 GCA_905116865.2 Candidula unifasciata
CGACACTGAACATACTTCTACCCATGGGGCATCAGTCTGAATGATTGCACTCAAGCCCTCTATTTTATATACACCGAGTTGAAAATACAGTGAAGACAATTAAAGACCAAAGCTTTTATTTTATTGCCTATTCTCTTATTCCCAAGCAAGGTTTTGTATTGTCTACTCCCTAATTAACCAGTGAGATCTCTGTTTCCCTCCGCAATATGCTTCAGTCAGATTTCTGTTTCCATCCGCAATATGCTTCAGTCAGATTTCTGTTTCCATCCGCAATATGCTTCAGTCAGATTTCTGTTTCCATCAGCAATATGCTTCAGTCAGATTTCTGTTTCCATCCGCAATATGCTTCAGTCAGATTTCTGTTTCCATCCGCAGTATGCTTCAGTCAGATTTCTGTTTCCATCCGCAATATGCTTCAGTCAGATTTCTGTTTCCATCCGCAATATGCTTCAGTCAGATTTCTGTTTCCATCCGCAGTATGATTCAGTCAGATTTATATTCACCTCCTCATTATGCCTGGTTCTCATTTTTTTTCCTCCGGGTTTGTTTTCACCTCGTCATTACGCATTGTTAAGTGTTCTGCCGCCTACCTACATTATTCACGGATCATGGTTGTTTTTAACGGATCATGTTTGTTATTCACGGATCATGTTTGTATTCTACTCCCTCTTATGTATTTTATACTCCCTATTATGTATATACTACTCCCCATTATGTATATTCTACTCCCCATTACGCATATTCTACTCCCTGTTATGTATATCCTACTACACAGTAACCTTTCCTACTCCCCATTATGTATATCCTACTACACATTAACCTTTCCTACTCCCCATTATGTATATCCTACTACACATTAACCTTTCCTACTCCCCATTACGCCTATTCGACTTCCCATTTGCCCGTTATATATTCAGTTCTTCTACCCAATGCATCTCTGCCATGTTTCTGTTATATTCCCAAATATGACTTTGTTAGTTACATGCATTTGTCAAATTACTTTTCTACTATCCATTTTGCCTACGTCGGTTTGTTATTCTAGTTTCAGGTATGCCTTCATAAGTTGTATTTTCTACTCTCCATTATGCTTCCATCAGTTTTTTCTGTTCTACTCTCCATTATGCTTCCATCAGTTTTTCTGTTCTACTATCCATTATGCTTCCATCAGTTTTTCTGTTCTACTCTCCATTATGCTTCCATCAGTTTTTCTGTTCTACTCTCCATTATGCCTCCATCCGTTTTTCTGTTCTACTCTCCATTATGATTCCATCAGTTTTTCTGTTCTACTCTCAATTATGCTTCCATCAGTTTTTCTGTTCTACTCACCATTATGATTCCATCAGTTTTTATGTTTTACTCTCCATTATACTTCCATCCGTTTTTCTGTTCTACTCTCCATTATGTTTCCATCAGTTTTTCTGTTTTACTCTCCATTATGCCTCCATCCGTTTTTCTGTTCTACTCTCCATTATGCTTCCATCCGTTTTTCTGTTCTACTCTCCATTATACTTCCATCCGTTTTTCTGTTCTACTCTCCATTATGCTTCCATCAGTTTTTCTGTTCTACTCTCCATTATGCTTCCATCCGTTTTTCTGTTCTACTCTCCATTATGCTTCCATCCGTTTTTCTGTTCTACTCTCCATTATGATTCCATCAGTTTTTCTGTTCTATTCTCCATTATGCTTCCATCAGTTTTTCTGTTCTACTCTCCATTATGATTCCATCAGTTTTTATGTTCTACTCTCCATTATGCTTCCATCCGTTTTTCTGTTCTACTCTCCATTATGCTTCCATCAGTTTTTATGTTCTACTCTCCATTATGCCTCCATTAGTTTTTCTGTTGTACTCTATATTATGCTTCCATCGGTTTTTCTGTTCTACTTTCCATTATGCCCCAGTGGTTTGTTTTTCCTACTCTCTTTTATGCCGTTGTCATACTGATTTGCTACTTATCATTATGCAGAGTTTTAAAACCTCCTCCCCGCAATGTCAAGGCCATCCAGGTATTTATCTCTTGTATGCATTATGTTCTCTTGCCATCAAGCTTGCCACCTAGCCTTCATGATTATCTACAGGCATCAAGCCCGCAAATCTTTGCTGTCTGCGTTTAATGACTCTTTATCAATTTGAGGCTAATGCTCGCCCCTCACAGTCCATTGTGCTTTTCACATTCACCATGAAGACAATGCCATTCTCTAACGCTATCGGAATTTTGATTTACTGAAAACAAATGTAGTGGCGTCCGTGGCTAAGGCGTTGCGAGTCCGACTAGTAAGTCAGCATACCGCGATCAAAACCCACTGCAGGCTGCGTGGATTTTTGTCGTGGTATGGGACGTCGCAGGTCGACCCAGCCTAAAATGGGTACCAGGATGGGCTGTCCTTGGAAAGTAAAGACAGCCGGCATAATGCTGACCACATTACCCACAGAGTGCTGATGGTCTGTAAAAATATGGGACGCTCTGCCCATATGCCCGATGCGCCGAAAGGCGTGAAAAGGGAACTTTACTTTACAAAAACAAATGTAGTTCTTTATTTTATTTATTTCCATCCTCGTCTGTCTGTCTGTCTGTCTGTCTGTCTGTCTGTCTGTCTGTCTGTCTGTCTGTCTGTCTGTCTGTCTGTCTGTCTGTCTGTCTGTCTGTCTGTCTGTCTGTCTGTCTGTCTGTCTGTCTGCCTGTCTGTCTGTCTGTCTGTCTGTCTGTCTGGTCTGTCTGTCAGTCTGTCTGTCTGTCTGTCTGCCTGCCTGCCGGCCGGCCGGCCTGCCTGTCTGTCTGTCTGTTTGTCTCCTTTGAGTCATATATATTTCTCTTTCAATAAGTCTCTTGTTTTGCTCATTATTGAAAGTGTTTCTTGTTTTGCTCAGTCACATACACACTCTCTGACTTTACCGCGCGCTCTCTTTATCTCGCTGTCTCTACCGATCTCTCTCTCTTATTGTCTCTACTGCCTCTTCCACACTGTCTCTAACACTCTGTCTGTCTCTCGCTATCTCTACCGCTCTCTCTCTCTTTCTCTCTCTCTCTCTCTCTCTCTCTCTCTCTCTCTCAGTCTCTATCACTCTCTCTCACTCTTTTTTTCTGTCTCTGTCTCTACCACTGTCTCTCAGAATGTCTACACCGCTCTCTCTAACTGTATATACCCCCCTCCCTCTCTCTCTCACTGTCTCTACCGCTCACTCACTCTCATTGCCTCTACCGCTCTCTCTCTCGCCCTGCCCCTCTAACTTTCTCTTTCATTGGGTCTCTTTCCATTTCTCATTCTTTCTGTCTGTCGAACTGTCGCTCTCGTGTTCTGTTCCTCCGTTCGTCCTTTAGTCTCGTTAATTCTCTCTGTCTCTCCCTATCTCTCTGACACTCTATAATTTTCTCTGCGAATCCTTCCTACGTTTTATGGGTATGTCATGTTCTATCACTATCTCTCTCTATCACTTTATATGATTTCCTCTCTCTTATGATCTGGCACACACACTATCATTTGACCTCGTTTTTTCTCTCTCTCCCCCCTCCCTCTCTCTCTCATTGTCTCTCTCGCTTTTTTTGGCCGTTTTTGTCAAGATTATATATCTGTCTATTCCTCACTCTCTTTCTCTCCCTCTCATTCTCTCTCGCTTTTTGTGTGTGGCTTTTTTCTGGTCAAGATTATATGTCTGTATCTTCCTCTGTCTCTTCCTCTCTCTCTCTGTCTGTCTGTCTGTCTCTCTCTATCTCTCTCTCTCTCTCTCTCTCTCTCTCTCTCTCTCTCTCTCTCTCTCTCTCTCTCTGTGTTTCTTTAACCCTCTTGTGTCCTTCTCGCATATTCAAACACACACTCTCTCTCACACTCTCATGTTATTTCACTCTCCGTCACAGTCACTCCCGTTCTCTCTCATATTCTCTCATAATCTATTACTCTCTCATATTCTCTCATAATCTATTACTCTCTCATATTCTCGCATAATCTATTACTCTCTCATATTCTCTCATAATATATTACTCTCTCATATTCTCTCATAATCTTTTACTCTCTCATATTCTCTCATAATCTATTACTCTCTCATATTCTCTCATAATCTATTACTCTCATATTCTCTCATAATCTATTACTCTCTCATATTCTCTCATAATCTATTACTCTCTCATATTATCTCATAATCTATTACTCTCTCACATTCTCTCATAAACTATTACTCTCTCATATTCTCTCATAATCTATTACTCTCTCATATTCTCTTATAATCTATTACTCTCTCACATTCTCTCATAATCTATTACTCTCTCACATTCTCTCATAATCTATTACTCTCTCACATTCTCTCATAATCTATTACTCTCTCACATTCTCTCATAATCTATTACTCTCTCATATTCTCTCATAATCTATTACTCTCTCACATTCTCTCATAATCTATTACTCTCTCATATTCTCTCATAATCTATTACTCTCTTACATTCTCTCATAATCTATTAATCTCTCACATTCTCTCGTAATCTATTACTCTCTCATATTTTTGTCGCCTTTTGTTTCTTTCTCTTTTTATCCCATCTTATATCATCTTCCTCTCTGTCTGTTCTTTTGCTCATGTTCTATCACACTTTCTTTCTTCCTTAAGTTCTTTCACCCTCTCTCTTATGTTCTGCCACAGTCTCCTGCATGTTTCACTCTGTATCGCTCAGTCTGCATTTTCCTGCATCATATAGGAACCATTTACAAATGATAAATACACCCCCCTCTAGTATGGTTGTGGCTTTCCTATGTTCCCTGTGCCTAAATCAGAGACGGCCAACGAAGACAGATTTATGGAGGAATCAATAACTAGCACAGCCACTATATTCCCCAGTTAACCCTCTGTCCATCCTTCTGCCCCGTGAGCAGTCGAGAAAGTGCACATACCCTCCCTTATTCACATCAGCCTGGGCACTAACTTCCCCTCCCCCAGTCACTTTAGGGCCCATCAACCCCACACCTCACCTCACCCTCCGGGCAGATAACAACATGCTCAGATACTCTTGTTTCTTTCGGGTTAGCTACTCTGCACCCCTTCCCTCTCCCTCTTTACTCATCCAAGATCTCTGGCAGCCCCTCTCCTTCTAGTTCCTGAGCTAATAACGAACATGCAGAATGCGCGCCGTAGAAACAAATCAATTCGGGGCGCAACCAAGAGGGGCTCTCAAATGCAACAGCGCACAGTAAATCTGCAGTCGGTTGCTTATAACCAGCCAATAGATTACAACGCCATGCAAAGCCGACAACACCTCTCTCTCTCTCTCTCTATGTTGTATGCAATTCTATTTCATATATGATTTATACCATTTTGTATTAACACTGGGTATAGATTTCTGGCCGAGCGTAGTTAATTTTATCGTTCCTTTCTGAAAACCAAAAGATTGATTACATGTAGGAAGGAATTCTACCACTTTGCCTGTGTATGTGTGTGCGTGTGTGTGTGTGTGTGTGTGTGAGTGCGTGCAAGAGAGCCAACTCACTCACCCTCTGTCCAAATTCTGTCGTCGTTTCATCTTTTGCAGCATGGGTGTATTTTTAGTCGTGGTATTGCTTAGTCATTGATGGTAATGGAATTGTGAGGGGGGAAGAGCAACGCGGGGAGCGGTCGTTGGGTCAGCTAGGGAATTTGGAAAGGCGACGAGAGAGCCAATGAGGGACAATATAGAGATCCATTAGTGTAGTAGGCAAGGGAGTCGTTTGGAAATACAGAACTATTATGGTAGAATGCCGTGTTTGAAATCCTTTGTTGCATGGGATTAGGGGGCATCAGACTTGATCCTGGATGAGATCATAGTTACAGTTAATTGATGGCCGGGGAGGGGTTAGTGGGGGGATTTTAAAATGAGTGCAGAAGGGACTGCAATAGTACGGACATGTACGGCCTCTTAAAAAACTAATACTACAGTCGCCTTTACTTTCCAGGGCGGTACGTGGTACCTGCCTCGACGGGGATTGAACCCAAGACCTTCAGGTCGGCAGACGAACGTCTAACCACTACGCTACTGCATCTCCCACTGCACCACCACAATTAATGCTCATTTTTCCATTCCTTCAGACTTTTTAGGCAAATAGGGCTAAACCTATATTTTATAAACCAATCGGTACTCGGTGGGTGTATTGGTCAATATCACGACGGCCACCTTTACTTCCCAGGACTTTAGCTGGTTCCAACTCAGGCTGGGTCAGCCTAGAAGCCACAGTCATTTCTGTCCGGCGCCGTTTGGATTCTAACTCACGACCCTCGGATCCGGAGTGTCTAACCGCTAACCACGGTTTTTCCCACCCCCACAATTAGGATCAAGATTTAACACAGCTATATTTAATTTGAAATTATTTAATTCAGTTGTTTATATTGCTCTCTGTTGTTTTTATTTTCCAAAACGCCCTCTTGCCTATTTAATTACGTAGTATATAGTCTCTCATATGCATATTTCTCCCATTACGTATTTCTTGATTTCATGCTTGGTTGGTTAGAAGCTCTGTTGTCTTGTCTATTGAGTTTTCCGGTGACAGCTTTTGTTGTGTTTAGTATTTCGCCGATGAAGACTTTAATTGAAACGTTTGGTTGTATTTATGTGCGTCTGTTCCATACCATCCGTTAAGCTTTCTATTCTCATTTTGTGTTGTAGCTAGAAAAAGCAAACACCGCGCAGGCCAATAACTGCAGCTACGAAACTGTTACCCCCCTCCTCATTGTAAGAATGTTCCTCACAGACAGGAACAAGTCAAAATACACGCCAACCGCTACTAGACAATCATCTGATGTATTCTCTGCGGTATCGCCACTTGAGAAATGGATACTCACCTCCCGGGCTAAACTCGGGACTGTAGATGGATGAACTGATTTCTGTCGGCTCAATTGTCTTGGTTTCAAATAACAAGGGATTACTTTGTTTGAGTTTCTTTTGAATTTATATCTTTCTTCTTTGTCGCTCCCCGGTACCAGAAAGATAAACCTGATTCTATATATAGATGACACAGACTTATGACTGTTCATGATAACAAGTTAGTTGCATATCCCTTACAATAGATTGCAGATTTTTTTTTTTTTTGGCCGTTTGGCTAGGCAGTTTTACGACGTTCAGTAGTTCGTCATTGCGGTCTCAACGTGTCGGCACTTGTTCATCATCATCATCAATCAGCAAGTCCTTTACAGGACAAGGCTCTCTTCACGGCACGCCTGAAAGTATTCCTTTCCCTAGCCAGCTCTTCAGTCCAACGTGCTTTCAGTGCCATCGCATCTTCAATATCATGTCTCCATCGTCACGGATGTCGACCCCTGCCTCGCTTTCCACAAACTGTACCCTCCACCACGGCATTTTCCAAGCTACCATTATGTTTGATGTGGCCAAAACACTTCAGCTGTCGGGACGGGACGCTGTTTATGAGACAGTTCTCGGCTTTTCATCCCGTGTTGAAATTAGCGCCAAGCGGTACGATGCCAAACTGCCAGCATTGGAATCGAACGGGCATTTCGGAATTACTCAGCTCATTGGCAACGCCTAAGCCACAGACGTCGACAATGACATTGTGATAAAGGAAGGGAAATGTGTCAATGGATTTGGCGCGGATACGACTGTTGCTCATTGTATTATTTAGAACAGATAGTGGTTTAATGGAGCTAGGAGGCACTAGAGGCTGTCCATGTACTTGTTTGTGTACCCATGGCGAGTCCTGGTGCATACAGTACAAGAATACAGTAAAGGACCTTTTTTTCCCACAGGAGTATCAGGCATACAACAATCCATCCATTTATGAAAAAAAAAAAAAAAAAACGACCACGCTCAACATATTGCGAGCAGTACCGGTTATAATTGCTGCCTAGTTTCTTTGCGCCAAGTATATTAGGGATAAAATGTATATTGCACCAAAACTAGTGACTTGGACCGGTACTGTAGTGCCTATCGGCACTGTGATTGAGTTGATCATTACACCGACGGCATTCACTTTTCAAGAGTTTACCTGAAAGCAGTTTAGGGCTGCGTCAATTGCGAGACAGGGTCATTCTTGAAAAAGTTCCGGCTCTCCCTTAGGAACTGAACGAAAGACTTTCGGATCTGCAGGCCAGCGTATAGCTGCTACATCGCTGCGGTTTCGGGTACATTCATTGACATTAAATACTTTTCGGGTGATGTTTTTTTTTTTGTGTGTGTGTGTGGGGGGGGGGGGGGAGCCACACGTTTTACACGGCTAAATAAAACGTGGTAGCGCATAACAGGGGCTTGCCGATGGTCCCGAAAGTTTTAGTTCGAATATGTACATGAGAGATTGTTTCCATGTGGACAAAGCCTAAAATGTAACATGTGAAATAAAGGCGGCCGGTGTTGAATTGACCACATCACGCACCGAGTGTCAATTAGTCTTTACAATGATGTGTTTACAGTGGTACGATCGGAAGCGCAGGAGTATGAAAAAATATTTGAGTGATTGTAGTAGTTGTTCTCCTCGGTGTCTCTTTCGTGCAGCGGTAGTGTTGTGGCGACTGAGTAAAGTATTTCAACTTTAGAAAATTTAGGACCTCTTTAGGCTAATGCTGCATCGGGTATGTGGTTAAACAATCGAGAATGGAACACGTAACGAGCTTAGGCCCAGCTCCGCCCAGCTATACATATTGTGAGTGACGAAATCGGACAATGACACTGTGATTAGACTGCATGCGTGTTATGCGTGTTAACCTTTGAGACGCGAAAATCAAGTGGCAGGAATGTTAGGTTGATGCGACGTTGTATTGTCTTGACGGTCTTACTAGCGGCCACGCCTGCTCTATATTATAGGATGTCAGCGGTTGTAACGACCCCTTACCATGTACAACTGGCTCTAACCCCCACCCCCTCCCTACCCCACACACTGAACCTAGGCCCCACGAGAGAGTGCATTCTACACTGCTCTAACTTACACCAGCCTGACCAATCATCAATGACAAGTCAGCTAGTGTGTAGCAGGGCGGACCTGCGCTTGATTGAGTTCTTTACTAGTTCCACAAAAAGTACCAAAATCTCTCCCAAAGCACATTGGGAGTATAGTGATAGACTTTTATTATTTTTTTTTTTTACAGACCAGTGGGTACTTCATTTAGTATGTGTTACATGCCAGTCAGGATCAGTTCTCCACCCCCCCCCCCCCCCCCCCCCCCCTTCCTTTTCTTTTTTCCAACTCCTCGCATCCCCCTCTTTGCGACCAGAAAACAAACAAATCGTAACTTCCAGCGAGCGTCCCCAAAAGAGGGAGACTTAGGTTGTGATTATAACTAGGTTACGTGCGCTGTAATAATTGACATAACATTGCTCGCCACCAGGTGGCATTAAAAAGGAATCTTGCAATGTTAATGCGATCACTGGAGACCGATCCAAAAACTGTCCTGACCGGCGATAAAGTCGTCTACCGGTCGCCGCTGACCCATCCCCCCTGATCCGAATTATAACTGGACTTGACGACCGACAGCAAGTGACTGGTTGTTAGGCTGACAGCGGTTCCTAGGCATATATTTCTAGACTCATATTGTGAAAGACCTGATGGGTTAAAAGTTAGTTGCCTATCCTTTACAGGATGTTACAGAACCAACCCCAGGATTTTTTAGCAGTTGTGGTTTTTCAAGGCAAGTTTCCATTCAGTAGTTTGCCACTGCTCCCTGGACGGTCGGCTTCTCGATTCAACTGTCGAAACCAACGCAAGGCACAAGGCCCGCAGTTAGGATCGAACCCGGCTCCTTGGCATTACGAAGCGCGTTCGCAACGCCTAAACCACAGACGTCGACCCCTGATGGGTAATGTAGTCAGTAAAGCGCCAGTCGCTTTTACTTCCCGGGACATGGTCTAGTTCTCATTTCAGAATGGATCAACATAGGAGCTTTCTTGTTTTCAAACTGCGTCTAGTGCGGATCTAAACCTAACACTGTTGGGCCGGCGGGGGTGTGTCTAGCCACAACCCTACAGCGGCTCTTCTAACTGTAAGACTAGGTTGAATTTCTTTGGATCTTCCAAAATGTCCTAGTGTCATGTTGGAGAACACAGAATTGACCCGCTGCCACCCAATAAACATGTCAATGTCATGGTAGACGACTAATTAGGGGTGTTTCCTTCAAACTCGGTGTGCACCTGCCTCGGAAGGAAGGTACCAACAATCTGCATACAAATAACTCACATCTGTAAATCTGATATGCACGTAAAACTCAAGTTCTGGACCAAAGTGCAAACGTGGACGAACACCAGGATGTCGATAATTTTGTAATTTGCATTTAGCTGACTCTCATTTCAACACGTCTTTTTTGTGACAGCATAAGGCCATTAATATTGATGGTCTTCAGTGGAGGCATCAGTAGGCGCATTCGGGTGGCAACCAGCGAAACTTGCCCCCGCGAGAATAATGTATTCATGTCGGTCAATGGAACAAAATAATATTTAATTACAGCACATAATTAGTTAATTAACCTATCTTTGTTAAAACTATAGGAAATTGTAACCTGAGAAACAAGGAAAATAAATGGCATTGAAAACAGATTAAGTTAACATAGTTCATCCTATATAAAGAAACAAAGCACAAACACAAATTATTCGTTTATAATTGTTTTAAAAGTAATGAAGACGTCTTGAACAAAACTGATTCACGAAGAGAACTGATTGCCCACATCAGAAAGAGGCAATCTACTTTATTAGGTCATGTGATGAGGAGGAAAGGGGAGTACATCGTGATAGTGGGAAAGTTGGAGGGGAGAAGAGGCAGAGGGAGACCAAGAGAATATATGCTGGGTAGTTTTACTTCATGGCATGGAGGATCATCTGTTTAGAGTTGATTGAAAGTACGCGAAACGGACTTTGAGAAAAGTTTGTTTTGAATACGCGATCAAATAGGAGTTTTATGAATTGACTTAAAGCTTACTGATCCAATGTGTGTGAGATTAGGGGTTGTGAACACATTCTCTTTCACACACTCGAACACATACAGTCACCGTGGTGCAGCGGATAGACGCTCGCCTGCGGATCGGAAGGTCGTCTGTTTGGTTGCTGGACCTTTTTTGTTAAAAATGACCTTGGCTCCAGGGTCGACCCAACCTTGTGTGGCTACCATGTGCAGTAGTAACGGCGACAGCCATGATGTTAACCACATCACACACCAAGTGCCGATTGGTCTAGAAAATTTAGTCTTAGTCCGATATACCCAATACGCTTAAAGGAGTTAGAATGGGTCCTTTACTTACAGATGCAAGCACACAGACACACACACACACACACACATACACAGACACATACACGCACAGAGTGTCAAACTACAAAGCATATATTCTCTTGGTCTCCATCTGCGTCTTCCTCCCTCCAGCTTTCCCACTTTTACGATGTACTACACTTTCCACCTCATCACATGAACCCAAAAAAAAGTAGATTGTCTCTTTCTGATGTGGGCAATCAGTTCTCTTTGTAAATCAGTTTTTTTCAAAACGTCTTTATTACTTTTAAAACAAATATTCACGATTAATTTGCTCGACGTTATTTGTGTTTGTGCTTTGTTTCTTTATATAGGATGAACTTTGTTAACTTAATCTGTCTTCGATGCTATTTATTTTCCTTATTTCTCAGGTTTCAATTTCCTATAGTTTTAACAAAGATAGGTTAATTAACTAATTATGTGCAGTAATTAAAGATTAGTTTGTTCCATTCACCGACAAGAATACATTATTCTCGCGGGACAAGTTTCGCTGGTTGCCACTTGAATGCGCTTATTGATGCCTCCATTGATCAACTGAAGAGAGAGAGAGAGAGAGAGAGAGAGAGAGAGAGAGAGAGAGAGAGAGAGAGAGAGAGAGAGAGAGAGAGAGAGAGAGAGAGCGAGCGTCTTTTTGATAGATAACAACTTAGCCAAGTAGATAAAAGAAACTTTCTGCTAGTAACATGACTGTATCAGGAATTTCCAGCGATGAGAGGAGTAACATACCTTGAAGAAGACACATGATTTTTATATTTTCAGCGGAATAATTTTAGCTTTTCATGCTTTCGTGTTTTTTGTTGATATAGATCAGCAGTAATGCACCTGATAAGATGTAACGAAACATACCAGCTAATAACAAGCACATTGCATTGTCTAAATTCACTACAGAAAAACTGTTAAAAGACAATTGAAGTGGAAACAGATATGTCGGAAGGAGACAGTCGTTCGTCAGCACACGGAAATAAAAGGTTGTCACGAAGACAGACAGGGTGACAAGCAGACAGATAAGACAGAGACAAGACATATAGATATAATACAGACAGTATGTTTCACCACGGCCTTCTCTATTTATAGGCCAAACAGGTCAACGGGGATTCCCGTTCTTGTACAAGAATGGAGTCCCTCTGCGTCCACAGTTTTTATCGAGGAGATGTATACACAAATTAAACTACAGTTTCATTAATTTTCGACATATTTTATAGAACTATGCGTTATTTTTAAGGTAAATATGTGTGCTATTTAAATATAACAATGAAGGCTCTTACAGACACACAAAAATGATCTTGCTACAGTCAACATGAACATAAACATCAATAATGTGTAGATATAAACTGAAAGTTATTCCAGCAAAAGTAAAGAAATATCAGTGCTAACTCTTCGATTCTGAGAGGATATTGCATCAGAGGAGCCAGTGGGGTGGGGGTGACATTTGTACTTTATCAGATTTAGCGCATAAAAATACTGCTGTGAAACATACACATGTCATTCATAACATAAATATAAATGATTGATGGTTATTATTACTGTTAGTAGACTACCACAACATATAATTATACTGTTATTTAATAATTAGTAAACAAGCATAGTCAATATGAAATTGATATGTGCAATAAATTTTCACCCAGAGCAGTTTTCTCAACAGTATTTATAGCACTACTAAATATTTATCCTCAAGGTACAAACAGCACAAACAAATTTGTCCAGTTTCATCTTGTTGGATGAAATCAATTCCTTATCATTGCAAATTTTTTGGGTAACTGTTTAAAAAATACATCACACATATTTCTGAATACTGCATGCAGCAACACGTATAAGTATCATGAATGGTATATTATTTTAAAGGTAATTAAAGCAAATTTAAAAAAGACCATATAACTGCAAATACTGTGCAACATACACATATCAAACAAAAGAATTCCCCATATAGATACCGAATCTCGTTGTTCAAAACAGTGTTTGGAACAAGACTAAAGCCCAGAATTAGATGAACAACCAGTAGTTTCTGCCAGAGTTTTCAGCCAGTGTTCGCAAAGCAGAAAACAATTTACAAAAATTAACACAGACCGTACAAATGCAAATATGCATAAGAAGTCAATGAACAACCAGAAGTTTCTGTCAGAGTTTAAAGACATTATTTGCGAAGCAAAAGCCAATTTAAAAAAAAAAAAATTAACACAAACCGTACAACTGCAAATAGGCATAAGAAGTCGACGAACCACCAGAAGTTTGTGCAAGAGTTTACAGACAGTGTTCGCGAAGCAGAAGCCAATTTACAAAAATTAACACAGACCGTACAACTGCAAATATGCATAAGAAGTCGATGAACAATCAGAAGTCTCTGCCAGAGTTTACAGCCAGTGTTCGCGAAGCATAAGAAAAATGGTTGAGGATTAATATTATTAGTGTACTTCTACAACATATAATTATACTGTTAGTCAACAATTAGTAAAGAGGCAAAGAGTGACTTGCTGTGAGAAATTCTGTTAGTTAGTAAATTAAATATTATTTTTATCCACTTACCCAGAGCTCCGAAATATATTGACACTATTTATCCAGTGTAGTTGCTCTATTTATGCACAGTTAGTATGAAAGCAATATCTTGTATATCCACTTCACAATATCCGCTTGCCGATTTGTAATACGAATACATTCAGAACACAGAATTTCGTAAGCACATTAAAATGTCACACGATGCAACACATGGAAAGGGCTCCCAGTAACCAGTTTCTGAGGGACTCCTATTAAAAAGTTGGTCATTTGGTTGTTAGGCACAATTAGAGACGGCGTTGGTTTCACATACGTATAGACAGACCAGCAGACATGTAAGGGTAGAAAAAATCGTTAAGATATATAACAGACGGACAGACAGTCAGATAGATAGATTAACTGGTTAGCAGGTAGTTATTCAGGCCGACAGAAAGCAGGCACAACGAGAGATTTTTAAAAACAAAATCCAGAAAGGTAGACGTATATAAACCTAAAAAATAGACAGAAAAGCTGACAGACTGTATGCCAGGCAAATAGACAAGCAGACCGGTAAGGATAAAGGAGTTCGTTAACGTGGTCGACATAGACAGACTAACAGACAGACAGATAAGCAGACAGACAGCCACTAAAGCATTCAGACAAACAGTAAGGAACCAAAGACAGACAGACATCAAACAGACAGACAGTCAGGACAGAAAAACGTTTATAAATAAACATGCCACAAGTGTTCAGCTGTGAACGGGGTTTCCCCACATGACATTCTCGCATCTTGACATGAGCAAAGAGGGATAAATTATATCTAAAGATAATATGTAATGCACGATGACATTATGTTGTGTGAATCATGAGGTTATCTCTGTCCCCCCCCCCCCCCCCCCTTTCCCTTTCCCGCTCTCTGCGTCGATGTCTTTCTACCTGTCCAACTCTGTCCCTGTCGTTTTCCATCACTCTTTCTTGCTCTCTCTCTCTCTGTACATCTCTCTCTCTCTCTCTCTCTCTCTCTCTCTCTCTCTCTCTCTCTCTGTCTCTCTCTCTCTCTCTTTCGCTGTGTTTCTACCTGTCCAACTTTGTCTTTATCCTATCCCAGTCTCTCTCTCTCTCTCTCTCTCTCTCTCTCTCTCTCTCTCTCTCTCTCTCTCTCTCTCTCTCTGTGTGAATGTGTGTAGGCGTATGCGTCTGTTTTTATATCGCTGTTTCTACCTCTCCCATTCAGTCTTTGCCCATTTGTATCCCGTTATCTCTATCTCTCTCTGCCTTTCTATCTATCCAACACTGTATCTATCCTTGCCTATCCATTTCACCATTCATGCGTTACCGCCTTTCCCTCTCAGTGTTCTCCTTCCTCTCTGGTGTTCCATTTTCCACTTTCCACATTCCTCTCTTGTCCCAAAGTTCTCATTCTCCCACTTGCTTTCTTTCTCTTCCCATGCCCTTTCTTTCACCCCGTGTTTCATTCTCTAACCCCATCTCCTCTTCTCATGCTACCCACTCTCTTCTCTGTTATCTTTATTATTCCTTGCTTCGTGCAGAGTGGTAAGCATCATTCATAGATCCCGGGTAGTTAGAATCATTTGGATATGTTCTCCAGGTAATGCAGATGTGTTTAGAACAAAGACAGACATTTAAACTGGCTAGAGCGCGCGAGCATGTGTGCGTGGATATCTGTCTGTGTGAGAGAGAGACAAAGACAAAGTGACTCCGACGGACAGACAGACATAGTCTGTATTAGTTACTGAAAATAATATGCCGTGTAGTGTGCGTGCGTGTGTGACAGACAGAGAGAGCAAGGCACAAACAGACAAACAGGTAGACAGACATAGTCTTTATTGCCTGTTTAAAATATATATACCGTGTGTGGTGTGCGCGCGTGCATGTATGACAGAAAGAGACTGAGATACAGCGAGACACCAACAGACAGACAGACAGAAAGACAGACAGACAGACATGTAGACAGACATAGTCGGTATTGTCTTCTGAAAAAAACATATGCCGCCTGTGGTGTGCGCGCGTGCTTGTGTGACAGACAGAGATTGACAGACAGTGCGACATGAACAGACAGATAAACAGACACATCGATCGATAGACAGACCGATTGCCCGACCAACCGCGCGACCGCCCGACCACCAGACCGACAGACAGACAGACCGACCGACCGATCGACCGACCGACAGACAGACAGTCTCTTTTATATATACACGCAGTGCGGACACAATACAGAAACTGGAAGACAGACAAAAGTTATTTAAGAAACTCATGAATGTGCAAGAGATGAAGAATAAACGTGGTGAAGTTAACAGCGATAAAACACGTCAAGCGAAGAAGCAGGGACTAGAGAAGCCAGGAGGCAGGAAATAACACTCATGCGCCAGCACTCTTGCTGCCCCTGTAGACAAGGCAGTACGAACGGGTACAGCACAGAAAAAAGTACGGCTGACTTACGTAAACTCTAAGCACACAGGTGACCCCGGTGTCTTGCTTGGCACGGTACAACAAAACTGTAGCTAGAACTGGATTACTGCTGATGTGGGGTCACTGTGCCCTCGTTACCAGATTTGCAACTTTTTTGCGGTTATTTTTGAGTTGAGCGTTGAGGTAGGAAAATGAGGCCGGAGGGAGAATCGGTAGGTGGGATAAGGACAGAAGGTAAAAGTTTACTTGTCTAGGTATCTGGAGCACGGCTCTTCATGCGGTTGATGGTTGTGACGTGGTCGCGCTGTTAGGGTTAGACTGTTTGCTAAGTATGGTACCGGAAATGCCTGTATGAAAATCGTTAATTCCCAAGAGTGCATTATTCATAACCAAGTCAAGTGGTTAAAACGCTCGGCTTTCATTAAGGATACCGAGGTTCCAATTTTCAGTAAGGTATCAGTATATTTGTGTATGTCCATGGCAGAACTATAAGACCATAAACTGAAGGGTGTCTGTGGCTTGAGCTTTGAGAACGCGCTTCGTAATTCCAGCATACTCGGTTTCAGATCGCGTTGCATTAATTTCGACAGTAGTGAAAAGCGCCGACGATTTAGAACAATGGCCAACTACAGATCTAGTATAACGATAGAACTGCCAAGGTACTGTAATGAAAAGCATCCCGTTGTTTACCCTGCAAGGTCGCAGCGACTGCGCTGGTCATGTAACAGTACATCTTTAGGCTCAAGACTCCTGTTCTACATCAGCCTAAAAGTGTTAGCCGAGGCCAGTAAAGTAGTCAGTTATAGTCGCTTTTCGTCTTTATATTCCGGATAACAGTAGTTATACGACTTTACAATTAATTACTACTGATGACCGGCACCTTTCCGTCTTTACAATCCAGATAACAGTAGTTATATGACATTACAATTACTGACTAATGATTGGCACCTTTCCGTCTTTTCAGACGATAGTGTTATGTTGCGCTATGAGGAGGCATGGAACTAACAGCCTATGGCGATGGCGAGTGTGATTAGCAACACCCGCCCGTGTCAAGAACAGTCTTCCACAGTGATAGGATGGGATTTCGGGACCATTGTTGTCAACATTTGTGTTTAGTCTGTTTCTTCTCAGACGCTCAGCTTCCACCCTTTCTGCAATTGTTCCCCCCCCCCCCCCCCTTTATTCTTATTTCATTCCCGATGTGCCCCTCCAAACAACATGGACGATGGCATTTTGTTCCCACGAGTCCACCTCAGTACCTCCGCGTTCCTCTTGCAAAAGTCTTTATATCGAGGTAGAGGTCAGCATCGACATCTTTCTACCATTGCAATTATAACTAAAATTAATTCGGAAAATAGCAACAATATAAAATCAGGGCTTCCCCCCCCCCCCCCCCCAGGAAACAAAATGTGACTACACAGAGTGTCTATTACAATAGCGCTGGGAAAAAAAAGATAACGTTAAAAAAACCCAAAAAACTAACAAATCGGGGAGAAGGTATCTGCTGGCGGCAGATAGACAGCTTTATCGACTGATTTTCCAAAACAAGAACTCATCAAAATAAACCGAATGCCCTAAGAGGATGATAAAGAGCCCACGTACCTCGGAGTCACATTTGATGACTAGTTGACATGGAGAAAACATATCAACAAGGCAGCAACCAAAACCAGGTGGAAGACAGCCATACTAAGAAAACTAAGTGGAACCACATGGGTAATCTATGAGAAAATACACAATAAAGTATACAAGCAGAGCATACAACCACACTTGGAATATGGATCAACTGCATGTTGTTCAGCATCCTGTACCATATTAAAGGAGTTGGATAAAGTGCAAAATCATGCGGTTAGAGTCATCATAGGAGGGATGCAATCAACCCCCATATTATAAATGAAGAAAGCTGGTGAAAAACAAGCACTAAGAGAACTCAGTGATACAAAGTTGCAAATACAAGGTAAAAAGTTCCTCAGTATGCCAGATCACCACATAAAAATAGATTTCAGGACCTAGCTTTGGGACGGTTAACAAGAAGCAGCTTTATAAAAAAGCTGAAAGAATATGCACACAAACTACTGACCTTTCAGAAAATGGTTGTCCTTTTAAAAGTATTCCAGAACAAACACAACAGAGAGAGAGAGAAATGCAAACTAACTGTACTAATCCAGACAAATGTGAAAGGAATATTTGACAAGAAAGAGCAAGATAGTATACAACGCAGAATGGCCACCCTCAGCTTTACTAATGAAGAATGTCCATAAGAACAATGGGTCCGAGTCTATACAGATGGGTCCGCACAAAGTGCAGTTAGAAATAGTGGTGCTGGAGTGTACATAGAATTACCAGATAGTACTAGGGATAAGTAAAGTGTGCCAACTGGAAAGTACACCTATAACTATGATGCAGTACTTGGGATAAGTAAAGTGTGCCAACTGGAAAGTACACCTATAACTATGATGCAGTACTTGGGATAAGTAAAGTGTGCCAACTGGAAAGTACACCTATAACTATGATGCAGTACTTGGGATAAGTAAAGTGTGCCAACCGGAAAGTACACCCATAACTATGATGCAGAAACCCAGGCTATCAAGATAGCAACAGAGAAACTGCTAAATACCAATCTTGGCTCACAGACAGATGCAAAATCCGTACTTGAAGCACTTCAGTCTAGGAAACTACCAGTATTGCAAACATTGCTGACACAACTTGGCTGTCAACGAAGAGTCGTAATGCAATGAATACCCTCCCTTTGTGTAGTGCCTGGAAATGAGAAAGCTGATAAATTGGCAGGGAATGGTGCGAAAAAAATGCAGCTGAATGTACCAGTCACATACAACCAAAAGAAAAGGACCAATAAATAGATCAGGAAACCACCAGCCCCAGTGCAAGACGACTTTTTTATTATGGACAGATCAGAACAAGTCATTATCTTTTGCCCCAGAAAAGGACACAACCGATTACATAACCGCATGTATTCAAAGTTCAAGATAGATGTATCAGCCATGTGCACCTGTAGAAAGATGCCCCAGACAGCACAGCATGTACTCCAGGACTGCACCGAATTTGACACATTAAGGCAAACCTTTCGGCCAGACAGAACAACAGTGGAACGTAAACTCTATGGGCCACTGAATGAACTAACTATGACAGTGACATTTATACGAGACAAAAGTGCCGATACAGACAACTTATTTCAGGCGAACGAAAGAAGAAGAAGAAAAAGAAGAAAGAGAAGAAGAAGAATGATCTAACGCCCAAAAAAAAAAAAAAAAGCCTTGCTTGCAATGCTAAACTCAAGTCAGAACATCAGGTGGGTTGCCTCTATGAATTGGCCATGACAGTTGCAGGTCTTTTAATGTTCCGGTTAGCTTGCTCCGCACACTTTGCGCTCGAGGCCAGGTTTCTTTCCAAGTTGAAGGTAGAGTGGGCAGGTCTGTATTATGTGCTTAGGTAGAGTGGGCAGGTCTGCATAATGTGCTTAGGTAGAGTGGGCAGGTCTGCATAATGTGCTTATGTAGAGTGGGCAGGTCTGCATAATGTGCTTATGTAGAGTGGGCAGGTCTGCATAATGTGCTTATGTAGAGTGGGCAGGTCTGCATAATGTGCTTAGGTAGAGTGGGCAGGTCTGCATAATGTGCTCAGTAATGTGTAGTCCGGTCAGACATGCACACTGTGGGAACGGTAATCTTTTTTTTTTTTTTATGTATGTGGTAGCTGACTGCAGTATCCTGTTCTTAGACAGAAAATTGTTGTATGTTGCTTTCTCTCCACATGTTGTCTCGTGGATCCCTCTGAGTCGCCTGGTGGACTGACCTGCAGTCGTCACACAGGAAAATAATGTTTTTCTTTTCTTCTAATTATCTTTTTTTTTTTTCAAACTTTCTATCTTTATTTCTCTTTTTCCCTTTTTTTCCTACTTCTTCATTGTTTTCTCCTGCTGCTACCTTTTATTCCCCAGTAAATGATAGGCCCTCAACAACCAACTCATCCTATCTCCAGCCTTCACGCACTGCTCATTGTAAAATACTGTAAACTCTACTAAAAAAATGAAAGGATTGTATAACGCAACTTGAAAAATAAGAGAATATGCATTTCACACACACACACACACACACACACACACACACACACACACACACACGCACGCACGCACGCACGCACGCACGCACGCACGCACACGCACACACACACACACACACACACAGAACAAGTAAATAACTTCCTGGGTTTCGCTGGCAACTCAGCTAAAGAATGTGGCAACCACAGCAGTAAGAACACGTTATCAATGACGTACATGCATGTGTATTTTTTTTTTATAATCAGGAAATACTGTTAAAATCTGGCATTGCCAACGCCATAACTGTGTGGTTTAGGCAGAATTTGACCCGTGGGTGAAATGCGCCACAGAAAAAAAAAAAGCCATAAATTCGTTAATTTGTTAAAATTTGGCATTCGCCTTATCGGGAATGCTCAGTAGCCCAGTTATGTAGTCTCGACGTGGCTGACATTATCTGGTGTGTGTATGTGCCTGGTGATAAATCCACACTTACTGCTTAGGTATGGTTAATGTCGACCGATAGCCGCACCCGATAGCTTCAGTCGCCCAGCTACCCAGTGACATTCCAAATGTAGGGGTTGTCGGAGGCGCCGTCACCAAAGATATATGAGGTACGGCCGCCCAGTCCCGCTCCTTCCCCACCACCAACCCCTTGAGAATTGGGTAGGGGACAGGAAAAGGAAATTAAATGATGTTTCAGTGTATTAATAATGTTTTTAATAGGGCTGTACCGAATATTCGCTTCGTATTCGCTTCGGGGCCAAATAGTGGACCTAATAACTATTCGGTATTCGGCCGAATAGTTGCGGTCGGGCCGAATACGAATAGTGGTTACCTTACACAGGTTTCGTGACTGGTGGAAAGTGAACATATCAAAATTTCCCACCTTGATTCAAACAGACAAGCGTTATCTTTGTACACCACCTACGAGCGTATCTAGTGAACTTCTGTTTAGTACAGCTGGAAATACATTCAGTGAGACAATAAGCTACCTAAATGCTGACAACATGGAACAATCGTTTTTTTTTTTTTTTTCAGTTAATGCCTCTTTCGTGGATTAACTAAGCTGTCAGTGACAATTTACGAGTTTAGTTACTTGTTATAAAACTAAAAATACTTTCATTCTCAGGTATTAGTTATCACATACTAACTGACTGAAGGATGCAAAACATGAAATGTTTACTATACTGAACTACATTTTGTGAAGTAAAATTTCAGCGTACATTTGACATTATGTTTTTTTTTTTTTTTTTAGATCGTTTTTATACACTATTCTAAAGTGGAAAAATGGGCCTCAGTTTGAAAAGAGGGAAGACAGAAGTAATGGTGGTATCAAAGAAAATAATCATTCCTAAATGTGTAATAACAGTAAATGTTTTGTGTGTGTGTGTGACAAGTACAGAAATTTAAGTATCTGGGCACATGGATTACATCAGATGGAAGATGCATAACTGAGATAAGAAACAGAAAATGACAAGCAAAAACTGCATTTTATAAAATGAAGAATATCTTATGCAATATATCCTTGTCATTGAAGGTTTGAAAATAAATTCTTCCTTGCTACATACATCCAGTTTTAACATATGGCTATGAGGCCTAGACAATCGGTAGGCAGGCCAAACAATTTCTTGAGGCCTCAGAAATGTGGTTTTCTAGAATAATGCTTAAAAAACCTTGGACAGCCAAAAACAAAAGTAACCAATTGGTTTTGAAAGAGGCGGAAGCCCGAAGACAACTACTCACTGACATCAGAAGGAGACAGTCATCATTTTTCGGCCATGTTATAAGATAAGGGAGAATGGAACATGTGGTGACCACTAGAAAGATATGTGGAAGGAGGGATAGAGGAAGACAACGAGAGAAGATTCTTGACAGTCTTGCTGAATGGCATGGAGGTGTGTCATCACACGAACTAATACATGCTGCAGGAGATCGCAGATTGTAGCGTGGCATAATTGCTCATGCCAGTCGGCAACGCACCTGATGATGATTCACTATTCGTATTCGGCCGAATAGTTAGTCCAGCTATTCGTATTCGGCCGAATAGTTAGTTCAGCTATTCGTATTCGGCCGAATAGTTAGTCCAGCTATTCGTATTCGGCCGAATAGTTAGTCCAGCTATTCGTATTCGGCCGAATAGTTAGTCCAGCTATTCGTATTCGGCCGAATAGTGACAATCAGTATTCGGTACAGCCCTAGTTTTTAACATGTGTTGCATGACGCGCTCTTACCTTGTGTTTGAAAAATGTGTAATGTATGAATACCTAAAAAAAAAAAAAAAACATCTATACATTTACTTTAAAAAAAAATACAGTAATAGTTAAACGGTGGCGGTTTACTGTTTGGGAAGGGAGGGGGGGGGGAGG
>CAJHNH020000631.1:165000-250464 GCA_905116865.2 Candidula unifasciata
ATTTGTGGAAAATCCGGACAGTGTGAAGTCGAAATCTTTACTTGACAGCCTTGAGCGGAGATCCCCGCGTGATCTTCTTGATCATCGGCGGAACTCCACGCATGGCCTTGACCTGTCAAAGACACTGCTGCCTTCACCAACGGAAGCAACAAATGGTTTAGATTTGAGCAAACAGGAGCATAATTCCACCAACACATACTCACGACCTTCGGACCTGATCCCGATTCCCCTGGGAATCCCTTCGGATACTCAGCCGGCACCAGCATCCGTGAGCTACGGACCTGGGCGGTCTGAGAATGCAAGCGAAGCGGTTTCTCCGTTTAGGGCCGATTCGGTTCCTAGTGGTTACAGCCCGGATAATCTCACAACAGGGGCAGGTTATAAGAGCAAATTTCAGGAGTCCTACACCAAGTCTATGGACTCAGCTCCGTCCAGATTCCAGAAAGGCTTTGCTTCCGAAGCATTCGAACCAATTACTACGTCTCCGGTGCTGAGCACTTCAGCTTCTGGATCACCAACTTTTGCCACGAAAATGTCCGATTCCTACATAGCAGCAAAGTTATCAGAGAGCTCTCCATTTCCCAAGCCACAAGACACATACAGTAAGATTCTCGAGGATTTTGGTAAAAACTCAAGGAACAATAACAATAACATTTCCGGGTCAAAGTTGAACAAAGACTTTCCCAGCATTCCTAGTAAACCACCAGATTCCCCCTATAGAAAGATGTCAGAGTCCTATACCAAAGAGATCGATTCTCCAGCAAATGGCTTCAAATCAGAATCCAGTATTTTTAAACAAGAAAATTCTCTGTCTCCTGGAGCTTTTAAATCTGAACCTGCAGCTATTGGGTCAGTTATAAAATCGGATCCTACTATACCTAACGGTGGAAATTATGGCAGCAAAACCGACAATGCTAGCTCCTCCCCTTCCCAATCTTCCAACCAATCACTACCCAGTATTTTTAATTTTTCAGCCAATCATTTTCGTGGGATCTCAGCAGCTGAAAGTGGATTGGCCAGCTATATGAATAATTATGGTGTAGGCGGAGTCGGAGGTGAAAGATCTGAGAACAAAGGAGGCAGTGGAAGAGAAGGACAGAGTGGAGGTAATGGTGGAGGAGGAGGTGGTGGTGATCAAAGTATGTCCAGGTCAAGTCCAAATAATAAGCTGGCTTGCAGATTTTGCGGCAAGACATTCTCACAAGCTGGATATATTAAGGTGAGTGGCTTCACTATCTTTGTTAGGTACAGTTAAGTTTTCTGGGCCCTGGACCCGCCCACATACACAAATTTGAATGATGGAGGTGCAACAGGAGACTATGATTGGACGGTGAGTCTTCGCCCTAAGCTGTCAGAAGGTCAAGTTTAAATAAAAGGGGTGTGAGTTGTCTCCCCTGTGTCCATGTTGGAGTGAGAACAGGTACTCAGTGGCTCGTCTGAGCGCCCTAGTATACAGTATTAGTGTCGGTTGGTATATGACAGCCGTCTAGCATTTTGCTTTTGAAGTGAGTTTATTGCCACAGCTAAATGTTCAGAGTGACAACACGGCACGTAGAATGCCCTCTGTTGTGTGACCTAGGTTTTTGTTTATCGTGACTGGGGTTGTGGTTAGGCCTACCTGTAGATATCGTGGGGTTGTTACAATCGCTAAGTTGCTGTAGTGTAGAGGTCTCGTCACGGGACACTGATGTCCTAAGGTCGTAACTGTGTGTCGTAAAATGACCAGTACCGGTACCGTTGCACTTCAGCTCACAGGATCACCAAGGTGTCCTCGACGTGGAGGTGACAGCCATTAAATGTAGCCTCTCCAGCGACAGAATCAGCAAGTCTCTTGAGAATCGATTAATTTACGCTCTAGGGACTTAACACCGTCCGGACTGATTTGCCAACACAGTTTTATTTAAACACCTAGGGGATTGAACTGCCCTCACCGTTTTATCTCTTACCCCCTTATTTAGCACCTGGTACTCCACAGTGGGTATTTATTCCCGCAACCGACGCATGTAGGCAGTCTGCTTAGAAACCATCGACCCGGCTGCTTCAAGATACCAACTAAGTGATTTTGTGTATTTATGTAGTATTGTTTGATTTGTATGTGCTGATGAAGGCTCCGTAACCGCAACGTTCACGTTTTTTTTTTGGGTTATATTGTGAAGTTTGCTTATATACTTTTTGTTCGGTTGTATATCTTTTCTTGATAAAATGACACAGATAGGACACAGCCACGGGTGACACCCCTCTTATCGTTGACTCGGCTGATCAGGTATGAATGAAACGCGCTGTGTAGTGTGAAAATTGGAGGGTCAGGGCCCAGAAAACTAAGTTGTAGCCTTTGTTATTATACAAAACATATGTTCTCTTTATTTGGGTTCCGGGAGCCCAGTTTGTGAAAGACGAGAATAGACCTTGTGTCTCTTAACAAGCATATCTCGTAGAAGGTGAGCAATCAATGGTCTGCTGGAATCAGATAGGAATCAGCCGAAAGGTGCAAACAGCGGAGCGTAGATTTAAAAGTAACACAAATCTCTAATCAATATGTTTATGACGGACACAGAAGAAGAAGAAGAAGAAGAAGAAAAAGAAGAAAAAGAAGAAGAAGAAGAAGAAGAAGAAGAAGAAGAAGAAGAAGAAAAAAAGAAGAAGAAGAAGAAAAAAGAAGAAAAAATGTTCAAAATAACGTGTTCTTAGTGTTAAAATGAAAAACCATTTTTTGATATATTTATTGAAAAACCATTTTTTTTGGGGGGGGGGGGGGGGGGGGGGGGGTCATATTTATTGCCTGGCATATTTCACTGTATCTTTTTGTTAGCTTCATAGTTTATGATTAGTATTAACTGGTATACACATAAATTGATCATATCCACCCATTAACCCCCCCTTCCCCCCACACACACACGTCAGCACGCAGACACACACATACACACACACACACACACACCAGCAACTACGCAAATCATTTTGTCCATTGTTTTTGTGTGTATTTCACCGCAGAAATCTTCAGTTAACTACGCAATACTTTTGTTTACATTTGACAAGTGTATATGTCCTAATTTCCACCACCTTAGCAGATATCGAAAAAGACATGTTTATGTACGAAATAAATTACAAAGAAGGCATTTGACGAAATGTAGCGAAGTGTGCAGTATATTACATTTGTACTTATAATTTAGAGTAAAAATATTCCAAATCGTTGTCCTATGATCTTCTTCTTCTTCATCATCATTCCGAGCCCTCGAGATTCATTGCTGCAGATTTCATCCCTCCACCCCCCCCCCCCCCACCCTTCCATTCAGCTCTGGTTGGCTTTCTCTTTCCAGTTGGTGACACTAAGTGTTTGCAGGTCTGCCTAGACATTATCTCTTCATCGTCTTCTTGGTCTGCCTGGTTGTCTATGACCATTCATCTCTCTTGTGTATACAGCTTTTACTTCTATCTCTTTTTTGAACGCTAAGCTGTCAAGAGAGGAGACGTTCTCTTTTCCGAGGTGGTCGAATCCTCGGTAAGGATGGGGATTTTATTTCCGTTAGGGGGAATATACAATACTCACCTGCATATTCATGGCGACAGTACTAGCCTCGCAGCTGTAAATCCGTAGGCTCTTAACCTCCCCTCTTGCCCCACACCCCATCTTTTTCCCCCGTCAACATCGCACAAGTGGTAAAATAAAGGCAGGAATTGGCGAGCATCAAGATTTTGCCGGGACTTGCAAGTTTTCCCACTAAGTTTCACATGGGACAATGAAGGATATAGTATGTGATTTTCACTAGAACATGAACGGAGTAGTGATTTGGCGACGCCGCTGCAGTGAAAGTATAACCCTTGACTAACAGAATATCTGGATCAGTCGTCTGAGCCGTCTGGTGAATTTCAAACATTCTTCTGTAAAACCACATCTATGAGGCTTTAAGACTGTTTCTAAAATTACCCCATTTACTCCCTTTCCAATGTTTCTAAAGTAGGATTGAGCACCATTCTCCCTTTCCAATGTTTCTAAAGTAGGATTAAGCACCATTCTCCCTTTCCAATGTTTCTAAAGTAGGATTAAGCACCATTCTCCCTTTCGAATGTTTCTAAAGTGGGATTAAGCACCATTCTCCCTTTCAATTGTTTCTAAAGTGGGATTAAGCACCATTCTCCCTTTCGAATGTTTCTAAAGTGGGATCAAGCACCATTATCTTTTTCGAATGTATCTAAAGTGGGATTAAGCACCACACATCATTTTCCAGCACCACCACTTCCCCTCTCCCATAGAAATTTATGTAAGCAGGTCAAATATTATTTGACCATGTGTGGTCTGCCCTCCTGGCAAGGCAACAGTTGACTCAGGATAGCAATGGATCAGACCGATGTTCTCTGTGGTCTCAAGAAGGCGGGATGAGCAGGTGATTCGGGAGACGATGGTGAATCGGCGACCTTGACAAGGCTACAAGGAGGTCATCATGTCAAAAGAGTTGTTGCCAGACAAGAACCTAGGTGGATAAACAAGAAACGTCAACCAGCACAGAAATGGTGTTATCGGTTGCCACAAACTGAGGGAGTTCACAAAGATGCCAACGGAGCGCTTATGGAGTTGTCTGATGTGCGATGACGATAGTTAGTCGACTAACTACCTTTCTTATTCTTGAGGAAAGAAAAAAAAAATATTTGATACTTTGGTAAAATATGACAGGGACGAAGAAGAAAACAACGGAAAAGCCGAAGAATTAGATATCAGGATGTATCATGACAAGAGCATCCGCCATATCGTTGATTGGATGTTGAAAATAGCAGCCTACTGTTATGAACAAGAAGCCCACGTGATTATTACAATGATAATGGGGATGAGGATGATAATAATGATGATAATGACGGCGATGAAGATGATGATGAAGATCAGGATGATGATGACGACGACGACGACGAAGATGTTGATGATGAAGATGATTGTTTTACAATCAATCGTCACAAACTTCACCATCATCATCAGGTGCCTTGCCGACTGGCGTGGGCGATCATGCCTCTCCATAATCCACGATCTTCTGCAGCATGTATCAGTTCGTGTGTCGACACACCTTCATGCCATGCAACAAGACTGTCAAGCATCTTCTTTCGTTGTCTACCTCTTTTCCCTCCGTCCACAGATCTTTCCAGTGGTCACAACATGTTCTATTTGCCCTCTTCTCATAACATGACTGTCTCCTTCTGATGTCTGTGATAAGTTAAGTGTCTATAAATAGGCATCTGTTTTTAAACATTTTGTAGTTTTAACACATATGACCATTGAAACAAATAAAATAAAAATTCCATCTGCATTCTTCAGGCTCATGAAAGACTTCACACAGGGGAGAAGCCATTCGCCTGCTCCGTGTGTGGTAAACGCTTCAGTGACCCCAGCAATTGGAAGAAGCATGAGCGAGTGCATGCCAACAACAAGAAGCAGAGCCATCTCCTGGATCCCCACGAGTCTAAGGTTGGTCGGTCGCATGTGTGGTGCTCGTTGTTCAGTGTAACCTCATCGCTCGTCTATTGATGTTGGTTCTGGTATATCCAGGTTTCCTGCAGCCTCTTTAAGATTTCCCCGCGGTTTGTACATCTGTCCTTCAAAGGAGGACCCTTTTCCACGCCTTTAGGCATGTTGGATATATAGGGCTAGACCTATATGTTATAGGCCAAACAGTACTTGATGTCTGATGTAGTCAGCATCACGCCGACCGCCTTTAGTTTCAACGACTGTACTTGGTACCCATTCAAGGCCGGGTGGACCTGGGAGCCAAAGTCATTGTTGAAAACAGTCCGGCCCTTGGCGTCTGTCCTTTGGGCATTTATTTCTTGACGAGGCGTCTTTGACAAGGTCAGAGACACTCTCAGCTTTTGAACTGCCTTCATAAAGTAGAGCAAAGGCGAATATTTGTGTGTGTGTGTGTGTGTGTGTGTGTGTCTGTCTTCTGTCAGTCCATTTACTTCGCTGCCTGATTCTTCGTTTAACTCTTTATTTGTCTTTCTTTCGGACTCGCTGCCTGTCTGTCTATATGTCAGTCTGAGTCGCTGTCTATCTGTCTGATTTTCTGTCGGTATGTTTATCTATCTGTCTGATTCTATGTCGGTAAGTATATTTATCTGTCTAATTCTATGTCGGCATGTCTATCTATCTGTTTGATTCTATATCGGTATGTCTATCTATCTGTCTGATTCTATGTCGGTATGTATATTTATCTGTCTAATTCTATGTCGGCATGTCTATTTATCTGTTTGATTCTATGTCTATCTGTTTCTGTGCCTGTCTGTCAGACTGTCTGTCTGTCTTTATGTCAGTTTGAGTCGCTGTCTGTGTATATGATTCGCTGTTAGTATGTTTATCTATCTGTCTGATTCTATGTCGGTATGTCTATCTATCTGTCTAATTCTATGTCGATATGTTTATCTATCTGTCTGATTCTAAGTCGGTATGTCTATTTTCAGAACTTCAACGTTTTGGATTGCGAGTAAAAAGTATACCAAACGTAAATTTAAGTCTATCCCTCTATCATTCTGTCTGTCTGCCTACACATCTAACATTTAAATACCTATATCAGAATTTGTTGCTTACATGAATCCATACAGCAGTCGTATAACCCAGCGGTTCTCAACTTGTGGGTCACGACCCTTTTGTGGATCGAACCACCCTTTCACAGGGGTCGCCGAAGACCATCTGAAAACAAATATTCATTGACGTTATAAGGTTGCAAATACAATAATTGTATGGTTTTGGAAGTTTTTTTTTTTTTTTTTGGGGGGGGGGGGGGGGGGGGGGGGGGCTGTTGCCACAACATGAGTAACGAACTGTATTAAAGAGTTGTCATATTAGTAAGGCTGAGAGCCCCTGCTATTCACATTTCATTACGATGCGCGCTTAATTAATCTCAAAAAGTCTACAGTCATTAAACTTACACCCTATAAATAAACGGTTCTAGTTCTTGTTCTTCTACAGTCATTAAACTTACACCCTATAGATGGAAGGTTCTAGTTCTTGTTCTTCAACAGTCATTATTCTTACACTCTACAGATGGATGGTTCTAGTTCGTGTTCTTCTACAGTCATTAAACTTATACCCTATTGATGGAATATTCCAGTTCTTATTCTTCTACAGTCATTAAACTTACATCCTGTAGATGGAAAGTTCTAGTTCTTTTTCTTCTACAGTCATTAAAATTACGCCCTAATAATGGAAGGTTCTAGTTCTTGTTCTTCGACAGTCATTAAACTTACACCCTATAGATGAAATTTTCTAGTTCTTGTTCTTCTATAGTCATTAAACTTACACCCTATAGATGGAATTTTCTAGTTCTTGTTCTTCTACAGTCATTAAACTTTCACACTAAAGATGAAAGGTTCTAGTTCTTGTTCTTCTACAGCCATTAAACTTATACTTCATAGATGGAAGGCTCTAGTTCTTGTTCTTCTACAGTCATTAAACTTTCACACTATAGATAAATGGTTCTAGTTCTTGTTCTTCTACAGTCATTAAACTTACACCCTATAGATGGAAGGTTCTAGTTCTTGTTCTTCTACAGTCAGTAAACTTACACCCTATAAATAAACGGTTTTAGCTCTTGTTCTTCTAGTCATTAAACTTACACCCTATTGATGGAAGGTTCTAGTTCTTATTCTTCTAGCGGCCTTGATCATCGACACATCGCGCTATTTTAAACTGTCTGATGCTATCTTTCCATCTTGTTCTTGGTCTACATCTTGCTCTACGTCCCTCTCCTCCTTAAGTGTATGTCCAGCCATGCACTTTACAAAACACTTAATATTCTCGTCTGCTCAGACAGTGACTGAAAAGTGTTGTATTCCTGCTGTTGTTATCAAACATAACCAACAACCATTAGATCTGACACGATTCAGACTCTATATGCCCTTGGGAGTGGCAGCTATCAACACCGCAAACAAGACTGTAATAGGTGAATTTCAAATGAGTTTTCTTATTATTATTATGGTAAAGTCTAGGCTTCTTGACTTGTGTCCTTTCTAATTGCGATGAACATTGCTGAACTGAAATGATTATTTACAGAGACTAAAGTGGTATCCTGTCTGAAGTATATTAAGTTTTTGTTAACATCACGAACAGAATCTGGTTAATGAATAAAGGGTTATTTCTACATCTAGACTGACTCAGCACGGTAGTTAGCATACTTATTTCTTTAAATGTGGTATCTCTATTTCTACATCTGGACTGACTCAGCATGGTAGTTAGTATACTTATTTCTTTAAATGTGGGATCTCTATTCTTCTGATGAGAATACAAGCCAAGAGGATGAGGAGGAGAAGCAGAAGAGGAAGACAGGAAAGACAAGTAAAAAGGAGGACGAGGCAAGCAGGACAAGAAGATAAGAAGGAAACAGAAATAAAAACAACAGGAATTAACAGAGACGGTTTGAAAGAAAAAACAGAAATAAAAAAAGAATGAAAGAGTGAGAGGAAGAAGAAAAAGAAGAAGAAGAAGAAGAAGAAGAAGAAGAAGAAGAAGAAGAAGAAGAAGAAGAAGAAGAAAAAGAAGAAGAAGAAGAAGAAGAAGAAGAAGAAGAAGAAGAAGAAGAAGAAGAAGAAGAAGAAGAAGAAGAAAAACAAGAAAAATAAAAACTAAAAAAAAAGAATAAAAAGAGAAAAAGGATAATGTAAAGAATAAAGAGAGAGAGAAGGAAACAAGAGGAATGAAAGAAGAAGAAGAAGAAGAAGAAGAAGAAGAAGAAGAAGAAGAAGAAGAAGAAGAAGAAGAAGAAGAAGAAGAAGAAAAAGAAGAAAAAGATGAAGAAGAAAAATAACAAGGAAAGGAAGAAATAAAAATAAAGAATCAATAAAAAAGAAAAAAAAGATAATGTAAAGAATAAAGAGGGAGAAGAAAACAAGAGGAATGACAGAAGAAGAAGAAGAAGAAGAAGAAGAAGAAGAAGAAGAAGAAGAAGAAGAAGAAGAAGAAGAAGAAGAAGAAGAAGAAGAAGAAGAAGAAGAAGAAGAAGAAGATGAAGAAGAAGAAACAAAAAATAAAAGAAAAAGAAAAAAATTAAAACAGGAAGGATAGACAGAAGAAGAGAAAGAAAGAAAGAAAGAAAGAAAGAAAGAAAGAAAGAAAGAAAGAAAGAAAGAAAGAAAGAAAGAAAGAAAGAAAGAAAGAAAGAAAGAAAGAAAGAAAGAAAGAAAGAAAGAAAGAAAGAAAGCTAAGAATATAGGACATTTTAAAGAGGCTCCAGACACTCCACCCGCTTACATCATCTAACGTGACATTTCCCCCAATTTTCTAGCATGACGATTGCTGATACCAATTTCAAGTAAACTGTCTCTTGAAACAAGCCACTGCACTTTTGACGTCTTCAGTATTTTGTCAATGAAAACAAGCCCAGACACCCTATACTTAACGCGAATAATAACACAGAAGAAATTTCAAAAGTCAAACAGACACACATATCGACGACAAAGCAACCAACATTTGTAAAAGTCAAACCCGCGTTGGGTCTGGCTTCACTTTTGCCATCGACTCAAGCACGATTCTCTCACATAATGACCCCAGCAACAATCACAAGGCCCACTATCTGCAGCCTTCCTAACCCGACATTTATCACACAAAGTCAAAACGACGATGTCTGTGTTTATTTGATAATAACTATCTGCAGCGGTGTTAAGAAACTTGCAGTTGTAATAGTGTGTTGTCTCCCTTGTTATCTCGCCTGGCCTATTGCAAAAGTGGGCTATTTTCTTCAGGTTGATAGACTACCGTTCGTGTTGATTCGGATCTATCTATCTATCTATCTATCTATCTATCTATCTATCTATCTATCTATCTATCTATCTATCTATCTATCTATCTATCTATCTATCTATCTATCTATCTATCTATCTATCTATCTATCTATCTATCTATCTATCTATCTATCTATCTATCTATCTATCTATCTATCTATCTATCTATCTATCTATCTATCTATCTATCTATCTATCTATCTATACTATCTATCTATCTATCTATCTATCTATCTATCTATCTATCTATCTATCTATCTATCTATCTATCTATCTATCTATCTATCTATCTATCTATCTATCTATCTATCTATCTATCTATCTATCTATCTATCTATCTATCTGTCTGTCGGTCTGTCTGTCTGTCTGTCTGTCTGTCTGTCTGTCTGTCTGTCTGTATGTCTGTCTGTCTGTCTGTCTGTCTGCCCGCCATCATTCTGTCTGTCTGTCTGTCTGTCTGTCTGTCTGTCTGTCTGTCTGTCTGTTCATCAGCCCGCCATCATTCTGCCAGGCAGCATTTGTTTGTGGCAAGTTCTCCCAAGGCAACAATGTTTTCCTGTACGGCCACGCACAAGTTCGAGAGCCAGGGTTGGATCCAGAGAGACGATCTTAGTTAACAAGAAGATCAGGTGTCTCATAAATAAGACAAATTGTTTATTAGTTTAACCACTTATGTCTTTCGTTTCTCTGTTAACCCCACTCCCTCCCTCACCCCCACTCTTGGATCGAAGAATGCTCAACTTTTCCGCTCAGCTGCTTGGGAGAGAAGAGAGTTAATAAAACAACTACTTGCAATTGTAAGAACTATGAAAAAAAAAAGCCACAATGTAGTTTTAAATGCACCTTATAATAGTATTTTATTTCAGAAGCCTTTTGTATTTTAAAAGTGACCTTGGCTTCCAGGTCGGAACCTGCCTTGAATGGGTACCAGTTAGAGTCATGGGAAGTAAAGGCGGCTGGTGTTTTGCTGAACACATCGCCCAGCGAGTGCCGATTGGTCTATAAATGTGCTTGGCCTCTTTACCACTATGCATAAAGGCATGGAATGGATTCTTCACTTACTATTTGTATATTGTAGATGTTTCCAGTCTATTCTTGCATTTTGCTTTCAGTTTATCCGATACTTTTCATTGCACATACCTGCTTCTTGTTTCCCGTGCAGTACGTTTCAATTACAAAATAGCAGTGCAATCAAAAGTAGCATTACAATGCAACGATCGTGCTCCCACAAATTGAGATATTCCTTCCCTACGCCCTACCTTGCTATTTAAACTTACAAAAGTTACTTGACTTCAAAAGTTAACAGCGATTATCTTTGCCAACAACTAAGAGAAAATATACCTTTTGTATACGCGGAAAGACAACGTTTTGGCTGGCAAGCAGAAATTTCCCGGGTGAAGAAAAATGTTCGATTAAAGTTTCCAGATCTTGTCTCGTTCGGTTGGTAAGTACTAGTTAAGTACAGGTAATAGATGGTTGCGAGTCAAGTCTGACAGCCTCGGCACTGCAGTTTCACCAGCTGCCAATACCTGTTATTGTATGGCTGCGTTACTTTGCTTGATTTGTCAAAGTTATATTTCATTTTTTTTTTCGAGATTTTTTGCCACGTCAGAGTTGGATAGAGAGAGTGGGAGGCATGCAGAGAAATATAGGGAGATAGAGATAGAGAGAGAGAGAGAGAGAGAGAGAGAGAGAGAGATATGGGGAGCGGGTTGCAATGGGAGAAAAGCAGTCAGAGAAAGATAGACGGTGTCAGTCAATCGCGTAGTCACCCCTCCCAAGTGATTTACTAGGAGCGAGATTGACTCAAGAAATCGTGTTTAATTGCACAGTTAAAAAGGTTATTACAGTTAAAAAGGTTATTATTGTTTTTATTATTATTATTATTAATACTGTTATTATTATTATTATTATTATTAGTATTATTTTTATTATTATTGCACTATTGAACATACACAATTACCTACACTTCCACCTACAGAAAACTTCATCCCGTATAAAAGCCCTTCCCACGTGGGATGCAATTTTTCTTTATTTTGAAGCCCCACCCTGGCTGTTGCCAGGGGCCGCAATAAAACCTAACGATTAAACATAGTTTCTGTAAACTTTCCACTGGTGATCCTCATCCGCATGGTGGTACTTTGTGTCATCAGGTGTTTATCGCTGTGTGATGTACTTTCTCTCACCGGGTGTTTATCGCTGTGTGTGATGTACTTTCTGTCACCGGGTGTTTATCGCTCTGTGTGATGTACTTTCTGTCACCGGGTGTTTATCGCTCTGTGTGATGTACTTTCTGTCACCGGGTGTTTATCGCTCTGTGTGATGTACTTTCTGTCACCGGGTGTTTATTGCTCTGTGTGATGTACTTTTTGTCACCGGCTGTTTATCGCTCTGTGTGATGTACTTTTTGTCACCGGCTGTTTATCGCTCTGTGTGATGTACTTTCTGTCACCGGGTGTTTATCGCTCTGTGTGATGTACTTTCTGTCACCGTTTGTTTATCGCTCTGTGTGATGTACTTTTTGTCACCGGGTGTTTATCGCTCTGTGTGATGTACTTTCTGTCACCGGGTGTTTATCGCTCTGTGTGATGTACTTTCTGTCACCGGGTGTTTATCGCTCTGTGTTATGTACTTTTTGTCATCGGGTGTTTATCGCTCTGTGTGGTGTCCTGGCGATGTAAAATTTACTTATCTATTTACTTCATCCTGTTAATAATCAAAAGTCGTCCCCTTGTGGGGTGCAATTTTTCGTTATTTTAAAGCCCCACCCGCCGTAATATAACCTAACGGTTAAACGCGGTTTCTGGGATTTCACCACAGGTGAGCCTCATCCGCACGGTGGCACTTTGTGTCACCGGGTGTTTATCGCTTTGTGCGATGTCTTGGTGGGGTAAACTATGCTTACTTCATCCCGTCCCAATTTAAAACGCAATTTATCCTTGTCCTAAGGCCCCACCCTGCCTGTAGTCTATGGCCTAATATAACCTAATGGTTAAATGGGGTTTCTGGGTCTTGAACCCGGGTAATCCTCATCCAAATAGTGGCACTTTGTGTCACCGGGTGTTGATTGTTCGTTGTACAGTCCTGGTGGGGTTGAAGACATACACTCACTCAGGGGCATGGCATGGAAGTAGAGGTGTGACCCTTGAGAGACTTAACCCTTCTTTAATTACACTGTAGTTATTACCAAGCCTTATGTGCCTCTGGGCGCAATGAGGATTGATGATTATCAAGATGACGATGATGATGATAATTGTAATAATAATAATAATAATAATAATAATAATAATAATAATAATAATAATAATAATAATAATAATAATAGTAATAATAATAGGTTAAATGACCCACACACAAAAAATAATATAATTTATCTGAAATAATCGAAAATGCAGAAACAAGTGCTTAGATCGATAACATCTATGTATGGTTGGGGTGGTTCTGCCTAACAAGTATAGGAGGGGTGGGGGGGAGGAGGGGGAGCTAGCGCGCTACAGAATTAGAGGAGGCGAGCCTCAAGGTGTCTGAGCTTCCAGGCTACGACACCTAAGGTGTACATAAAATATGTGAAAACAGTGGTATGCAGTCAAGCTTATAGCAAGAAATTAATAATAATGAAGAATATCAGTTAAGGTATACATTGTGTGATGGTTTGAACAACGGATCAACATCAAGTCTGAGTCCGAAGAATCTAAGCGCTGTGCCCGAAATATGTAGCACCGGAAAGGATCCTAGAATAAAATTTTGCCCGGGCTGCGCCGTTAAGCTACTCTTGTCGATTTCCAACTAATAAGGGATTTTTTTAAACCTGCGCAACATTACACATGGGCGTCCGTTATTACTACCCAGACATTGGAAAGAAAAATAGGTTTGAATAACAAGCATTTTTTTAAAAGACGCGCAGTCATGCACAAATAGACAGGTAAGAAGACGGACACAGTGAAAAATAGAGAGAAAATATTAAGAAACACATTATAGAAAGACACACAGTTATATAAATAAACGGACTGGGACCGAGAGACTGACGTGCCAGACATCATCGTCTTTTAAAAATTTTTAAAATAATCCTGAGAGGGAGACTGTTGAAAGAGGCCAAAGGTACTAGACTGGATTATACCCATGATGTCGAAAGACTTGATACAGCTGGACTGGATTCTATTCACGGTACGGAAATGATGGTGTATGGGAGAACTGAATGGTGGATTTGACTGGATGCCTTCGCCCATATGGGTATCAGACCCCCTTTTGGGAAAAAAGGAATAGAATCACTGCCTTCCTATGAACTAATTAAAAGCCGACGAATTATAAATTTTCCAACTCATCCCCTTCCTTCCCACCCCTCCCATGGAGTTTGAGCGCATCTGCGTAAAAGGCGAGGAAGAAGCAACAGTCAGAATACACATAAGCCAGTTCTGTAAAAAAAAAAAAAAATCAACACATATCACAGAAAGAATACACATGAAAAACATTACCCACACAGAAACATCTCACATACATCACCCACACAAACAGACCTTACGCACATCACATATTTCTTTCTGCCTGTCTGTCTTTTTTGTCTGTCTGTTTGTCTTTCTTTTTTTCTTTCTTTCTTTCTTTCTTTCTTTCTTTCTTTCTTTCTTTCTTTCTTTCTTTCTTTCTTTCTTTCTTTCTTTCTTTCTTTCTTTCTTTCTTTCTTTCTTTCTTTCTTTCTTTCTTTCTTTCTTTCTTTCTTTCTTTCTTTCTTTCTTTCTTTCTTTCTTTCTTTCTTTCTTTCTTTCTTTCTTTCTTTCTTTCTTTCTTTCTTTCTTTCCTTCTTTCTTTCTTCGCCTTCTTCGTAGACTATCGTTACAAGTACCTTGGATGTAAGTGTCGTGTGCCTGTTTCCAGCAGAGCCGCGATAAAATTAAAGAAGCCATAAGTAACGAAGAAAGATAAACAGCGATAGAAAGTGCAGATAAAGACGCACGCTCCATCTGTGCTGCCCTGCAGGGCCAGCACCAAATGTTGAAGTAGTTACCTACCGCCAAGTCACCCAACAGCTACCACTTAAGTGAGGTTCAACTGTTATGACACAAATTGTCGAGTCTGCAGGCTCCATGGAGGATCTGTTCTATCATTAACACAGACTGCCGGCGTAGGGTAATGGCACCTCGATTGTTTTATTGGTTCACAATTATCAGCTATCTAAACTACAGCTAGAGCAGTGGCTCTCAACCGGTGGGTCTCGACCCTTGTGTGAGTGGTGTACGACCCTTTCACGTCGGTTGCCTAAGACCATCGTAAAACACACATCGACTGAAGTTTTAAAGTAGAAACGAAAATAATTTTATGGCTTGGTGTCATCTCATCATGGAGAACTGTATTAAAGGGTCGCAGCATTGGTAAAGTTGAGAACCACTGAGCTAGAAAGCAGGGAAAACGTGTTGAACGGATCATGACATCCACCCCACCCATGTATTTGAATTTATGAAGTTATGAAGCTCCTTTATTGATCTTATATGCAGTTTTAATGCGACTGTGTCGTAAATAAAGCAAAATCCACGAGCATGCTTGAGAAGATAGAGACAGGACGGATTTGAAGAAAATGGTTGGAGTCGCTGAGGAAATCTCGTCTGATAGAAATTAGTTTTATTTTTGTGTCAGGACTCTCAGGGGTAAGAGGGAATAGACGAGCAGATTGGCTTATGACTTGGCCACTGTAGGTACTGGCAATGCGATGTACCGGGCCTAAATTCTCAGTGCTTTCAAGGAGGTAGGACAAGAACTTCAAGTCAAAAGAGGTGTCACTAAACATGAACACTATACAGGTAGCCAAAGAAGAACAGTAAACCAACACAGAACTGGTGTTATCAATCGCCACACGCTGAGAGATAAGGAAGATGAGATTAAAGGGCTTATGGGCTTATGATGCTAGGGTCATTTTGTTTTTCAGATAGGCTTTTCAAAATCTGATTGGTGATGTGGTTCACCATCAAGTCTGCCGCCTTAGTTTCCCACGAAATTGCCCGTTACATGTTTTAGGCTGGGTTGATCTGGGAGCCGAGGCCACTTAGTAGACTCTTTTTGGATTCAAACCCATGACATACAGGGTGATAAACGATCGTCTAGTAACATTGCTACTCTGGTTTCCAGTGCCAAAAGAGGAGAAAAGAACTTGTAACAATGTAACCTACCAGGGCATTACTTGAGCCTGAAGGATTTAGAGAAAAAAATAAGTGATGGCTTGGTTCATGTAAGAAGAGGCAGGGGACGATCATCACAGCTCTGAACACAAGAGATCGAGGACACCCTGAGCATGAGGAAGGAACTTTGACAAGTGACCAGGCTGCTTTCGCCCATGGCTTGATGAGAGCGACGTACTGCAAAAGTTGCTACAAAATGAACAACCTAGTATGTTAGAGAAAACACATGTGATTTCCAAAAGGTTAAGGATTAGGCAAGCATGCCACTTTTATTCCATAGAAAACTTTCGCTGGAAAATCCACCCCAGCATTAACAAGTCTACAGAGTGATTGATATGACTTTGCTACTTTTCTCTGATACTGATATATAACTGTGTGCCTCCTCCACTGTAAAAGCTGACTGATGTGAAGTTACTGCTATCTTTGAGAATATTACATCGAGAGGACTCAATTTCTTCCACGTTCTGACTCTCGTGCCTCTGGCTGAAAACTATAAAAGAGCATTTAAGACAAACAATAGAAACCACCAGAGGCATATATTTATGACATTGTTGTACGCATTCACTAATTCTGAAGTCAAGTAGTCGAATAGATTGTCTTTGTATTTGCAGTGTTTTATTGTCGTGTTTTTTTCCCCCCTAATGACGCCAGCAGTCTTTTTACACAGAGGCCTCATCACATGGAAGAAGGTGCTACCAGAAATTATCGACAGGTCGCGAGGCGAGGTCTGTGGCCAGACGTGATTGCCAAAGCCAAGTAGCATAGACTATCAGAAAATGCATACAAGCTCCCCCCCCCCCCTTCCGACACACACTCTCTCCCTGTCTCTCTCTCTTTCTCTCATTAACACACACATACCTTCTCTCTCATTAACACACAATAATCTCTCATAAACACAGACATACATTCTCTCTCATAAACATACACACACATACTCTCTCATAAACACACAAACTAGGCCGTGCTATGATACATAGAGGCAACCGCATCAGGCTGCAGCCTAGAAAAAAAAGAAGAAAAAAAGGGGAGGGTGGGGGCATAAACACCGAAATCAAAATGTAATTCGAACTTTTGTCCTGACAGCGCTAAACTATTAGGGACGGCATTTGGAAAACTTTCATAAGGCTTAGAAAATCTACCGCACGGGACTCACTCTCTCTCTCTCTCTCTCTCTCTCTCTCTCTCTCTCTCTCTCTCTCTCTCTCTCTCTCTCTCTCTCATACACCCACACAATATATATATATATATATATATATATATATATATATATATATATATATATACACGCACACACATATGTTTATGTAGTAAAAATTTATTAGCACACAATCGCTTAAAACGAACATTTGGTTATCACGAACAAATGATGGTCCCATCATGGAGGCATAATTCATAATAAATCTATTTAGTCACCAGTTAGCACGATTGTATTTTAACACGAACTCTTGATTTTGGTTCCTTGGAATTCACCTTCCAGTGTTTTACTGTCTCTGTGTGTGTATATTTGTGTATTCGCCCTTGCGCGTTTACGAGTATATATGGACAATGGGATGTGAGTACTGAATACGTGACATTAATATCTTTCTTCCTGTGGTACTTTATGGCTGTACCACATAAACCTGCATTATGTTTCTCCCAATGATTCTCCAGCAGTATCGGTGATTACAAAGACCAAACAATGATTGCATTGTACGTGTTTGGACTCTGGAGTGGCCACTAACTCAATACTGGTATGACTGATCTCCCCCTTCGCCAGATATTCTTTAAAGTACATCATTTGCAAAGTGCTCTATTTGAGCAGCATCAATGCTGATTGTGTTCTACATCTGTATTCTAGATATTACCACACTTTCAATGATTGTACAGCATGATTGTATGTGCTATAACAGCTTGGTCGACCGGCATGTTTAACCTCCACTTTCTATATTCTTGCCCCATCAACTTTTACGTCATTTTGTTATTTATTTTGCCCGAATTAATCCTTCATTTCCATAATCACTTATTCTTAATTCTACCCCGTATACTCACACAAACACCCCCCTTTCTCCAGGACAAATAATGAGGTCTTCTTGTTCGGCTAAGTTAGATAACCATTTTGTGACAATTATCTCGGCCAAGATCTGATTGCTTTGTTCGTCTTGCGTCAATGATGAGCTATCCGTGTGAAGTTTCCAGCCATTGTTAACGCTTAGCGATCGTAGATTACCATGTCGGACTGCCGTTAGAGAATCTGCTGCTCACAAATTGACAGCAGAAATTGTCGGACACATGTTCTGTCCGAAGTGCACGTACCCTGGTAATTTCTCCATGTTTTCAACATGCATGGTTCTAGATTCTTCTTTATTTGTCTTTTCAATGTTTATTGATTTGGTTTGGGATGTTTGTGGATGGTTACAACATTCATGCAATAATAATTTTGTCGTTTATCGATGGCTTCATAAACATTTTTTTTACCACACATTCCAGCGTTTACCGAGTTATAATGTGGTATATTTGACGGTTGCAATCATCCTACAATAGTTTTATATCATTTCTTGATGTTTTCAACATTCACACTGCTGGATTCTTCTTTACATGTTGCCTAGATATTTAGGGATTCCTATAGTATACTTTTTTATGGTTACAAACATTTATGCAGCAGTACTGTGTTGTTTATTATTGGGTACAACATTCATTGAACTGTTTTGTTTTATAACCTTTTCTATTAGTTTCAGCTTTCATACCTCCCGATTATTTTTCACCTGTCTCTTTGTCACAACATTCCTGCAACAGTATCATTCTTTGATTGTTTGGAAAGTTTTGGTTGACTAGATATTTGATTTGTCAGATTGTTGTTTGATTTGATGTTTATTTGATTGTATATTTGATTGGCTGGATAGTTTGGTGGATATTTGGTTGGTTGGATATTTCATTGTTTGGATAGATGGTTAGTTGGATGATGGATTAGTTTTTAGTTGATTGGTTGGATATTCGATTTGCTGGACAGTATATTGGTTGGATAAGTCGTTAAATTGAAAGCTGATTGGTTGGAAATTTGATTTGTTAGGTATTTAATTGGCTGGCTGGTTTGTTGATTGACTGGATAATGGACAGAATTGACCACCAGTTAGAAAGCTGCACTGGGGCATAGGCTAACACTAATTAGTACCTGTTTATATCGTTCTGCCGTCAACTAGGTATAGCTTGCCAACCTGGTCAACGTGGATGTGGTCAAAGTTTCCATACAGTTCGCACACAGCACTAAAGTCGTCAAGCAAGTCCAAGGCCCAGACATGAAGATCACAGCTGGTAAATGTAGGAGAAGAAGAAGAACAGGAAAAAGAATCAGAAGAAGAAGTGGAAGAAGAAGAAGAAGAAGAAGAAGAAGAAGAAGAAGAAGAAGAAGAAGAAGAAGAAGAAGAAGAAGAAGAAGAAGAAGAAGAAGAAGAAGAAGAAGAAAGAGTAACAGAAGAAGAAGAAGAAGAAGAAGAAGAAGAAGAAGAAGAAGAAGAAGAAGAAGAAGAAGAAGAGGAAGAGGAAGAATAAGAAAAAGAAGAAGAAGAAGGAGGAGGAAAGGGAAGCTAATCATGTTGAGGAGAAGCAGGAGAAGGAAGAAGAAACTGGTTGCTGAGCCAGTTGGCCGTTCATTTAGGGATTCTCAGAAAACGTAAGGTTTAATTCCGATAAGATTTTACATTGCGAAAAGATCTTTAGTTTTTGAAGCTGCAATAGTTATTATTATTGTTTTTTATTAATTGACGCTGGTTCATAACAGGTAATGTCAAGGGAAATAAAAGCGTTGTGTCTAATGTGTCCAACGTTATATTCCTCTATTTGGCGTGGCGTAAATAAATGGTCGTGGTTACTTCAAAACTCTTTTCGTAATTCAGTGCTCTTTACAATGACAAGGGAAATAATTATGATAACAATTTGATGCCTTGAGAACGAAACACTCATCTCCCTTCCTATAATAATTGTTTATTGTATATCAGAATGTGTGCATGGTAGACTGGTTAATTTGACTATCTATCTATCTATCTATCTATCTATCTATCTATCTATCTATCTATCTATCTATCTATCTATCTATCTATCTATCTATCTATCTATCTATCTATCTATCTATCTATCTATCTATCTATCTATCTATCTATCTATCTATCTATCTATCTATCTATCTATCTATCTATCTATCTATCTATCTATCTATCTATCTATCTATCTATCTATCTATCTATCTATCTATCTATCTATCTATCTATCTATCTATCTATCTATCTATCTATCTATCTATCTATCTATCTATCTATCTATCTATCTATCTATCTATCTATCTATCTATCTATCTATCTATCTATCTATCTATCTATCTATCTATCTATCTATCTATCTATCTATCTATCTATCTATCTATCTATCTATCTATCTATCTATCTATCTATCTATCTATCTATCTATCTATCCATCCATCCATCCATCCATCCATCCATCCATCCATCTATCTATCTATCTATCTATCTATCTATCTATCTATCTATCTATCTATCTATCTATCTATCTATCTATCTATCTATCTATCTATCTATCTATCTATCTATCTATCTATCTATCTATCTATCTATCTATCTATCTATCTATCTATCTATCTATCTATCTATCTATCTATCTATCTATCTGGCTGGCTGGCTGGCGGATGGGCCGGCCGTCCGTCCGTCCGTCCGTCCGTCCGTCCGTCTGTCTGTTTCTTTGTCTGTCTGTCTCACTAGCTCACACACTGTCTCTGTCTTTCTGGCTCTGTCCGTCTCTCTGTCCGTTTTTCTGTCTGTCTTCTCTCTCTCTCTCTCTCACTCTCTCGCTGTCTTTTTATTACGCTATCTCTCTCTCTCTCTCTCTCTCTCTCTCTCTCTCTCTCTCTCTCTCTCGCGCTCTCTCTCTCCTTATGTTAGTAGCTTTGTCAGTTTGTCTATATTTATGTATGTCCACTTCGATATCTGTCAGTCAGTCTGTATCGAAACACTTTCACGTTTCTGAAGTTAATCCTTTTTTTTTTCACTTAGAAGGAAAATAATTATTGAAACGATTTGTACCCGAACAGCGCAACTTTTACCTCCCATTCAAAAACAATTGATTGTTGGAATTCGCATTCAGTGTCAAAATTCTTGTGTAAATAGTAGGTTAATTAATATGACTCTGTATCTCGCTCTCACTCTCGCTCTCTCTATTTCTTTCTTTCTCTCCCTTCTTTTACTGACTGACGCACTGTCTTTATCTTTCTGGCTCTGTCTCTCTATGTGTTCTCTCTCTTTATTTCTCTGCATATCTTTCTTTCTCTATCTTTGCTCTCCCACTCACTAGCTAACACACTGCATGTGTATGTCTTTTTGTCCCTCTCTGTCTCTCTATGTATTATCTCAATCCCTTTCTCTGCCTATCTTTCTCTCTCTCTCTATCATTGCTCTCCCACTCACTAGCTAACACACTGCGTGTCTATGTTTTTTCTGGCTCTCTCTGTCTCTCTGTCTGTTTCGTCTGTCTCTTTCCTTCTATCTGCGTGTTCTCTCTCTCTCTCTCTCTCTCTCTCTCTCTCTCTTTCTCTCTCTCTCTCTCTCTCTCTCTCTCTCTCTCTCTCTCTCTCTATTTGTTTTCGTTCTTTTGCATTTTCCATTAAGAAAGAGCCAGTTTGCGCGTCGTGTTACGGTTCACAACTAGGCTGCAATTCTGCGCCTTTCAGGCCAGTTGCATCCGATTTCTCAACTCTTTAAATAGTCGCCTATTTTGACATTCCTGAGGCTATGTGGCGAAGCGGCTAGATGCTCGCCGCTGATCAAAAGGTCGTGGGCTCGCTCCCTGGCGGAGCCGGACTTATTTCATAAATAAATATGGCTCCCAGGTCGACCCAGCCTTGAGTGGGTACCAGGTGCAGTCCCGGGAAGTAAAGGCGGCCGGCGTGATGCTGACCACATCACCCATCTTGTTCCGTTTGGTCTATAAAAATATAGGTCTAGCCCTATATGCCCTATACACCTAAAGGCGTGAAAAAGGGTCCTTTATTTGTTACTTTTATTGTGACATTCTAGTTAAGGGACTGTCAGTCTGCCAGCGCCGCCCCCACCCCCTCCCCTCTCACGCCACCGATCCCCACAGCATGGGTCACAGGAACCCACACTTGGAGGTTGAGTGTTGATAGTCGTAAAGTCTGGCAAAAATATCAAGCTGTCAGCGTGCTTCCTTTTCAATAGCTAGTAATTGTGGATGATACTGATGAGGATAGAGGTGGTGATGATGATGATGATGATGTTGATGATCCTGCAGTGGAATAAAGGGTACAGTTACAATGTGCGTGGAATGTGATGATAAGCTTGATGATACTGATGACAGTTAAATTTGCCAATAAGCCGTTCCTGCTTAGGTTCATGTAAAAAAAAAAAAAACGCTTCAGCAGTACAACCACGGCACAACGAAGAGAAAAGGAGAAGAGGAGAAAAAATAGGAAAAATAATAATAAGAAGAAACAGGAAAAGAAGAAGGAGAAGAAGAATGAAGAATAAAGACCTGGTCCAGACACCGAGAATCATATGGAATAGTGGAAGGTCGAATTAGAAACATCAAGAAAACCAACTAGAGACTACAAATGCTTTAAATGATTTTGAGAATAAAACAGAAAAGAAAAACTAAGAAAACTAACAGTGACGAGTTTCGAAGAAAAGGAAGCAAAAAGAAAATAGATTAGCAACACAAAGGTTCATATTTTTCAGAACTTGTACACTTGTCTTATGTCGCTCTAAAAATACAATAACTGCACATTTCCCAAAACGATGGACAGACTGTGTGGCCATTCCATTACCACGTGAGAGCACGGGAGGTGGGTACTTTGTTATCGTTACGTTCAACCTGCATCCCTGAAGGGGGATCTGTAGGTTATAATTGTGAGAATGTTATGTGTGCGATAAAAAATGGCTTATCATCGCCCATGACCAAAAGCCCTGAAAAATGACTTCTTGAAGTGTTGATGCGAACAAAGGAGACAGACCCAAATACTGTCCCGACCGGCGACGAAGGCGTCTACCGGAGAGGCAATGCTATGAAAGCACAATTATTATTATTATTTTATTTTTTCTTCCGTTCTCTGATCTGAAATATGTATGTCTAATACTTGGACACCTTTTTTGCTTCCTGCCTCGTTCATTGAAGGTAAAGAACTTGTTCTTCAAATCCATGTCATCATTGATGTCGACATCTCTGCACCAGCGATTGACCGTGCGAGCAGACCCCGGTGGGCCCATCACCTGCAAGATTTGTGGCAAGGTCTTCTCCAGTCAGAGCAGTCTCAGCACACACAAGCGCATCCACACCGGCGAGCGGCCTTATAGGTTGGTTCTGGTCACCTAGGGCAACGGGTTGGGTTGTCAGTGCTAGGCATGGAATCAACGACATCCTTTTCAACTTTTCTGGATTAAACTTGGGGTGAATAGGGTCTTTGGTTAGTTCGACGTTAGCCCCCCCCCCCCCCAGAGCACGACCATATACACACTAGCTAACTTCTGATTGGTAGTTCCTGAGCCGCGCACCCTTCGCACAAGGCTACGGGGGTGTTCCGCAATGCCATTGATATCGCGTATTGTATTTTCAGTACGCCAGCGCTTTTACTACAACATAAACATGGACAAACTGGGTCTAACACAACCCCACAGAGACTGCTGCAACCTATGTCATAAGCATTCTATTTCTCGGAATGAAAACTTAAATGCAAGACACCGCAGAAAGCGAACGAGAGAGCGGGACACACCCGTAACCCCCAAGAAAGTGAACCGGCCCAACAATGTCAATGAAAACTGACCCACTTTGTTTGGGGAGACTAACGCCGAACTAAACAAGTATTTTTTCTCCTTATTTTTCTCTTCCTTTCCCCCTCCTTCTTTAGTTGAGTTTGGGATTGGCGGGAGGGAGAATTTTGTATTTAGAAAATAGAGTTTTGAGGAAGTCATAGTTCATAATTAGGCATGTCAACTGGGCGTTGGTTACTGAAAAAATGAGACGGAGCACGTGTGGGAATGTCCGGAGTGCAGTAATGTCAGTTCTAGATTCATTCATTCTATCATTTCATAAATAAATTTGTCTAACTACGTGTTTAATTTTTTATATTAATTTAATTAACCTGCAATGGAACAATTTGTAACTCGAGAAATAAATCAAATAATATTGTAGTTGTGTACAGCAGGCGGACAACTTGTTAGTGAAACACCATTGGGTTCATGTATCAAATGAGGGTCCTGCATTTCCATAGTGCTGTTCAGCATTTCAGTAAGATAAATATTACTTTTAACATTTCAATTAAATACTTTAGTAGTAAAATCTTTCCTTAGGTAACCTTTTAGCGATATAATTAAATATTGCTGCTATACCACGGCGACCTTTGGGTATTGTTGAAATTATAGATATAAATATGGCAAACTATATATAATAGTGCATATAGTATATAAATCTAGCCCTATATGCCCCAAAGGGAGTTGCCGTTGCGGAGCGGCTAAACGCTCGCCGCGGATCGAAAGGTCGTGGGTTCCCTCTCTAGCGGAGGCGGACTTTTTTCCCTTCAAAAATGACTTTGGCTCCCAGGTCGACCCAGCATTGAGTGGGTACCGGGTGCAGTCCCGGGAAGTAAAGGCGGCCGGCATGATGCTGACCACATCACCCATCTTGTGCCAATTGGTCCTTCAAATATAGGTCTAGCCCTATACGACTAAAGTCGTGGAAAATGGTCCTTAGCTTTACTTTATGCCCAATACGCATACAGGCTTGGGAAAGTGCCCTTTACTTTTACTATAAAGAATTGATTCTAAGAATCGTTTGGGGACAGGTTGTTCGGTTACTCTGTATATAGCACAAGTAGTTTGTTTTGCCCCTAAAAGTTTGAGATGAATGATACAGCCACGGAAACACTGCTTCCGTACAGCAGTTCAACGTTATATTGATCCTAGCGTTTTAAGAAAGAACTTGCTGATTAAGACCAGTACTCAATTAGGCAGTAAAATTCGCGTTTTTAAAGGTCACTTTTAACACCTGGCCCTAGGCCCATATCATTCTTTGGCTGGTGTGGTCATCATCAGACTGGTTGCCTTCACTTCCTAGGACTTAACCTGGTACCCATGTTAAATGTGAGAGGCGATATAAATGATGGATTGGGCGGGTGTGGGAAGGAACTTAACCCAGTGCGTATTTGAACCCAAGACCTTTGGGCCGGCATCCAAACATGTAGCCACTCTGTTACCACAGCTCCTTGTCCATTTTAGTAGTTACCCATGGTAGCATGGCAGGAACAAATTGTGAAGGCATGACTTTTAAGTTAACTTGAAAGCTGTACTCACCTAACAAACAGTAGCCCTTTGTAGAATCTGTGGTGAAGCTAAGCCAACGTAGACAGACACTTTCCCTGGACCTGGCACCAATAGTTCCCTCTGTCTATTCCCCAGATGTTCATCTTGTGGCAAACGCTTCACCCAGATCGGGACGCTAAGAACTCATGAACGGATACATACTGGGGAGAAACCTTATATATGCAAGGTGGGTGCCTGCACTAGTGCTTTTTTTTCCCGTCCGCAGCTGTTCTCTTCTGCAAGCCTTCCAAGTCACTCTTCGTCACTTGTTATCAATTTCTTATATTCGTGTTTGAGTTTACTGCGGGGTATTGTCAGTTTTATCTAGTTTGTCTTTTTTCTTTGAGGATGGCAATAGAGGATAATTATCGACATTCAAATGTAGTTCAAATCTATTTCTAGTTCTGCTTCTTGATTATATAAGTCCTAACAATATTCCGCAAATTGTGATACAGGACAGAAAAAGTGTTTTTGCAGCCTGTTTCTGTTTGGATGCAGCATGTCATTTAGGACGTTCTTTCTTGTGTTTTGCATATTTACTAACCGTCTGTAAAATGGGTCACGGGTGGGTTTTACCTTCTCCCCCCCCCCCCCCCCCCCCATTTCCAACATGTGACGATCAAATTTGTTTTTAATAGGGCCGAATACGAATAGCTAGGTCAACTATTCGCCCGAATACGAATACGAATAGTGAATCATCATCATCAGGTGCTTTGCCGACTGGCATGGGCGATTATGCCTTGCCACAATATGCGATCTCCTGCAGCATGTATTAGTTCGTGTGCTGACACACCTCCATGCCATTCAGCAAGACTGTCAAGAATCTTCTCTCGTTGTCTTCCTCTATCCCTCCTTCCATAGATCTTTCCAGTGGTCACCACTTGTTCAATTTTTCCTCATCTTATAACATGCATGGCCGAAAAATTATGACTGTCTCCTTCTGATGTCTGTGAGTAGTTGTCTTCAGGCTGCCGCCTCTTTTAAAACATCTTGGTTGCTTTTTTTTTTTTCTGGCTGTCCAAGGTATTTTAAGCATTTTTCTGTAAAAATCACATCTATGAGGCCTCAAGAAATTGTTTGGCCTGCCTACCGATTGTCCAGGACTCACAGCCATATGTTAAAACTGGATGTATGTAGCAAGCAAGAAAGCATCAGCTTAAAAAAAAAAAAGTACACACACACACAATCGTTCCTTGTTGTCAGCATTAAGGCAATTTCTTGTCTCACTGAAGGTCTTTCCAGCTGTGTTAAACAGACGTTCACTTGATACGCTCGTAGGTGGTGCACAAAGATAACGCTTGACAGTATGAACCAAGGTCTGAAATCTTGATATGTTCATTTTCCACCAGTCCAGATCGGGTGTAAGGTAACCACTATTCGTACTCGGCCCTACTGCAGCTATTCGGCCGAATACCGAATAGTTATAAGGTCCACTGTTCGGCCCCGAAGCGAATACGAAGCAAATATTCGGTACAGCCCTAGTTTTTAATAATGTCTTTTTACAGATCATCTCTAATAAAGGACAGCTTATTTTGGTTTTGTCTATTTCTTCCGCATGGGGAAAGGGGGAGGGTGTGTGGGAGTGAGTTACTGCCCCACAACAGCCATGTTGTGAAAGTCTAGCAATTAGGTGTGTTTCCTTCCAAGGCGAAGTGTATCTGCCTGAAAGGTGATGAACCAACAGTCTGCATACACATATGCCAGATCTGTTTAACGAATTTGCAAGTAACTGTTCTCGAACAAGACTTAAGTCCAGAAATGGACGAACAAGAAGAACTTTTCACCGGAGTTTACTGCCAGTGAAGGTTAAGAAGAAGAATCTATTTTTTTATTGAGTCAACAATTGTTTCCGTGTCCCTGAGGTCATTGTGCCTAGTTTGCCGGTGTCTCTGATGTCATTGCGCCTAGTTTTTTTTTCCCGGTCTCTGAGGTCATTGCGACTAGTTTTCCTGATGTCTCTTAGATTACTGAGACTAGTTTTTCCCGTGTCTCTGAAGTCATTGCGCCTATTTTTTTAACCGTGTCTCTGAGGTCATTGCTCCAGATAAGTATCTCTTTCCCACATCAGTGCGCCCAACATCCGCATAGATGTGCGCTTTGTAAAAAAGATTTGATTAAGCTCACTTGTGTGTGTGGGTGTGTGTGTGTGTATGTTTGTATGTTTCAGTGGATGTGACTTTGCGGTGGATTTTTATTTACTTTCAGCTGATACTCTGAAATCAAAGTATGTGCGTCAGGCGGGACAATAACTACTAATGAGACAGTTGTTTTACATACTCTGCTATTTCGAGTTGGCGTTGTAGCATGGACGTTGTAAAATGGAAGTTGTTCCCCATCATGTGGGTGTAAAACCCCAATTTTTATCTGGAAATAAAAAGATCCACTGCCCACTATAAAGCACTTCAAACGGGCATAACTTAATCTTCTGCTTGATTAACTTGCTTAAATATGGTTCTGTCGCTTGGATGTTAATAGGCGTGTTTGTTTGTTTGTTTTAGTATCCAGAAGCCATGAGTTGTTAACCCTTAGGCTCTGTATTATGGATATCGTAACCTTTCGGCCTTGATTCCATTGTAAATACCGTAAATCTTGGAGAAAATGTGGCTTTCCTGCCTACCCCCGGGATTGAACCAGGACCACAAGGAGTTCATCACCCGGTCTCCGCGCAATCCGGTTTAGCCAACTACGCTAGAGAGCCGGGCAATAGCCGTGTTTAACAATATCGCGATCCTAGAGATGCCACGATTGGATTGTCAAAATTGAGATATCTATTACTGCCATAATAAAGACATGAAAATTAGACTAAGCACAGTCCAGGGGGGGGGGGGGGGGGGGGGGGGGGGGGGGGTGGGGGGGGGGGGGGGAACTCTTATCCAAAGTTTCGGCTTTCTCATAGCGGCAGGATCAATGTTCAGCATACATTCATTTAATTTCCTTTACCCGCTACTTCGTTTCGAGAAAGCACTCCCTTAAACATTTTTAATCCATTGTTCACTTTATAGGTTGTTGAATTAATGTGTTCTTTTGTCCGCTGATAAAGACTCTAAACGGAATATACCTCGAAATTTATATTCTACTGTCCCTCAATAGGGATTTCTAGTTTATATTTGCATGTTGTTTTGTTGTTGTATATTTGTGTTGTTTCTTTTATGTGTATCTAGCTGGCTATTTATCTGTTCATATTGTTAGTTGTTTATCTGTTTCTCTTTCTGTCTATTGTTACAGTCTCTTTCTCATTCAGTCTTTTGTTACAGTCTGTTTCTCTCCGAATAAATACATCTGTGGGAAGGTGGTAGTAGTTTGTGTGTCTTTATATGTCCAGTAAATGTGCTATGGTCGTTTCTTGGGAGCTCATGCCTGTATGTGTCTGTACGATTAAGGAATTTGCACTGCAAGCAATCCATAGTTTTAGTTTTAAAAGCACAAAAGCGAATTGTCTCATAAAATACACGTTGTACTGAACGATTGTAGCCTCATGATTTGCGCACATTTAATTTCTTATGTCATTTAAATGTTTGTTTTAACTACCACCTGAGATTTGTTCTGCAGTCCATGATATGGGCTGCTTATATTTGTGTTACAAATTGATGTTTATGATAAGGGCATCTGAAGTTCTTCCTTCGAGTGTCAGCCTGGTGATATGCGCATCTGAAGTTCTTCCTTCGAGTGTCAGCCTGGTGATATGCGCATCTGAAGTTCTTCCTTCGAGTGTCAGCCTGGTGATATGCGCATCCGACAATTGTCCTTGACTGAATCAGCTGTCGAGACTGTTACATACTAGTTAACTTCACACGGCATGGACTTAGGCAGTGCTCACCAAACCGTCTGTCACGACGCATTAGTGTGTAAGCTGCAATATAAAGGTGTATGTCGCCAACACAATTTATGTATGTGCTCTTATCTCTTAATATGGTTTTACAGACCTGGCTTATTTGTGTGCACGATGCTGGTTCCTCGCCTGTCACTTAGACGCACTCCGACTTCAAAGTAAACACCCCTAGCTATTAGACCTTTACGACATGCTTGTTAGGGAGCTGTGTGTCTTTTCTTTTTTTTTTTTTTTTTTTTTTTTGTCTTGCAGTGTGGATCCCGGAACCCACACGGGCTGAATGTTCGGTTCTACCACATGCCCGTTTTCCTAAAGCGAATTGTTTCTGCATTCCCCAGGTGTGTGGTCGCACGTTCGCCCAGAGCGGCAGCTACCGGATGCACGAACGACGTCACATGACAGACAGTGTGCAGCGCTGTCACATCTGCTATGGCACATTCAGCTCTTGGCAGGACCTGCAGCGTCACATGGCCTCGCACCCTCAGGTGAGTACCGCTGCCAGATACCTGCCAGCGGCGCCCACACAAGGAAAACATGGATTTTTGTGGTGGTGGGCTCTGAGGATCCCTTTACTAAACCTATAGGTAGGGTGGGTGGTTAAAGAGCCCCAGTGCAGTTTAAGAGAATAATAATAATAAAAATAATAAATAATGATGATAATAATAATAATAATAATAATAATAATAATAATAATAATAATAATAATAATAATAATAATAATGCTCTAAATAGTAAATCAATATACTATTTGTGTTTATCGCTTGTGTAATGTCCTACTACTACTGGGTGCAGGATGGGTAGGGATGGGTATGCTTATAGCTGCCCATTGCCGTCTTTAACGTTTACTGTCAGGGGCTTTAATAGTCCTTAGCTGCCCTCCCCCACCTTTCCACACTAGGCAATGGAAGGGGTAAACTGTCACATACTTTACAATACATTACAGTTCTGGATTAACCAGAGTAAACAAATGTTCAAAGTAAAGCGTCTTTTTCACGCTTACATTTGCGTAGACAGTCGGCACTCTATGGGAGGTGTAGTTTAAAAATCATGCATGTCGCCTTTACTTCCTGTGACATATTGTCTGGTGCCATCATAGGCTGTGTCGACCAGCCAACCAAAATAATTTTAACACCATCCGCCCTGACTTAGGACCTTCGATCTGGCAGGCAAGAGTTCAGCCGCTATGTTACCACTGCTTCCAGCAAAATACTAGTATTAGAATGAAGGGCTGCAGGAGTGACCCGAAGAGAAGAGATCACGAATAAGTTCGCAATAAAAAAAGTCGGCGCTGAAAAATTATGAATTACATGCAAAGACAGCATATCGAGTGTCGAAGAAGAAGCAGAGGAAGACAATTACAAACATGTGATGTTCGTTTTGAATTCATAATTTGCTAGTTACCTACACTTCTTACTATTTTAGTATTATAATAAAAATAAATATTCGAACTGTATAACATTGTGCCGATCATAAAATCAGATATTGTTAATTTTACTGTTGTATGCGTGATACAACATTTCCTATTTAAACTACATTGGCGCTAATGATATATTGAAAAATTATTTACTGTGTTTGACTTGAGTCACGTATTGACATCACAGCACTCGGGGCATTCCCTTGCCTGCTTCGTCCTCGTCTTCAAAAGAAAGCGCAGAGTTCCAATACTGATGGTACTGGTCACAATCTGGTTATATGTCCGTCTTGCCTTTCCTCTGAGTGTAGTGAGCCGGCCAGACACTTTGGTTACACCCAGATGCCTCATTCTCTCCAGGCCATAATAATCTTCTGTCTCTACCTTATTTATTATGTAACCATATATAGATGCCAGTGCTATTCTAAATGATATACCGCACCAGAAATATCATTTAGAATAGCACTGGCATCTAGTGCCTTCAATAAACTGTCCAACATCTGGAAATCAAAGACACTTAGCAAACACACAAAACTCAAGATCTTCAATTCTTGTGTGATTCCAGTACTAACCTATGGATGCGAGAGCTGGAAATCAACGAAAACTCTAGACACAAAATTAGACAGTTTTGAAAATAAATGCCTTAGAAGAATACTAAATTTCAAATGGTCAGATTTCCGAACCAATACACAAATAAGGCAAGAATCCAGGCAAGAGTATGTGTCTAATTTTATACGAAAACGCCGCTGGAACTATGTCGGCCACGCCCTTAGAATGGATAAATCAAGATTTCCTTACCAAGCCCTCATTTGGACACCACAGGGGAAAAGATCTCGTGGAAGACCAAGGGAAACCCTACGTAGAACTATCATCAGGGAAGGCTCGCTCATGGGCCACTCAAACATCCAAGACCTACAACGGATTGCAACGGACCGCCGTGCATGGAGAGTCGCGACCTCTGCCCTATGTGCCGCACTCGACACAAGAGGAAAGAATAACTAACTAATATTTGGCTGCTTGTATTCATCAATAATTATCTAGTTTTAGTGCAGTTGTATTTTTTCTCCCTATTATTACAAAAAAGTGCAACCACCATTGTAACCTATGGCTATTTCCCAGTCGAACGTGAACACATTGCTATTATTGCTACAATAGTTTTTAGATTGAACTATGAATCCTTGCTGTACGTACACTATTTTCAAGATTTGGCCATACTACTTTTGTGCATTTATTACAATAGTTTCAAGATTTGACTACAATGTGATGTTGATTTGACTGCAGTAATGTCTAGACTTGATCATCATAAGTGGTTGATACCAAAACAACAGTTTTTCCATATTTTACCATAATTACTCTACCATTTGCTTTACTACGTTGCGTATTTGGTTGTTATATTTTAACAACTAAATTTGTTTGTTACAATAATATTATCTGTATACTTCCTCAGTAGTCATGTGTTCAGATTCTGTCGTTTTTATTTTTTTATTTTTATTTTAAAAATAAAAAGCTCGGCTGCCAAGTGCAGTCATATTTAAATTGGAAACCAGGAACTAAACTTGCCAGAGGACGCAATACAGCCCGACCATAAATATGGCCTAATGGCTGAACGCGGTTTCTGGGACCTCTCCACGGGTGATCCTCATCCACATGGTGGCACTTTGTGACATCGGGTGTTTATCGCTTGGGTGATGTTCTGGTGGGGTAAAAATCTACTAGTACTATTTGTTGCTAACTTCACCCCAAGCTGTGTGCTGTGATCATCCTAATTGTTTGCTTTGACTCGGTTACCGTGTTTTTTTTTTTTTAATATATATGCCGCAAATAAGGCAACAACAACAAAACAACGTTTACATGATAATTGTTTGCCTAACAAGCAACTAGAAGGTTGAAATGAGTCTCTGGAGGTGTGGTTATACACAAGAATAGGTCAAATCTCATGGAAACAAAAACCGTTCAACACAAAGGTTCAGGAAAGGCAACACTGCAAAAAAAAAAAAAAAAAATTACTAAAAAAATAAAAAACAGTTGAAATGTTTGGCCACATTAACAAACTTATACAAACCAAATTGAAGAGAAAGGTCGAAAACAAGAGAGCAGTGGTACAAGTGGTAGGACAACATCAAGATATGGACGGGTAGCACTCTGAAAGAGTGTACAACCAGGTCAAGGGACAGAGCGTGTTGGAGTTTCATTGAAATTAACCTTAAGTATGGCGACGGCACATGATTGAAACATTATTAGCCTACAAGGAAATGATTATTAACCTATAAAGACATGATTATCAACCTACAAAGACATGATCATTAACCTACAAGGACATGATTATTAACCTACAAAGACATGATTATTAAACTAGAGGGACATGATTATTAACCTTCAAGAACATGATTATTAACCTACAAAGACATGATTATTAACCTACAAGGACATGATTATTAACCTACAAGGACATGATTATTAACCTACAAGAACATGATTATTAACCTACAAGGACATGATTATTAATCTACAAGGACATGATTATTAACCTTCAAGGACATGATTATTACACTACAAAGTCAGGATTATTAACCTATGGGACATGATTATCAACCTACAGGGACATGATTTTTACCCTTCAAGAACATGATTATTAACCTGCAAAGACATGATTATTAGCCTACAAGGACATGATTATTAACCTACAAGGACATGATTATTAGCCTTCAAGGACATGATTATTACCCTACAAAGACATGATTATTATCCTTCAAAGACATGATTATTAACCTACAAGGACTTGATTATAACCTACAAGGACATGATTATTAGCCTACCAGGACTTGATTATTAACCAAGGACATGATTATTAAACATCAAGGAGATTATTACTAACCTACAAAGACATGATTATTAGCCTACAAGGACATGATTATTAGCCTACAAGCACATAATTATTAAACTACAAGGACATGATTATTAGCCTACAAGGACATGATTATTAGCCTACAAGGACATGATTATTAGCCTACAAAGACATGATTATTAACCTAAAAGGACATGATTATTAGCCTACAAAGACATGATTATTAACCTACAAGGACATGATTATTGACAAATAAGGACCTGATTATTGACCTACAAGGACATGATTATTAACCTTCAAGGACATGATTATTGACCTTCAAGGACATGATTATTGATCTACAAGGACATGGTTATTAACAGGCTGCCTGCACAGTTTCAACAGTTTTCACCCAACGGTTAGTGAGTTACAGATTGGTAATGCTGGTCACGACTTTTGAACAAGACTTAAACAAAAACGTTGCAAGATTCGACTAAGTAGGGGTTTCTTTCGACGCTGGAGTGCATCTGCCCGGAAGGCAAGGAACCATAGGAACCAACGATTTGCATACAAATAAGCGAGATCTGTAAAACGGTTGTGAACGCCCGACTCAATTTCTGGGACAAAACTAAACTGCACAAGTGGACGAGGTTTACAGTGTTAGTCTTACCCTAAAGTCATCGAGAAACCTGACCTTCTTAAACAATGCACTCAATGTTGTGAGTTTGGTCCTTTGTCTAAAGGTGACACAGGCTATCATCGAGTTTGAAGAAGGAAACCAGGGCCTCATTGACCGTTTAAACTCGGGAGATCTTGGAGGTCAGCTTGGAGATGGCGGGATTGGTCAGCTAGGCCACTCGGACAGTGATGGTCCAGTTCATGGACCCAATATGATGCAGGGTAAATATAGAAAATAGTAATAAAGTTCATTTATTTCCTGGAGTATGTAATGCCTTAGTTATGTGAAAGAAAATGTGAAGGGGCATGAACAGAGAGAGAGAGAGAGAGAGAGAGAGAGAGAGAGAGAGACAGACAGACAGACAGACAGACAGACAGACAGACAGACAGACAGACAGACAGACAGACAGAAAAAAAGAGAGTTATGATAGAGATACAATGAGAGAAACTAAAGAGACAGACAGAAACGGAATGAGAGAGAACTTTATTTCCAAAGGATTACAAATTCTTCTTGACAGAAATCTCTCTCTCTCTCTCACACACACACACACACACACACACACAAACAGAGAGAGAGAGAGAGAGAGAGAGAGAGAGAGAGAGAGAGAGAAAACGAAAGAAAGGGACAGGCGAAGACAGATACTGATGCAGTAAAAGAGAGAGGGAAAAAAAAAGAAACTGACAGAGACTGAATAAAACAGACAGGGAGGAATAGACAGCGACCGAGGGAAAGTTGGATACATAAACGACGAGAGCCATATAAGGGAAGTTAAATAGATAGATAGATAGACAGACAGACAGACAGACAGACAGACAGACAGACAGACAGACAGACAGACAGACAGACAGACAGACAGACAGACAGACAGACAGACAGACAGACAGACAGACAGACAGACAGACAGATAGACAGATAGACAGATAGATAGATAGACAGATAGATAGATAGATAGATAGATAGATAGATAGATAGATAGATAGAGCGAGGGGAGAGAGAAATAATCCATGTTTGAGAGAGTGAGAGAAAGCAAGACAGGGAGAAAGAAAGAGAAACAATACATACACATATCAGTTATCGCCTTTTCTCAGGAGATTGCGGCAACCAGCGAGACCTGGGAGTTCACCACGGCCGCTGCCCAAACCCCTTGTTGTCCGAGTCGCTGCTGCTGGACTCTGACGCTGCAGCATTTCACGTGCAGTCACCAGGTTTGTACATTTATATGGTCTGTAGAACATACACGCATACATAAACACACATACATACACGCACGGACGCACGCACACACGCACGCACCTGCGCACCTGCACACCTGAAGTAAAAAAATTAAAGTCGGGAGATGTGAACCAGCCTCATTGCACACGGTTATAAACCATAAGTCCTCTGCTGCGTGTATAGACAGCTGATAAGAAACTATCCGCTTGAGTTGCCGTCCGCACGCAACTCCGTAGTTACAGCGACGTTCGTCGATTTACCCCAGAGTGTTAGCTCTGGTACCCATTACGTAGAGGCTTGGTCAACCCTAGGAACAGCGCGGTTTTGAACACCGGCCGCAGGCTGCAGCGAGTCGCAGCTGGATTTTAAAGCGAGTCTTGTATCGACTGCGCTAACACGGCATCTGCTTACTTAAATATATATACACACACACATACATTCATACATACGTACACACACACAGACACACACACACAAGGAAATGAATTTGAAAGTACATGAGGCGAGAGAGCTGGCGAGAGACCGAGTTTCTTTCTGACAGACCGTGACGAGAGCGACGTTGTGCAAATGACCTGGTACATGAGGATGACAATTAAGTGACTTACCCCGATAACTGAACTCTTTGTCTACTTCAGGGTTATACCACCCAGCTGGGCAGCTGCCACCGTTCTCATCGATACTTCCCTTCCGCCACCACCCAGGAGGTCCACCAACATTCTCTCCATCGTTCGCTCCAGGCCTGAGTTTGTTAGGGCACCAGATTCCCGTCACCTCACACGCCGAGCTCTTGTCCAAGCATCCATTTTTCGGAGCTATGATATCATCACAGGTAAGATTCGTTGTCTTAGTGTATTCAATCAGGTGCAAGTCCACAGGTAAGATTCGTTGTCTTAGTGTATTCAATCAGGTGCCATCTCCACAGGTGAGATTCGTTGTCTTAGTGTATTCAATCAGGTGCCATCTCCACATGTAAGATTGACCGCAACGGATCTCCAACCAGCTCTATCTCTTGCTATACACTCTTATAGACTGCAATTTGTGCATCTTTTGATGATGTCCTGCCACTTGTACAGCTGTCTACCTCTTGCTCTCTTGCGTCCATCCAATATGGCTTTTAAGTAAAGTTTTATGCCTTGTGTTGTTAATGGTAATGGTAATTTTACGGGTCATGGAGTGAATTACAACAGACAGTGAAGCTTATACTAAAGACAACATTGCATATATAGATAATCTATTTGAAGCGAACGAAAGAAGAAGAAGATGTGCTTGTGGTGGATATTTGTATTTCAATTATAAAATTAATTAGTTGAGTTTATTTAATTCTGCTACTGTAGTGTGTGTGTGTGTGGTGCATCTAGCGAAATTAAACGAAAATATATGAGACATAAATTGTCACATCTTTTATCGATGTGTTTAAATTTACAATAAGGATTCATTATCCTGTTATGTCATTATATAACGCATAAATTCGCAGTCTATTTCTTCAATCTGTTTTATCCCGTCCAAACATTTCAGTATCATAAATGAAATGCAACTATCCCTTCTGGCTTATCTCATCAACGTTCACTCTGAAAGCATGCTGAGAAAGATGAAGACAGGGATGCTTCGAGCAGAGTGGCAAGCTTCACCGGGAAGGTCACGGGTAGTGAGCATATGTTGGTTCTTTTCTCCAGGCCATGCCGGCGTAGTGGGTCATGCACAGTCAGACAAATTTGCTTGATCTGCACCACTGGGTGGTGAATTGATACATTACAAGACAGATGTCGTCAAGGCCCTTTGGGAAAAGGCAGATGTGGTCAAAGCTCTTTGGGAACAAGCAAAAGAATTCGAAGAGAAACAAGATTATTATGGCCTGGAGAGAATGAGGTACATGTGTGTAACCAGAGGGTCTGGCCAGCTCACTACACTCAGAAGAAAGGCAAGACGAACATATAACTAGATTGTGACCGGTGCCATCAGTATTGGCACTCTGTGCTGGCTCCTGAAGATGAGGACTGAGCATGCGTGGGACTGCCCCGAGTGTTGTGATGTCAATTCTTGACTGTACTCAACTCAACTCAACTCATTATCGTTCGCATTAGGGTTTCTCAGGGATATGCTTGTTTCCTCAGTCACTCGTTTTCCTACGTAAATGGCTGTTTGACGATTCTCTGTTCTTCTGTCCATTATAGCGCAATAGCGATACATTAATTTAATTAACGCCTCCACGCCATGTTTTAAATTTTCCCATTTCTACCTCTTGCAGATAAAACACGATGCCCTCGCAAAATTATCCCCAACATACTCGTCACAACAGCCACAACTTCAGCCACATCACCTTATTCACCCACAGCATCAGTCACAACTCATTGAACAGCAGCAGCAGCAGCAGCTTCTTGAACATGGTACTAGCGACGGTGGGGATATGGTGAGCACTTCATTAGCGTCAAAGCGAGCTGAGTTGGAGCAGCGTATCTCAAACAGGTCATACACACCTGATGAGAGGTCAGACACTGCTGCCATGGCCAATGGAAAGGGAGATAAAGATGCCTCAGCGTTTACTAGAAGTGTGTCTAGTGATGAGGGATCACACAGTCCAGAGGACAACCACATGGAGATCAACGGCGATGAAGAGATGATGCAGCACGACCATGAGATGGCAGAGCACGACAATGACGATGAAACAGACATCGATGATAGAAACTATCCAGGCGAGCGAGATTACTCGGACATGCGAAGATTCAGTCAAAATGGAGAGAGAAGTATGGCGGAGAAGGAAAGAGATAGAGATCGAGACTTCGGGCCCAGGAATCCCAGGTGCTATGAAGACGACTTAGACAAGGAAAAACGCGGTCACAAAAAAGAGCGGAATCCTTCTGGCGGAAGCGGAAGCAGTGATAAAAACAGTAACGGAAATCTTGATCGGGATGCTGACTTCGATGGTCAGGATCGCGATGGAAACTATGACAATCAGCGCATGTACGACTCGCCCCATAACGGTCGCAGCGGTGTCAGTAGAACCAGCATTAACCGTCACGACCAAAGCTCACCTGGACAAAGTTCGTCTAAAGAGAAACGCCTAACAAAATCCCTGTCTTCGATTTTCGCAAATGTCAGAACTAGCAGCAGCGGCGACAACAGCAGCAACATCAACAACACAGATCTTTCGGACTTACGACCCCCAAAACGTCACATCGAGCGCCAGAACTTGAATACTAGAATGATTCCATCCTCGTCGTCAAGGAAACAGCGTCACCCAATGAGACGATTTAGTAGTGCCGGAAGCGAGCAAGAATCGCCACAGTCCGGTTCTAGCCTTCCCGTCAGCTCAACAACTGCGGAAGCCATTGAGAGGGGAGAAATTGACGACAATGATCTTGTGACCTTTCTGTTGACCAAAGGTCGCGTACACAAATGCGTACACTGCCATATGATATTTGAAGATGCATCTCTCTTCCTTCTTCACAACGGATTTCACTCACACGACGACCCGTTTAGGTGTGTCGTCTGCAGCACGGTGTGTAAAGATCGCGTGGACTTCAACTGTCATCTGACTAGCCATATAAAATGACTAAATGGGCGGATACAGAAGTAGTCTGTACTATCTGTGTATATTTAACTGTGTTGTTAACAATATGATTACAAGAAGCACGCCAGTATTGTGTTGTACAGTAATCTGAAGCACAAATTGCACAAATAAACAATCGCCAACTCGGTTAGACTCAGAGAAGAAGTGCAAACGGCAAAGAAAAGATTGAGCATCTGCCATAAATCTACATGTGTCTAAATTTAATTTTGTACACACCATAAACAAACATCTTTCTTGAACTGAGGTTCGCTGACGGATCCTCAATCAATGAAAATTCGGTATAGGATTTCAGGATAGCAAAGAGCGTTATAATTTATCGAGAAATATTCGTTCTCGTAAGCAAAAATTAATGCAAGATGGTTATTCAAGGAAAACAGTTTACTTACATGAAGACAACCGTCTAGATTCCATCCAGCTAAAACTGTGGCTGTGCACATTCACCAAAAAGCTCAACCAGGCAGAGGATTCTATCTCAACCATGTGTAGTTTGGACAAAGACATTATGTAACTTACGAAACGGGAGTGCAGTCTGTGTGCATCTGTATGTTTACGATATTCACCCTTGGCAGCACAGAAATACACCCTGGCGTACATGATCTGATGGACTGAGTTCATGAATGAACAATAGGGCAACACTAGTTATTTCCAAGCAGCTTCCATGTGTTTCTTGTTCCACGTACTGTAGCTGCTGCTGCTGAATTGACTCCTCGACATTTTGTCTGTGATAGTAACAGGCTCGTTCATTCGACTCGCTCTGTAAAATAGAGCTAGAATACATTGACAGTTTTATTTCTTTAAATCTATCATCTACTTCTGTCACATTCATTGCTGCATTATTTTTTGTTTTGTTCAACTCTCTGTTGCACTAATTCATGTAACCCACAAATCTTCCCTTAAAAAAAAAACCTGACCAATTCTTCTGTTGCGCTATTTCATGTAATCCGCAAATCTTCTTTTTAAATAAGCCTGACCCATTTTTATGTTGCTTTAATTCATGCAACCCACAAATCTCCACTTTAAATAAACTGAAACCATTCTTCTGTTGAAATCATTCAGGTAACCCACAAATCTTCCCTTTAAATAAGCCTGACCATTCCTCTTCTTCTTCTTCTTCTTCTTCTTCTTCTTCTTCTTCTTCTTCTTCTTCTTCTTCTTCTTCTTCTTCTTCTTCTTCTTCTTCTTCTTCTTCTTCTTCACCTTCTCTTTTACCGCTGTGGGTATCGAGGGAGATATAAGGTTCTGTTTGTAGCTCTTCTGGCTGCCTCGACCATAGGCACATCGTGCTGTTGTAGAGTTTCTCTGATGTTATCCTTCCATGTTGTTCTTGGTCTACCTCTTGCTCTACGACCTTTTTCTCTTTCCATGTATGCTTTATATGGTATGGTGTCACAATTCATTCTCTCTAAGTGGGCAAACCATTTCACTTGCTGTTTTCGTATGTAATCCAGAATTGGTTCTGTGCCGACTTTTTTTCTTATGATCTCATTCCTGATCTTATCTCTTAAGGTCACTCCTACAGCCCTTCTCAGACATCTTATTTCCGTGGTTACTAATTTTCTTTTATGGTTTGTTGGGAGTGACCATGTCTGGCACTTTTAGCACAGAGTTGGAATAAATATGCTTTGAAAAAGATGTCTCTTTGTGCTGACTGGGATTGTCTTATGCTGTAAGAGGGGGGCTAGCTGTCCCAATACTTGCTTTGCTTTACTGCATCTAATGTTAATTTCTTTATCCAATTTCCCATCTTCGGTAAATGTAGTTCCCAGATATTTATACTCAAATGCCTGTTTAATGCCTTTGCACTCTATTGCTATGTTTAGATCTGTCTTCTTTTTTCCTATTGACATTACTTCTGTCTTTTCTGTGTTGATTCTCATATTATTTGTTTTACATTCTTCATTCATTGATGTTAGATTTTGTAATTTGACCATTCTTCTGTTGCACTAATTCATGTAACCCACAAATAATCCCTTTAAATAAGCCTCTCCCATTCTTCTGTTCAATATTTTATATTACCAAACCTGTTACTGAATTGCTCTCTGTTGCGCAATTATTTTTTACCGAAACTGTTACTGAATTGCTTTCTGTTGCAATATGTCATTATATCCATAAAGACTGTTACTTTGGTTATTTCAGTTTGATTCTTCTGTTGCACAAATTCATACTACCCAAATTGCTACTTTCTGTTGCACTATTTCATTCTCGTCCGTGCTCTAGTAGCTTCCACTACATTCTAAGCGGATATTCTGTGAATTTTAGGCTTAAGAGACTGAATATGTTTAATCCATGATATTTCTTTTCTTACAAATCACTAAACTTAAAACGAAACATTCACTGAAATTAACTTATACATAAGTAAATCTTTGCAATTGACTTAAAATGAAACATTCACTGAAATAAACTTATACAAAAGTAAATCGTTGAAATAGACTTACCTACCACCACTCTCCTCCCCTATCCTTATACATAGACTTAAAATGACAAGTGGTCTTTCTGCAAAAAGTGTTATGGAGAATTTGTGCCAAGTTTAGCGTTCTCCTGAAGCGTAAGACAACTATTGAATCAGTACAGTCGACAGAACACGATTACATACACACGAGAATAAGACGACCAAAAAAAAAAGAAGAAGAAAAAAGACACAGAAGAAGGAGATGATGAAGAAGAAGAAGAAGAAGAAGAAGACATCTATAAGCATTTGTTTTACACCTTATGCCACTCCCTCCCTCCAGCTCTCTTTCTCTCTCTCTTTCGCTGACCCTTTTTGCTAATATCCTCCCTCCTTTCACCACTTTCCTAGCCTCCTTCTTCACTGTTTTTTCTCTATCTCAGTTACCCTCATTGCACCCATTCTGGCTATCCCCCCCCCCCCCCCCCCTTTCCTCCACTGCTCTAGCCTTTTTTCTGTCACCGAGTTAGACTAGCAGCAGCAGCTGCCACAGATACAGTTATTAACTCGATGTTTGATGTTGTCACATGATGATGTTGTTGGTAGCATTTCAGTTCTGTTTGAACCAAGGTCACTTAAAGATATACCCATGCAACAGGGACACTTACGTTGTGAAACACGGTAATTCATTATTGAAGTATTATTTCACCAAAATGTTTTTTGCAGCGTTTTAACTGATGATATTGCAGTTTTTTTTACAATTGTTTCCCTTTTCTGCATATAATTCATGAAATAGTTTTTACCAATTTCCAAGGTTTCAGTGTATTTCATTTATAGTTTCTTAACGTAAAATTTTGGTTAACATGTAATTCTTTTCTCATATGAGTGTTTATTTAGTATACTTATGTTAGTATAGTTTTATTTCATGTATGAGTCTAATGATACGGTCACAATCACACAGCTTTGCACGTTTTACTTTGATTAAATGTAAAAGAAATTTTCATGTGTAATACTCTGTTTTACCAGTATATTCGAGTTTTCATGGATCGAGTGAGCTGCATATGACTGTTATCAGTAAAATAAGCATATAATATGCGTGTAGATTTTAGGAAAGATACTTAAATGGCGAATATACGTCACAAGTTTTTTTTTAAACTGTTTCTAATATCTGGGATATTCGAGTTTTTGCTTTAAAAAACACTGTCAGATGTACACAAATGTATTGTTAATTTTCAGTGTATGCGTGAAGTATATCTTGCATATGGGTGTTGCGAATGATATTTAAACTATGTTGAATCTATACACGTATAGTTCTATACGTAATACTTACAACTAAGTTGTACATAGTTCTCATTGTGTGCCATATACAGAAATGCTCCTTCACAAAATGTGTCAGCATAACCTTTGATGTTCATGTTTCACAATATTTTGTTTTTGTTAGCTCCAAATAATGAACCCATTGTAGTTTTTTTTTTTTTTTTTTTTGACGACACAAACAAATCCTAATCCCTTCTCTGTCAGATTTATTTTGCGCATTTATGTGTATAATTGTGTGCTTTTTTTTTAAAAACTATAAAACAATCAGTACATGTATTTGCCCTTGTTCTCCCTTCCCACCCCCCCCCCCCCCTCCCCCAACTCATATTTGAATCTCACTTGAATTATTTTTCTCATGATATTCTTTAGCATATCACTGCTGTTTGTTAATGGACCAATTGTGTTATGTACATTTTAGTAACTTATTTCGTTTGTTCTCTGGGTAATTTGTTTAACTGAAATGTATCTTTCACATGGTAGTAAAATTTCAACAATGCGAAGAATCTTCCACTTTTGATTTGTTGCACAGGACTATGGTGTGCAGGGTACTCTATGTATAGTTTATTTTCTTGCCCGGGACGTGTGTGTGCGTGTATCTATGTTTGTATGTGTGGGGAAACATTGGGCAGATAGATTGGCTGTTGCTTTTCCTATGGTCTGTGATCTGTTCTATGATAGAGTGAACGCGGTGGAAGCTCTCTAAGAACCTGTGCATAAATCAACAGAACAGACATAGCATCCAAAGCTGGCGAGACTGATTTAGCGAGGAATGGACGGGGAATCTGGAAATACTTAGAGCTGGGGGAAGGACGGACTTTTAGTCAGACTTTTTATCAGCGTGAAAACTCCTCATTGACTACTTATAAAGACAAGGCACTGTGTGAATGCCATGAGTGTGTTCTCGACGTGATTAATTATATCTATAGTCCCTGTATAACGAGAACTCGTAAACAATGTAAATAATAAAATAGGACAGCTAAAGGAAAACCGTACTTAATGAGGTTCTTGTGTTAGGCAAAGATTATTCATGTTACATAGCATATGCAGACATGCACTGGTAACAAAGTGCAGCCATGTGGCTTGCATATTTTTATGTAGTACAGATGTGTGTGTCGGCTCTGTGGCTAAGTCGATGCGAACGCATCGTAATATCGGGATGCTGGGTTCGATACCCCCTGCGGGCCATGTGACTTGCGATGGTTTCGACAGTGGTATCAAGCAAGCCGAACGTCCAGGAGCAATGGCAAACTACTGGACGTAAATTTGCCTAGAAAACAGCACAACAGCCAGGGACTGTTGGGATGGTTCTGCACCTAAGCTACAGATGTGTGTTATGAAGTAAACTTACACGTTTGTAGGTTCCAGGTGGTTAATGTTGTTTGGAAATTTTCTTCAGATCGTTAATGTGCGTTTGGGAACGAAGAGGAAGCAGACTGTCTGGTTCTGCGCCACTAGGCACATGACAGTTTAAGGGTTTGGTTACACAGCAGGCTTAGATCTTTGTCACTCATCAAATACTGCACTTAGATCTGTATCAACGTTAAAGGGACAGTGGTGGCCATTCGTGTGTGGTTTTCGCTAGTACTGGAACGGAGCATTTATTTGGTAACATGCCTGTATTAATTTTATACCTGATATAAAGATTATGCAGCTCACTTAAAAAAAAAAAAAAAATAATCGGACAGTCTTGACTGGGATTTAAATAGGCAACACAGAGGAGCCTTAGTATAAGTTCGCTTTGGTATACTGTTACCTTTATATACAACCGTTGCTTAGCATACGACATTTGTTTGGAATACGACCCGCGTGCTAAAACTTGCATGAGCCAGAATTAGTCAAGATATCGAGACAAAGTCACGGATATATGTCAATGATTCTGCAGAGAAGAATCACTCCAACAAAGCCCAAACACGCCGCAATAGAACTGTCTGGAATAACCACACAATGTTTCATTTCCGAAACATCCTGAGGAGAAACCAGAAGCTAAGTTCTTTAGGTAGATTTTTAGTAAAGGTCAACCTGCAGTCGTTAATTATTATTATTTTTTTTTTTGGGTGGGGGTTGAGGGGGGGGGGGGGGGGGGTGAGAACTGGAGTCTCCTTCCAAAACATAACATCTCCTTCTCAATATCACGCAAGCAGGCCCTCGATTCTTCTCATGAATGTGAAAAGAGGTTATATTGTGTTTGCATTTATGTATTTTAGTTTTAGACGGTCTGTCAGTTATTGTATACAGCCTGGTAAATGTTTAATTTACCAACAGAGAAATATGATTTTGTGTCTGACGTGGTAGCGGTAACGGATTAATCCTTCTCCAGTTACTTCTTATGGGAAAATTCCCTCGGTTTCCGTCCTGTTTGATTTACAGCCAAGAGCCATGAAAGGATTATGTACGTATACCGAGATACCACGGAATGGTTGTGTCTCTGCCACAATGCTTATATGCCCTTGTGTCACATACTACAAGGTAGGCTTTGTCACTCTGCATTCACGAGCTTGTCCTAACACTAATCAGCGCCTTAGTTCTGACACAATGGGTTGACCATATAATTACCATTAATAAGAAAGACTAGTGCAACTATTAAAATAAATTGTGCATTTATGCCTTGGTCACACACAAAGTACACAGGTCCAGTGTCCTTGTTTCTCTCCTCATGGTTGTTTCTGTTATGTTTTTTTTTTTTTTTACCAAAAATAACTAAGACACCATTTGCTTTATTCAAAACAAAGTTTTCCTGTTGAAAATTCAAATGTTATGGACACAAACAACACATGACACAGTTTATTGCCTGGCTTATTTCATGGTATCTTGTCAGGTGCATTACTACAACATATAATGTAGCTGAAATACGAAATCACATTGTCATTGTCAAGTTAAGCAGTATGTATCTCCGCTACAAATTTAAGCTCAGCTACATGATTACTATGATAATTTCGAATTTATCACGCGTCATTTTGTTTACATAAAACAAGAGAGTTCGGTTTTTTTGACACGGTCTGAGCTAGTAAACATCTATTCGGTATGTGGTAAATAATTCTAAAAGCGTATTCCTGATCAAATAAGTGTACAGAGTCAAACAAATGACAACGTATCCAAGAATTTTGTTTTCCTTTCTTGGTTGAACTTGATGCAGTATCTCCACTCAGTCGTGCGTGGAACCAATAAGTGTGCAATGTATTGAATGTGTCCACACTATTTACATTTTATTATTGTTGTTGATGTTAAATTTACCAGAAATACACACCCGGTCACATGTATCCACAATGCCATATGTTTTTTTTTACTTTTTATTGGGCATCTTCCCTCTACACGCCAGGCTGAGAATGTTGACGCCATCTTTATTTTTACCAAGAAATGATTCAGTGTCTCATTAAAAACAGAGGTAATGAAAAAAAGAAATCTTCACTCCGGTTATTTTTAGAAAACCATTTCTGACATTTCTATATTAGAAAAGTCGAACATATTCCCAATTGCAGTTTGAAACTGAAAATAGCGGTTTGCTTATTGATATATTTGTGACAAATGACAAAATTCATATAAACAATGCAGGTTCTATATCAAAACATCTGAATTATTTAAAAAAAAAACTGTTTCATGTTCTATATATCTAAATATCCTCTTCATGATTTGCTTTTATACACGACATTCACAAGTTATCTCCATTGCTGCGGGTCTGCTGCTTTTCAGCCAATAGTATTTATCGCATGCCAGCCACATTTTCGTGTCCCTGTCTGCTGTCATTCTGCAGTTTTTCCTTCGGTCGTCCACGTCTCATTCCCCTCCTCTGCCATCCACCAACGAGCTGGCCTTGCCAAGGTTCTTGTTTTTTTTTAACCAGAAACCAGGAGTTATTTAACCCTTAGACTCGGTACTATGGATACCACAGAAATGTGGCCTTTCTGAGGTGTCAAGAGGCATTCTGCAAACATGTCTAAGCTAATCCAGTTGTTGTCCTTTGATAAGATTCGCCAGGGAAAAACATTTTGTATCCCTCCTCAGGTCTTCAGTTGTGATCTTGTTCAGCGAAAATCTTCGCAAGATTCTTGTTACAAGTATTCTTTTTTTTTTTTTTTTAATCTATAGTTTATGTGTAAAATCCGCTGAGATTTTAAAACATTCACTGGAGTTTTCTTGAAATGTCGCTGTTGTATATTATTTGTTTTGACTTTAAACTAAATCCCTTTGACGTCCATATATTGTTAATCGTTTGGTTTAGTTGTATTTGTTTATTTTTGATGTTACATTCCTGTCAGGATCTCCATCTGGAGTAACTTTACTGTCCAGGCATATCAATTCTTCAGCTTCTTCTACTGCTTTATTGTTTAAGTTAATTGGATTTTCTGTTTCCCAATTGTTTCTCATTACCTTAGTTTTACTGGTATTTATCTTTAATAATATCTTAAGGGACATCTTTTATAAGTTTTACCGTCTTTTCCTGAACATGAAAACTGCAGTTTGATAAAAGACTGATGGTTTCTGCATATTACAAACCCTCTGAATCAGCGTTAACAGTTAATTACGTTAACGTTAATTTAATTGTATTTTGTGACTACATGAGCATCTAATACCACTCCAACCCCCCCTCCCCTAATCCACACACACACACAGAGACACACACACACACACACCCGTTATTACTGCTTTCTTCTTTTTCTCCCGTTTGCTCTCAAAATATCGGTAATCACAACGAGTTTTGATTTTCAACTAAGCTACGACACCGTCAGCCTAAAAACACCCGATTTCGGCTACAGCTTTATTAATTGTCTTTTACGACATGCTTGTTAAAATAAAGTGCATCAGTTCCTGTTCCCTTTAAATGGAACCCTGAAATCCACAGGGGGGACATTAACTTTTTAAATCTCATCAAATATGAAACTACGCGCACAGACGGTCAGTTTAAGGAAGACCGTTTAACATGTATTGACTGACATCTCTGTACAATTCAGCAGAGAAATGCACAGACTGCATGCCCATTACAAAAGAGAAAGACAACAAGCAGAAAAATATTTCGTCAGGAAGTAGATGTTCTATAACTTGTTGGAAGTTGAATTAAGAATCGGCATCATAGCACTCGGGCACTTATGTAATCTCTCCGTCTCCCTCTTGAGCAGCAAGCGAAGAGTTCTAATTCCGATGGTGCCAGTAACTGTCTAATTGTATATCCGTCTCTCCTTTCTCTGGAGTGTTGAACGTCGGTTAGATCTCCTGGTAACTCTCCGCAGCGCCATTTTCCTCAGACCGTAATGATCTGTCTGTGCCTCCGTACTGTTCACTCGCTCCAAGAGGGTCATCACAACATCTAGCATGGCATACATAAGTTCATCACCAAGTGGTGCAGAACTGTCTAGCCTATCTGCCTACTAGTTTTCCAACACACCAGCATCACTTGGAGATAATATCTAAATGACGCTTACTACCCAGGAGCTCTGAAGCCATGCTTGCCACTCTGCACGGAGAATGCATGTCTCCGCCTTTTACAACACACTCTGTGAATCAGTTTATTCGATAGCTATATACTTGGACTTTCCAAATCAAGATGGCTATAGCACGGCCTGAAACAATCAAGGTTCTTGATTTAGTGCAGCTTTAGGACTTGACCATACTGTGTTGTTCTAAATTTTAGAGTGTTTTCTTGATCATGCCCCAGTTGTGTGTTTTTTACAGGTGTGCGCCACATTTCACGCGAAGTTTGTACACAGGTAGGTGAGATATATCATGTTTATTCTGGAGTAGACATAAAACATAATAGACATAAAACAGAATGTACATGCACTAGAAAATAATAAAACACGCATTCAGTGAATTATACAATGGAATAGACATACTAGGGAAAAGACAGTCAAAGAAACAGAACATTTACACAAAACTAGACAAATGAAATGTAACTGCAATAGAAAGATATAGAAATGGGACATAAAACACAATATACCCACAATAATTTAGACGTACAGTAGAACCTACACAAATTAGAACAAATCACACAATAGAACGGATATACAAAAGAACATTATACGTAAACAGATATAAAATAGCGTATGTACACACACAATAGACATACAGTGGAACAGCGATGGTTACATTTAGAATTATTTTGTTTAACTCGTCATAATCCAATGCAGGAATGTGCATCTCATTAGATAGAGTTTAACGTTGATTCTTTGAATATGTCGTTTGATCATAGACTCAGATTGTTGATTTCATTAAACTTACAGGTCGAATTGTTTGTTTCTTTCGTTAAAATTTAGCCAGAATGTATGTTTGTCTTCTGACCATTAAACACTTAAGGGTTTTCATTTCATTCAAATATAAGTTTTATGGTCATTTCAGCTCGAGACAGACAATTCCTCCTTATATTTGTTGATCATAGAAGAACTCAAGAACGTCATAGTCAATTCTGCATTAAACATGCTTTCTCTGTTCGCTGACAACGACATTAATATGCATAATATTTGGTTCATCTTGTTATTTTGCATCTGCAAGTGCCCATTGTTCGTGTTGCAGTGCAAATTTGTAACCGTTTACTCTGAACCGTTTTCATCTTTATTCCTTGAAGCTCTGTAGCTATTACCTTCTTTCCCTGAAAAAAAAAAAAGTTGTTTGTGGGGGGAAAGGGGGGGGGGGGGGAGGGTTACCCAGAAGTATGCCTAGCATAATTTTGCCATGATACTCCTAAATATATGAACTAGCATGATTTTTTTTTTTCGTTGAAACACTTGGCGGATGTCTTAAACTGAATTCTAAATTCCCCGTGTTTGTCTCGGGCTCCATTGTAAAGAAAACAAAAATAGACCCACTGCCTATAAAAAAATGGCTGTCGTGACAGTCGACAAATTAGGAGCTTCGTTCGAAGAGGTCATGTATTTGCCCGAGCGGCAAGGAACAACTAACTGCACACAAATAAGCCAGTAAAACGGAAGTACATGCAAAACTCAGGCCCTTGGACAAAGCAAGAGTCCAAATGTACCAACAACCAGGACTTTCCGCCAGATCTTTCAGCCAGTGAGCGTAGTTGAGAGAATCAACTTCATTACACAGGGTTTTCCTATATAGCTCGATATCTTTTCGCACAATAATTAATCGCCTGCGGAGAGCGCCTCACAAAGTACGAACTTCATAGTTCCAGGGACGATCCACGTGGGTCTCTGTGAAAAGTACTCTCCTGAACTGAATGGCATGTCCGTCAAACGAATTTGCAACGTTTGGACGCGATAAAGAGGATGGACGACTTCACAAGATTCTGATGCACTGAACTCTTTTTACAGATGTTAACGACTTGAAACGCATTGGTGAATTTACTTTCCTTTTCCCGTGCCTCCGAATGCATCATATTCCACAGTTTCTGTTGAGCAACATGGGTAGGAATGTTTGCCGTCCTACGCTAGGTGGGTGGTACTAGATTTTGCCATCCCCTGTGAAAAGACAATTCCGTTACTAAAGATTTGTTCTTCTGATTCTTGGGCGTATTCTTCATTTACATACCTCAACGTGTTAAAGAATAGTGGCTTGACGCTTCCTGCCGTTTAGAAGGTCGTGGGTTCAAATGCTCAGGGTGGGGGAGTCAGGTTTTCTGCGCATGGAATGGGTCACAGGTGCTGAGAGTCTCATGGATGTTTTGCTCGGGGTGTACTCAACTGCACACGGCATAGGTGATCTGTTGCTTGTGGGACAAGGCAATATGTAAAACTGAAGATATACAAGGAAGGAGGGGCAGGGGCCCACCAACACATAGATGGGCACAGGATATAAGTGACTCCTTGAGTATGAAAGTACATGAGGCGGGAGAGCTGGCGAGAGACTGATTTTGTTTTCAGACAGACCGCGAGGACAGCGACGTTCTGCAAAGGTCCTGCTACATGATGATAACTAGAGATAAGGATGCAGCAGGAAGTGTCTGTGGGCTGTCAGCGCCACTCGAGACTCGGGGGAAAGGCCAGAAGAGTAGTTAACCGGATCACAGCTGGCACCATCAGTACAAAAACTCTTCGCTGATTGTTGAGGGGTTAAGACTAAGCGAACATGGGCTTCTCCTGAACGCTGTAATGTAGAATCTTTACCCAGATGAATCAGTTTAGGATCTATTGGTTGTGCTTATGTTTGTGAAACTTTTGTGTAGATTTTATTGTTTCTTGGCATTAAACATTTCATTCGCGCAGTTTGATACATTGTTTGCAACCTTCCAGTTTATGTTTCGTTGTCATGGCTATCTACATAACTATGTTTGTTATTACAAGTTGCTGTATTATGTTTCTTATTTGCATTTATTTAGTTTATCGATAACAAACTCTATTTTGATAATACCAAAAGTGAGGTACAGGTAAAAAACTATTCAGTTTCTTTTTCTTAAGAGGGTTGACACAGATTGATACGGTTTACAGCTAGGCTGCGGTTTCTGCGATTTTTGGCCCAATACACGATATCGTAAAATTATAGGAAAGTTTAAATTGAGAATCTCATGGAGAGGCAGTATCTCATGTTCACAACATCTCGAGAAGATGCAGTATCTCTGCCTGAAATTTACTTCAGTGAATTAAGAAAGCCAACACAGCCCTTTCTAGAAATTGCATGTTGACTATAAGGAGTTAACAAAGCCACCATGGTAATTTCTAGCAATGTGAGGTTTACTATAATAAATTATGAAAGTCATCACAGTACTGTCTAAATGTTTGTTGTTTACTATAAATAATTTAGAAAGCCACCACAGTATCCTTTAAATTTTAAGTTTTTAAAGTAAACAACAACAAAAAAGCCACCACAGTACTCTATACCTCTCTTGCGTTTGCTACAATGAGGTACAAAAGCCACAAAAATGCTCTCTAGCTATCTGTGTTTCCTCACAATATTTAGCTCCTGTTCTAAAAATGAGACTAGAAATACAAATTTAACAACTGCTACAGTATTTCTCTCCCACCTACTTTTCACAACCATAGAGATAAACTGTGCACTTTGTGATTCTCTTGTGGTATCGAAAAATACCACACAACCTATTAATACACTGCCAACAGGCAGTCCTCAATACAATTTAGCACTATATATGTCTAAAAGTTATTTCGGCAGTTATAAATAGATACTGAAATATGTGAGTATAGCCAATATTACCCAAGGCAATCATAATCATAGGATCTATTGGTCTTAAGCCACAGTGTGTGTCTCCTAGTTAGTACAGCTTTCATTCCTGTGCACTCATTGTAATTCTCCTATTTATTTTGCTCAGCTGCTACTGGAATGAGGGCAAACATATATAATTGTGGGGTGGGGGTGGAAGGCTGCTTGGTCTCAGTGCATGGTGTTCGCCTCTAGTGCTAGAGGTTCCGGGTTCAATCCCCGATAAGGGCTGGGATTTTTTCATGTCGATTTGGACTCCTAGTAATTTCCACCGGTCTCTTGATAGTGAGATCGGACGCCCGTGTGCATTGTTGCGCACGTTAATAATCCATTGGCCATTGAAAATTGAAAAGAGCAGCCTAACGGCGCTGCCTGGGCAAAATTTGGAGATAAAAATCTACCCAAAGTATTTCAGGATCCTCACCGGTGCTACAGAACCTGTGCACTGTGCTGAGCTTCTTCGGACTCAGACGAGTTAGAAGAAGAACGGAGCACTTATGGGTTACTACCCGTGTGCCATGATGTTGTTCCGTTATTCAAAGCCTCAGATAATTGTAGATAATAGTCAAACCACACTACTGGAAGGCTACCACTTGTTCAGTGTGTTTAACTGCTGACATAGCCACACTACTTGTAATTGTATCTCGTGTTTATTGTCTGCAACTACAGACATAGCCACATTTTCAAAATTATCATGTGTTCAATGTGTGAAAAAAGTGAATACAAACACATAACTAGTCGGCTGTTTAATTATTTATTGTTAAATGTAGGTAGCCAGCCATACACATAACCACGCAACTGGCTTATTATAGTCTGTTCCAGAAGTTCTTGCGAAATTTAAAAATCTGCAACCCAGTAATCGTTCGGTATAAGTTGTGCAAATTTGGCATGCAAGCTGTTAAATAATTATGTCCTAGTAAGAAAAAACAATTAGTGTAAACAAATATCATGTTCTCATTTTGCCGTATTTGCAGCATATGAAAAAATAGACACCGATTCAAAGCCTACAATTAGCATGCTAACATCTGATATTGGGAGGTTTTCAAAGCATCAAATAGCACGTGTTTCACCCTCAGGTGATTATTCCAACATTAGTCACCCTTCAGTTGCAGATTATTCCTTGTATGCCGGATAGGGTATCAAACTAATAAGCAGCACGCATCACTGCATATGGGTATTGATTTCCAAACTCCACTCGTGTGTCAGGTACTGTATTTTCTTTTTTTTTTTAAAGTGCACTAAGTATTAGTTTAAAAAAAAAAAGATCAAACAAATTATTCGCTTCAAGTAAGCAGCAGTACCTGTGCAACTGTAGATGATAGAATCATAAGAACATGGTTAATCTAAGTCAAGTCAAGGTGCCTTGTCCACGCCTCTAGGCCTATTGGGAGTATAGAAGTAGACCTATATTTTTTGTATACATATCGGCACTTAGTGGGTGATGTGATCATCATCTCGCCGGCAGCCTTTACTTCCCAGGACTAAACCTGGAACCCTCGCAAGACAGGATCGATGGGAAATATAACGCCATATGCAAAACATTTGAGTTCATCCGTATAGGTGATTTCGAGATGTTAGTTAAAGTGTGAGGGCATGAGTTTTTAAACGAGTTTTATTTCGGATTCATCTTGTCGGTCTTATCTCCGAGCCCACTTCTTGTTAGATCCTTTTCTTTGTGACTACAACCAGAATCACCCCATTTGCTGGTTATTTCTTCTTCAGTGTGTAGAAAACAAGTGTTAATGCTGCCTTTGTAAGTTTTCTTATATTTATTGCCTCTACTACAAGGTCGACCTCTGTAGTTTGGGCGTTGCGAACACGCTTCATAATTCCAGAGTACCAGGTTCGATCCCAGTTGCGTGCACTAACACGCACTTCGTAAAAGTCGACTAATTAGGAGCTTGCTTAAACCTGATATGTTGGATAGTAAGCCTTAAATATCGCAGTTTAGCTTTAAACCAAAACACAACGTACCAAAGTCCATTTAGGGCGATGAGGAAGAAGAAGAAAAAGAAGAAGAAGAAGAAGAAAAAGAAAAAGAAAAAACAGAAGAAGATATTTAAAAGGTTTACCATATACCCGGTGACAATCCGTTACACTGTTTCTGCCAAACTTATTGTTCGCGTCTGTGGCTCGAGGCTTTTTCAAATGTGCTTGGTAATGCCAGAGTTGCGGGTTCGATCCCACCTGCGGACAGTTTGGCAGCAGAACGTCTTGTGATGGTTTCAAAAGTGGAACCAATAGCTTGCAATTCAGGAGGCACAAGACGTAACATAAAATGTTGCACAGAAAAACCACGACATGTAAAAAATGCTAGGGCGAGTTCTGCAACGTCCTGTAAAGGATACCCAACTAACTTGTTAACAAAGTTGTTAGTGTTATAATTCATACATCATCAGCTGGTATAGTAGTTTTACATTTAAAATATGTGATTCATGTTGTGTTTTATGACATATGTTTGTGTGCGACTTACTTTGTTTAATGTAAAAATAAGCATATTGTGGCACACACTTTCCACGCATTGAATGACTAGACAACAAATTTACTGTACTGTATCGTAAACATTATGTTTAATAATTTGTACAAGTTGCAGATATATTTTCCTGAACTTCGTCGCGTAAATGGAAAGCCGATACATATACAAACAATTTAAATATGTTTTAATTGCTAATTATTTTCATGAAACCAATACTAGATTTATGTCTTCTTTAATCATTTTTTAAAGGATTAAACTGTATTTGAAAGAAAGGTTATAAAAATGTATTTTAAATTTAGTCTGTTTGAAATAAACGATTACTGTATGATCTCTACTTATATAATTGAAGCAAATAGACAATGGGAAAGAAGGGAAAATAACATATTTGAAACAAAAATACATCAAAACAGATTTAGTTTTATTCTTATTCTACATGTATTAACAGGATACACCATTGTACAAGGGCTTTGTTTAAGTGCTTTATAACAATAGGAAGACCATAAGAAGAAAACGTGTACTGTATTATTATGATATGTTTGAAATATTACAAAATACGTACACATATACTTACAAGAATGAACGAATTGTTGAATCAAGAATTGACACCACTGCACTCAGTACATTCCCACAGTCCCCCCTTCTTCAGTAACAAAAAGACAAAAACAAAAAGAATAGACAGGCTAATATTAGGGCCGTCAACTTCAGCCGGAGTGATGCTTTAAAATCAGCACACTCCAAACATTGGTCCAATATTGGGGCAAGCTTAGCGAATAATCGCACAGCCTTTGTGCTATGGAGAGCATTGCATTGGGTTGTGCTGTCCGTGTTGAGTGAGTGAGTGACTTTCTACCCCACTAGGACATCACACAAGCGATAAACACCCGATGAAACAACGTGCCACCATGTGGATGAGGATCACCGTGGAGAGGTCCCAGAAATCGCGTTCAGACATTTGGTCATATTTATGGCCTGCCTATATTGCGGCCCCTGGCAAAAGCCAGAGATGGGCTTCAAATAACAAAAAATTACGTCCTGAGAAGGACGTAAGGACTTCACGCTAGTGTCCGTGTTTTCATGTAACACAATACAACACTGTAATTTGGAAACACGGAAAGGAGTCAACAAACAGCAAATAAACAAACAAACAGATTATAATCGCATGGGACATTAAAATTGGTTGCCAGAATTTGACTGACGTCCAAGATATCACTCTCTGAGTCACAGCTGAGTGTCAAATTTTATATAACATGACAATTTGAACAAGGTACACTAATCGCGTAAATTGGCCCCACCCCCTAATAATTGAGTAGTGTCGCTTTGATTAATCAAATTTTTTTTTTTTTCACAGTACGAACATTTTACCCCACTAGGACATCACACAGAGCGATAAACACCCGGTGACACAAAGTGCCACCATGCGGATGAGGATCACTCATGGAGAGGTCCCGGAAAACCCTTCAACCATTAGGTTATATTAGGGCCCCCGGCAACTGCCAGGGTGGGGCTTCAAAATAACGAAAAAAATTGCATCCCACAAGGGGACGATTTCACAACTGTAATTGTTTCTTGAAGTTGTGCAAACTGGGTTGCGTACTGAACAACATATCACAACATTTTAGAAAAGACTCAAACAACATGCTGCGCGTGTCAGTTGCTTACTAAATAATCAGACTCATTTAACTGAACTTGTTTGTTTGTCCTCACAAGGGCGGTTGACGCGTCGTGTTGTGATTAATCTGGTATTTGCACCTCCGATTTCCACAAGCCCCGAATTAGTCGACCTCAACGCCATGCTTGTAAGAGGGCGGTTGGTCTGTTTTTGTTTATGAAAATACATACATCCATCTTAGCCACAAATAAACAACTTGGTTTACTCAGAATGTATTATTTGCATGTCCGTTCCTGAAATGTGCACTAGGGAAAGATTATTGTTATTATTATTATTTTTTTAATGTAAATGTCACGGAATGTTGATCGCAGGATATGCTGTGTTGAGTACAATGTACGCATATTTGCTGTTAAAATGTAACCAGGCCGTCCCCATGTGGGATGCAATTTTTCGTTATTCGAAACCCCACCCAGGCTTTTGAACGGGGTCCTAACTATAGCCAGGCCATACATATGGCATAACGGCTTAACAGGGGTTTTGGAACCTCTCCACGGATGATCCTCATCCGCATTGTGGCACTTTGTGTCACCATGTGTTTATCGCTTTGTGCGATGTCCTGGTGGGATACATACATACATACATACATACATACATACATACATACATACATACATACATACATACATACATACATACATACATACATACATACATACATACATACATACATACATACATACATACATACATACATACATACATACATACATACATACATACATACATACATACATACATACATACATACATACATACATACATACATACATACATACATACATACATACATACATACATACATACATACATACATACATACATACATACATACATACATACATACATACATACATACATACATACATACATACATACATACATACATACATACATACATACATACATACATACATACATACATACATACATACATACATACATACATACATACATACATACATACATACATACATACATACATACATACATACATACATACATACATACATACATACATACATACATACATACATACATACATACATACATACATACATACATACATACATACATACATACATACATACATACATACATACATACATACATACATACATACATACATACATACATACATACATACATACATACATACATACATACATACATACATACATACATACATACATACATACATACATACATACATACATACATACATACATACATACATACATACATACATACATACATACATACATACATACATACATACATACATACATACATACATACATACATACATACATACATACATACATACATACATACATACATACATACATACATACATACATACATACATACATACATACATACATACATACATACATACATACATACATACATACATACATACATACATACATACATACATACATACATACATACATACATACATACATACATACATACATACATACATACATACATACATACATACATACATACATACATACATACATACATACATACATACATACATACATACATACATACATACATACATACATACATACATACATACATACATACATACATACATACATACATACATACATACATACATACATACAAAAGCATATGCATATTATGTTGAATATATTAACCTCATGTAGACTGTGCGGTGATACTTGTGTATAGATAAAACTAGTGATACTGATCCTAATTCTAATGTGTAGCTGTGGGCACTTCGTGACGATGTCAATGTGCTGTGGGCATTTGTCGAATAATTTATATGTACCGTTATGATTTGTCGAATAATTTCTATGTACCGTAATCATTAGTCGAATAATGTCAATCAGCTGTGGGCATATGTCAAAAATGTCAATGTATTGTGAGCATTTGTCGAATAATGTCATCTTACTGTGGGCATTTGTCGAATATTGTCAATGTACTGTAAGTAGTTTTTGAATATTGTCAATGTACACTAGGCAGTTGTCGAATATTGTCAATGTAGTGTAGGCAGTTGTCGAATATTGTCAATGTACTGTAGGCGTTTGACCAATAACGTGATGGCCATGCCTGTATACTGTGTTGTCATCCAGTCACTGTCAAGGTACTGTAGTCATTTTAATGACAATATAAATGCACTGCGGACATGAAGAATCTAATGTCAATGTACTATTGCTGTTAAATCACTGTGTCAATATTCTCCGGTCATTTAATGATAGTGTCAATATACTGTGGTCATTCAATGACAGTGTCAATATACTGTGGTCATTCAATGACAGTGTCAATATACTGTGGTCATTTAATGACAGTGTCAATATACTGTGCTCGTTTAATGACAGTGTCAATATACTGTGGTCATTTAATGACAGTGTCAATATACTGTGCTCATTCAATGACAGTGTCAATATACTGTGGTCATTCAATGACAGTGTCAATATGCTGTGGTCATTTAATGACAGTGTCAATATACTGTGGTCATTCAATGACAGTGTCAATATACTGTGGTCATTTAATGACTGTGTCTATATACTGTGGTCATCTAAAGGCTGTGTCAATGTATTGTGTTCATGTGATGACAGTTTTAGTGTACTTTTGCCGTTGACTGACTGTCAGTAATTTGTTTTACTGCCAGTTATTGTAGAGATCTCAATGTCCTGCAAATGTTTAGTTTGATAATCCGAATGTACTGAGGCCATTTGATGACAATGTCAATATATTGTGAATATTTAGTTATACTGTCCATATACTGTGAATATTTAATGAATGATGTCGATGTACTGTGGTCATTGCATACAAAATGTACTTAGGGCATTTACTGAAAATATCAGTGTGTTGGGGACATTAGGTGGCAATGTAAGTTAGTGAATATGAATCCCACTAGGACCTTACACTGAGCCATAACCAACCAGTGACACAAAGGGTAATGTTTAACTATTCGGATGAGAATCCCCCAGGTAGAAATTCCCCAAAAAATCCGTTCATTGGTGTTCTGAACGGTTGCAAAGTAACCAGAAGTTCTGACAGGGTGAGGCGACGTGAAGTAATATTAACTGTTGACTGTGGAGATCAGCTGTGATAGCATTGCAATCAAGTAATTAGGACCCGTCTCCACGCCTTTATGTGTGTTGGACATAAAGGGCTAGACGTTCTTTTTTCTAGACCAGTGGGCACTCAGTGGGTGATGTGGTCAACATCACGCTAGCCGCCTTTACTTCCCCTGACACTATCTAGTACCCATTTCAAGCTGGGTCGACCTAGGCGCCAAGTGATCCAGTGACAGTCTATCGGTAACATTAAAATGATAGTAGTCAAAGTACGGTAGAAATACATCAACGGCGACCGGGTCGCTCAATGATTCGCAGGTACACGACTTTGTCGCATGTCGGGACAGTATTTGGGTCTGTCTCCGTTGATCACATCAACACTACAGGAGTCTTTTTCAGGGCTCTCGATAGCATGCAATGCAAAGCCATTTTTTTATGGCGCACAAAACCTAATAACAGCTATAACTTAAGCTCACCTTCAGGGATGCTGGTTAAATGTGACTGTTTCCCCTCCCCCCCCCCCCTCCCCCCCCCCAACATAGCACTTACCTATCTACCTACCGTAGACATACAACTGAAATATCAATAAACTTGAGACATTTAGGGATACTTTCTTGGCAACCTGAACATTTAGTGATAATGTCAATATGTTTATAATATTTAATTTTACGAGACCAGATGTGTTTACTGTTGTCATAATCATCATCACAATGTTACACGAATGTGTTTTTCTGACACCATGGCCTGTTTTCTTCCTAGAACTGATCTGACGTCCCGGGCTGCCCATATTTGTTGTCATATTTTCGTTATACCTGTTCTACTTAGTTCCACTGTTATATCTCTGTTGCATTGCTACCATGTATTCACCGAAATCTACGGTGCATTTAACATTCAAGTATTCTCCAGTACAACGTTTGTGTGTGTATATGTGTAATTGCATCGTCTGGGCAAGGTAAGTAATCCATATGTTAGTTCATGTTAAATAATTAGAGAATAATGCAGACAATATACGATTTTGATGTTGACGGTCACTTTTCTGTAACTGTGTATTCTTTATTGTCAGATGTTGTTTTGTGTGTGGAGTCGTCGTGTAGGATGACTCTCGGTTACCTGTTGCTCAACGAGTGACGTTTATCAATTGAATATTCATTGTTCTGATCTATGTCTGGTGATTTTTTATTTTTTTGTCATCACTTCAAATGGAACAAACAAAAAAATCATGTATATTATTGTCACTATTGTCTTTTAGCCTTCTCAACATCAGAGTCGAAGGTTTGACCTTTGACATGTTGATAAGGTTAAATGAATATTATAGGTGACTCTGTGATTGTGCTTCCAGACGAAGGAAAATAAAACGCTTAACGTAGTAGCGATGATTTAGTGTTGACTGATTTCTTGATGATTGTTCGTTAGTGGCTGTGGTCTCTAATGCTGATGTTTGTGGACTGGATATTTGGTCCTCGCTAGTTAGCGTCCTTTGTTCCTAGGTCATGATGATGTGTTGGGAAAAGAATAGGGAAAGAGACTAACTGGTTCTGCGCCACTTTGGTGTAAATTTATGTGTGCAAGCTAGATGTTGTGAGGTGTTTTTTTTTTTTTTGGGCGGGGGGGGGGGGGGGGGGGGTCCAGTGAACAGTGCGGACGCACAAATAGATTATCAGGGTCTGAGGAGAATGATGCTGCGAGGAGTGGCTAGCGGATCATGACCGACGTTCAGTACTCAAAGGAAAATGGAGGCTAATACACAATCCGACTGTTACTGGTACCATGGGCACTGGAACTAAGGTTGCTGTTGAAGAATGGGACGGAGCGCTTGTGGGAATGTCCCAACGGCTGTCCTGTTGATTCTCAATTGGTCATTTAACACTGGATGTTTGGTGTGTGAAATTTATGCTGTTTGGGATGTGATGTTATGACTGTATGCATATTCTGAATGTTTAGTCTGTAATGTTTGGTCATTGATGTCTGTTTGTTTCTTTTAATTAAAACCACTGGAGTAATACCCAAAAAATTGACAACAAAATTAAATGACATACACAGTTAATCTCGTCGACAGACGTGACCGGTTAATAAGAACGATGGACGACTTGAAAACAACAATGAAAGAGATTGCAAAACAAAAATATTTAAAGAAACGACAAGATACTTGCTTTGTGTATTTTTTTTAACAGGAGTTTTCGACAGTGAAAGGCATATATCAAGGCATAAATCAGTTGACAAGAACTGTGAAAAGGCATATATCAGTTGACAGGAACTGTGAAGGGCATATATCAGTTGACAAGAACAGTGAAAGGCATATATCAGTTGACAAGAACAGTGAAAGGCATATATCAGTTGACAAGAACAGTAAAAGGCATATATCAGTTGACAAGAACAGTAAAAGGCGTATATCAGTTGACAAGAACTGTGAAAGGCATGATCAGTTGACAAGAACTGTGAAAGGCATATATCAGTTGACAAGAACTGTGAAAGGCATGATCAGTTGACAAGAACTGTGAAAGGCATATATCAGTTGACAAGAACAGTGAAAGGCATTTATCAGTTAAAAAGAACGGTGAAAAGGCATATATCAGTTGATAAGAACTGTGAAAGGCATATGTCAGTTGACAAGAACAGTAAAAGGCATATATAAGTTTTAAAAAACCTGTGAAAGGCATATATCAGTTGACAAGAACAGTGAAAGGCATATATCAGTTGACAAGAGCAGTGTAAAAGGTTGAATAGTTGACGCATAAGTCACACGTTGATCAACAATAAAAAAGTCACGGCAAAAATTGTCTGTATGTGACCAGCCAATAAGAAGATCTGACAAATGTATGATTGTGTGAGGAGACACGTGAACAATGTGACATGGACTGGTGCGACTAGACAAGGTTTGTGAACGACATACGGTATAGAGAACCGAGAGTGATTTGACCATACACCAAAACATGTCTTGTGAACAAAGCTGGACTGTTGACAACCGTGCAGATAAGTTGACACGTTACTTTGTTTGAAAAGACATGACAAGTTGCTCACGAGGAACAGATGTCGGTCGGTGCAAAAAGTGTTACCAGTTGTATAAACAGCAACGAACCTGATAAATGAAAGGGTTATAATCATTGGACAAATGGCGAATTGTTAGACAATTTGCAAGCTGCTCTAGTGACCTTATAGAAAATGTGCCGCTTGAGAAAAACTTCGACAAGATTCACGAAGAGTGAAAGATCTATCACGTTTCTCGATGTCGAATAGTAAGTAAAAAAGGAAAGTAAAGAAACATTTTCACACATTTGGACGCTTCGGGCGTATATCAAGAGCACTCATATTTGTACAGACCAGTCAATACTATGTCATATAGTGAACAGATTCAACAATTGACACACTGGGGAGACAACTTAGATAAAAGAAGTACCCACGGGAGAGAACTAAGGCACAGTCAACAAAGTCCCTATCTAAAGTGTATTTGAATTGTAAATGTTGAACTGTATAAGTCTATGGCTCCGTATAGTATAAGTGTGCTTGTAATGTGGGGGTGGGACACCGAGGATCGAACACATACAACTAGCACCGTATACATTGACCAACACTAATACCCAGCAGAACCCTCATCTAATATGCTGAACATCATAGGTTAAAGGTTAAAGATTAAAGTTAAAAGGATATATTTACTTCCATTAAGTTTTATCCCATATGGCTCGGTCTCTCTCTCTCTCTCTATCTCTCTCTCTCTCTCTCTCTATGCAGAACGGCTCACCACATGATGACAGCATCGCACAAAGCACGAACTCTGTAGCTCCTGCGATGATTTCCCAGGATCTACGTAAACATTGCACTCGTGAACTAAAAGGCGAAACCACGAACCGAGCGCACGACCTTCAGAGCAGGAGGCAAGCAGCTTGACCACTTCACCACGAAGATCCCAACTGAATATAATAACACACTCCCAAACATAGCCTTCCTCAAACTGTGTTCCTCTGTACGAGATCTAGGTCACCCTCTTGAGAATGGAAGCTAGCACAACTAACTTGTTTACAGCGTCAAACTGAATCCAAACTGCCGTGGTAACAAGTATGCCGTAAGCAACATCTTAGTGATCAAACAATGCAGTTGATTATGTTTTTTTTTTTTTTAAATTATCTAAGAGAACCTTATATGCAATATCAAAGACTAGCACCATATACTTTACTATCTATGAGTCATTCATACTTGGGTATATAGGTTATTTGAGTATCCTTAACAGGACGTTGCAGATCCAACCCCAGGCTGTTGTGTGGTTTTTCTAGGCAAATTTACGTCCAGCAGTTTGCCATTGCTTAATGGACGGTCGGCTTTCTTGATACCACTGTCGAAATCAACGCAAGGCGCATGGCCCGCAGCTGGGATCGAACCCGCCATTAGGAAGTGTTTGCATCGACTCAGCCACAGAGCTGACACTTGTGTATATACAACGGCTAGATCGCCACCTTGACCGAACGACCCTGAACATACTTTCTTGTATAACGCTATAAAATCTCCAAGCCGACGATTTTAGGAACACAGTAAACTTACTGACATCACTAGAATAATGGTCCTAGTCGGTGATCTAGGTGGCACAGCATGATGCATGCCATTACAACCTTAGAGCGTCGGTGGCTGCGTTACATGCCCCTTGGTATGTCTCCTGGCGGCACAAAAACTGTAGTGACGTTATTGGACCCTTATTGGCAGCGTTATAAGCTCCTTGGCGACAATGTTTCTGTTTGCCTGTCAAATCTCTAAGGGCCCACTTTGTACTTATTAGCCATTTAGACTATACAGAAGTCTTAACCTCATCGATATTGGCCACACCACTGACCAACATCACTGAATCAGCCCACAGAGGGTCATCTTGGATAATAACCAAATGAACAAGGCGGCATGACGCCATCTTTACGAGGCAGGAACTTGTGCCAGTGTCGGCAGCCATGTTTTCCCTTTTATTACGCAAAATGAAGTTTAAAAAAAAACGAATCGTCCCATTGTTACTTCTAATGAAGACAAGGAATATATTTCGTTTCACTTCAAAGGGGGCATCAGCACAGAGTCAGTACCCACAGCTATTATACCCCACTTCAAAGTTAAGCAAAGATCAACGCTTTACGTATTTTCACTCTTTACATCTGGCAAGATGGCGGTGAAGACAGTTGCAGTTAAGTCGCAAGCAATTTTTAATATTTGTTCGGGGGGGGGGGGGGGAGAGAGAGGGGTGATGGACAGCTATTTTCAAAAGGTTTGGGCATATAATGACTAGAAAATACCTGCTTAAATGCGGCCACGGTTGCTTTTGATTTTTATGAGGGAATTCAGAATAGATCTTGAGGATGCTTATAATAGATTCGGATATATTGTCTGGATATCTGCGTTCACGGAAAAGGGGTCTGTCCCTGCTTGGTGAACTGGATAGTATTGTTTTCTTTCGTCTATTACATAGATATCAGAACTATAGAATATCTTTCCCGGGACGAACACGGGGTTCTGCAGATTCACCAATGCTTTTCAAAGCGTATTGATATTCACTTTCTATTTAGGACAGTTTCGAAAATTCAACTGATTTACAACTGCTGGATATTGTGGGGATGGAGAGAGCTAAGAAAGGATTGTCATTGAATATTAGGAAAACGGAAGTAATGTTTATATCAAAGAAGAAGATAACTCCACGTTGTGATATCTCAGTTGAAGGAAAAAGACTTAATCAAGTCAAAAATTCAAATATCTGGGAACACTCATATCATCAGATGGAAAATGTGTGACAGAGATTAAAAGCAGAATAGGTCAAGCGAAAGCTGCATTTCAGAAAATGAAATATCTTATACAATAAATCGCTATTTAATGTCAGAAAGAGGCTGCTAAAATGTTACATAGAACCTGTTCTGCTGTATGGCAGCGAATCTTGTAATGTCAGTGAACAAATCAAGAAGAATTTGGAAGCAACAGAGATGTGGTTTTTGAGACGAATGTTACGAATACCTTGGACGGCCAGAGTAACTAACAACGATTACTTGAAGAAAGCTAACGAAAGTAGATATCTATATGCAACGATAAGAAAGAGACAAACACTGTTCTTCAGCCACATAAGGAGAAGAGAGACATAGGAGAACATCGTCACAACTGGAGAGATCAGTGGAAAAAAGGGGTAGAGGCAGACCAAGAGAAATGATCCTGGATTTGCTGAAACGATGGCACGGAGGGATATCGTCAAGATAGCTGTTACAGGCAACCAGGGAATGTGATCTGTAAAGACGCATAAGCGCCTACGCCAGTTGGCAGGGCACATGATGATGACGATGATTTAGGACAATACCCGTTTGTTTTATCTTTATCATTTATCATGGGAGTACATGAAGGCGGTTATGACTCAACACACAAGAGCTCTTGTCCCGCTTAATTTATGTAGCTACACCGTCTTTATTCTCTCCTTTTTATTTGCCCTGCTTCAGTAATTTATTAATAGAATGTAATTGCATTCAGGTCAATGTCTAGAAGTGCGAAATAGAACAAAAGATCCGGTTAAAATTCTCAACGAAGGAATGGAATGGACGAAAGTTTGTACCAACGGAGTACTAAATAAACACTAACTATGACTGGAAACATCAGCTTCTAAACAACCAAGGTCAACATGAAATCAGGAAAGACCTAATGAGGGGGGGGGGGGCGCACGGGGTATAAGGTGGGGCACAGGGGAATGAAGGGCTGTATAACGGAACAAAGCACGTGAGAAGGCTTTTGAAGAAAAAGAGAGGGAGAAATATAAATAGGTCAACAACAAAAAATGGTTACGTTTTTAATTAAATTAAACTAGACAACGCTGTGTTGAATGTTGATTCATAAATCGGTCCAACCTTCATCAATTTCTGGAATGTAGTCTCGAACTATTTCTTAAAGTATATATAAATATATATATATATTGTCCACGCAGAAAAGCCCGAAACAGGTAACTGCTTTCATATTTCTCTATTCAGGGACTGCCTAATTTGTTGTTCTATCATTCCATGGTATTTGCATTCGTCTCAAACACCACATGCCTGTTGCCGATAGCTTGTCTGCCTTTTGTCTGCCTATCGTCTGCCTATTATCTGCCTATTGTCTGCTTATTGTCTGCCTATTGTTCATGTTTCACATCTAACAATATAGGTTCCATAAAGCTCGTTATTACTCTTTTTTCTTCTGCCTCTTGTCGAATCATGATTTACCTTGGCGCCTGGAACAATATATTTTTCCGTTGCTTTCCATCTGTATTATCGGTACCTGACATCAAACAAATGTTAAATCAAATGATACATCTTAGAGTAAAAAGCTGGATTAAGGTGATTCTAAACTTGGCACTCAGACCAATATAAATAAAAATGTTGGTGCTAGAACTAATAGTCTCTAAAAGCAACCCAACCGCCCACACAGACACAAAACAGTTCTCGAATTTCCCACCAAAGTTAAATTCAGGATCGTATACCATTGTGAAGAAGACTACAGCACTCGGTAGATAGCAGATAACAAAAATAATGGCAATTATTATGACCATTTTAACTGCTTTCTTCTCTTTGAAGGATATTTCAGTTGCTGCGGACTGCGCCGTTGTTGCTCGCCGCCATTTTGATTTGAGGTTGAGCTGAACGACTAGGACACAAGTACACACGATAACGAACATTATGGAAATGGTTGAGACGATAACGCTGTGAATGAGGAACGTGATGGTTTCCACCAGGGTTCGATGCTCCGTGAAGACCAACGACAGCATGGTATAGTTGAGAAGGAGATTGTGCCTCCACTCCAGCTTGTTGACGAAGTAGGTCGGGGAGAAGATAACAAACATTGCAAAGAAGATGGACACAATAGCGACCTTCGTTCGTGAAGCCGTAATGATCTGCTTGACTTTGAGAGGAATTGCCACACATAAACATCGTTCTAGTGTGATGAAAGCCGTTATACAACTTGTGATTCTGTGAAGACAAGATAATAAGAAAGCCAAAAATGGGTGAATAAATCCTTTGAGAGTGAAAAAAACTGTAATAAAATTTGTGATTCTAGAAATAAAGAAAAGTATCGTATCAAGAGACTCCTCTTTACCTGATTTCATATATTAGCATAAATATAGACCAATCTGTAGAGCCATCTGTCCACCGATCCATTCATACATCATCCGTTCATTCAGACATCCATTTCCACATCCATCTAACAATCCAGCCATCCATCTAACAATCCAAGCATCCATCTAACAATCCAAGCATCCATCTAACAATCCAAGCATCCATCTAACAATCCAAGCATCCATCCTTGCATCTATCTATCTATCTATCTATCTATCTATCTATCTATCTATCTATCTATCTATCTATCTATCTATCTATCTATCTATCTATCTATCTATCTATCTATCTATCTATCTATCTATCTATCTATCTATCTATCTATCTATCTATCTATCTATCTATCTATCTATCTATCTATCTATCTATCTATCTATCTATCTATCTATCTATCTATCTATCTATCTATCTATCTATCTATCTATCTATCTATCTATCTATCTATCTATCTATCTATCTATCTATCTATCTATCTATCTATCTATCTATCTATCTATCTATCTATCTATCTATCTATCTATCTATCTATCTATCTATCTATCTATCTATCTATCTATCTATCTATCTATCTATCTATCTATCTATCTATCTATCTATCTATCTATCTATCTATCTATCTATCTATCTATCTATCTATCTATCTATCTATCTATCTATCTATCTATCTATCTATCCATCTATCCATCTATCCATCTATCCATCTATCCATCTATCCATCTATCCATCTATCTATCTATCTATCTATCTATCTATCTATCTATCTATCTATCTATCTATCTATCTATCTATCTATCTATCTATCTATCTATCTATCTATCTATCTATCTATCTATCTATCTATCTATCTATCTATCTATCTATCTATCTATCTATCTATCTATCTATCTATCTATCTATCTATCTATCTATCTATCTATCTATCTATCTAATCTAGGTAGGTAGGTAGGTAGGTATGTATGTATGTAGGTAGGTAGGTAGGTGGGTAGGTAGGTAGGTGGTAGGTAGGTAGGTATGTATGTATGTAGGTAGGTAGGTATGTATGTAGGTAGGTAGGTAGGTTGGTAGGTAGGTAGGTTGGTTGGTAGGTAGGTAGGTAGGTAGGTAGGTAGGAAGGTAGGTATGTATGTATTATGTGGGTAGATAGGTAGGTAGGTAGGTTGGTAGGTAGTTAGGTTGGTAGGTAGGTAGGTATGTAGGTAGGTAGGCAGGTATGTAGAATTTGCGTGTATGTCTGGGTAGGGGTGTATATGGGTGAATGGAAGTGTGTTTGTGTGTGTGCGAATGAAGGTGTGTGGGTGTTAATATGTGCGTGTTCAAGTGAGGGTTGGGAGAGAGAGTGTTTGTGAATGCGCGCGTGTTCATAATATTATAATGTAGATATTTCTTAATTAGTGTGTATTTTGTGTGTACTGTCTTCGTTTGCTGATGAAGGCTAATCGCCGCAAGGCCCTTTGTTTGTTCATTGTAATTAATTTTGTAAGGCTGACATAAGATTTTTTTTAAACCTTTTTTTTTCTCTTTTCTATAATTTGAAACCTTATTTTTAAAAAAAAAAAGAAGTAAAGAAAATATTTAGATAAGTGATTACATTCCTAAAGTAAATCACAGCTGTATTACAACTATCATGAAAAGATACGAAACGTAGAAATAGTCAGCTTCACATTTGCACAATTACAAACGAAAAGTCAACGTTGCGGCTAGACAGCTCAGGTCACGCCAAATGTCGATATTTTTCCTCTTCTTGGTCAAGGATATTCTAAAAAATATTTCTGTAGCATTTCGGTTTAAAAGCCCATTTTCTTCTTTCATAATTTTGCAGGGGTCGCCACAACAAAAGGATACTGTATTAAAGGATCGCGGCATTAGGAAGGTTAAAAGCCACTGCCTAAGAGGTTTGCAGATCTGTTTTTAAATCTCTAAAGCCTTAGATGCCACACGGCTAGAAGTCCAGGAAGGCATCAGTTATGGACATTAGACAGTACAGTCAGTGGACAAGCGTACATTAACCCTCTCAGGCCTCTCAGTGCTGGGCTGCTATTTTAACCTCAGCATGCAAGGAAAGTGGTAAACATCGTGAAGTTTCGGTCGCTGGAAGGACGTAAGGATACGAAACAAAGACCCCAGTAGAGTAACTTTTCATATTTTCCCCTTCCCCGTAGCTTTGCACAAAAAACGACTACTGTCTATCTTTAGATACTCTAATAAGATTACAGATTTCATGTTCTTTGATGGAGTAACTCATTCGCCCCCCCCCCCCTCCCCCCGCATTCTTGGTCTATGTCAATCGTTGCATTTTCTCCAAAAGCTAGATCTCCGTGTCATTTTGAAGCCTCTCAACTCGCCTGCTCCTTATCTCTGTTTCACATATATGCAACGGTACTGGTACTATACAGTACTTTAACACAGTACTTGTACCATTGCATCTAAGCGAAACAGAAACAGCACAGGTGCATTATAGCACTTTAACATATTATGTCTAGCAAAGTAGTCAAGTTATTTGTCTCAGGCTCTAAATGCCATGAATTCGCTTACAAAGTGTGTTTTTTTTTTTTTTTTTTTTATATATTTTTTATTATTTAATTATGTTATTATTTTATTTTAAAGGTTCAATCCCACACCTTTGTGGTGCACACTGGAATACTAAAGTCGCAGTTTCAGACTAAGGGGGCAATAGTTCGCCTGGAAAAGAGACGGGCACCGACTAGGTCATAATTGTTCCTTCCCCTCTCCCCCCCCCCCTCCCCTCGCAGGGGTCTAGCAAACCAGCAGTGGTGTTATAGACCGCTACTTCACAAGAAACATTAAATTATTCACTAGAACAGAAAAATAGCTACATGTGAAACGTGCTGTCTCCGTGAGGCCACTAACAACACAAGAAGAGACAGATCTGCCTATTCCAGCATCAGAGAGAAAGTCGGAATAATACCATCTCTGGATTATGTTAACAGGCAAAGAATGAAATAGTGTGACAATCTACTGAACAAGCTACATTTGAGACTTTTGATAGCAGAACATCTGGTAGAAAGGCGAGGGGAAGACCAAGAAAAAAGATGGAAATTTGGTGCAGCTGAAACCTGCAAAAACTAGGAACAAATTCATCACCCAAGCCACGCTAGAAGCGCAAGACATAATACAGAAAGCCACACACTCAACTACTATCTGGTAACAGTGAGACGACAAAAGATAAAGAATAACAACACTAACAGTCATTTGTTGAAGAGAAAAATAACACAAAAATATACAGATATATTTGAAAGAATATGACAACCATAAAAAAATACTTACAATTGAAATTTCAAACATGTATAAAGGATCTATTAGTCATTGTATGGGTGTGGGGGTTGGGCAAAATTTTGAGGGCGTCAATGGGTCTTGAGCTCCCAGGCTATAAAACCTTAGCCGATTCTGCGTTTTGTTTGCAGTTATAAAAAAATTTAAAGTGAATGCCATTCCTACGATAAATGTTATAGAATATAAAAATGACGGACTCTTCTATGACAGTGGCTCTCAAAATATGTGACTTGCAGATCTCTTTTTAAAAGCCATTTAAATGGCAGAGTCCTTACGCCTGCTGTACGTCTTACAAGTTATTGGTGCTTAAAAGTAATGTTATGGAGCAGAGGGGAACGATAGTAAAGGGATGTGAGGAAAATAAAAGACATCAAGATCATTGTGCAATCTTCATGAAATTAACTTATGTTTTCAAAATTTAGAAATTTACCGTAAGAGTCACTTTGTTCTTAACTACTACTGGATGTTCGCTTGGATCTAAAGGTCGGGGGTTCGGGTCCTGGCGGAGCCGGACTTTGTTAAACAAATGAGCGTTGCTTCCAGATCCACCCAGCCTTGGGTAGGTACCAGGTGCAGTCCTGGGAAGTAAAGGCGGCCGGAGGGATGCTGACCGCATCACCCAATAAGTGCTGATTGGTCTATAAAATATAGGTCTAGCTCTACATGCTCCATACGCCTGCACGTGTTGAAAGGGTCCTTGAAGTGACTTTCACTTGTACATACAATACTGTCAATACTTGCCTGTACACACAATACTGTCAATAGTTGCCTGTACACACAATAGTGCCAATACTTGCCCGTACATACAATACTGTCAATACTTGCCTGTACACACAATACTGTCAATACTTGCCTGTACACACAATACTGTCAATACTTGGCTGTACACACAATACTGTCAATACTTGGCTGTACACACAATACTGTCAATACTTGGCTGTATACACAATACTGTCAATACTTGGCTGTACACACAATACTGTCAATATTTGGCTGTACACACAATACTGTCAATACTTGGCTGTACACACAATACTGTCAATACTTGGCTGTACACACAATATTTTCAATACTTAGCTGTACACACAATACTGTCAATACTTAGCTGTACACGCAATACTGTCAATACTTGGCTGTACATACAATACTGTCAATACTTGGTTGTACATACAATACTGTCAATACTTGGTTGTACACACAATACTGTCAATACTTGGCTGTACATACAATACTGTCAATACTTGGTTGTACATACAATACTGTCAATACTTAGCTGTACACACAATACTGTCAATACTTGGCTGTACACACAATACTGTCAATACCTGGCTGTACACACAATACTGTCAATACTTGGCTGTACACACAATACTGTCAATACTTAGCTGTACACACAATACTGTCAATACCTGGCTGTACACACAATACTGTCAATACTTGGCTGTACACACAATACTGTCAATACTTGGCTGTACACATAATACTGTCAATACTTGGCTGTACATACAATACTGTCAATACTTGGCTGTACATACAATACTGTCAATACTTGGCTGTACATACAATACTGTCAATACTTGGCTGTACACACAATGCTGTCAATACTTGGCTGTACACACAATACTGTCAATACTTGGCTGTACACACAATACTGTCAATACTTGGCTGTACACACAATACTGTCAATACTTAGCTGTACACACAATACTGTCAATACTTGCCTGTACATACAATACTGTCAATACTTGGCTGTACACACAATACTGTCAATACTTAGCTGTACACACAATACTGTCAATACTTGGCTGTACACACAATACTGTCAATACTTGGCTGTACACACAATACTGTCAATACTTGGCTGTTCATACAATACTGTCAATACTTGGCTGTACACACAATACTGTCAATACTTGGCTGTACACACAATACTGTCAATACTTGGCTGTACACACAATACTGTCAATACTTGGCTGTACACACAATACTGTCAATACTTGGCTGTACATACAATACTGTCAATACTTGCCTGTACACAAAAGTGCTTCCAAAGTTCAATAAATAAAACCGTTCACGCCACGATTGATTTTACATTGCTGGTGAGAACCTGTGATCTATGTGCGTTTAAGCAACAATATATAAATGACAATCTAACCCCCTTATCAAAAATCGATTTCCTTTTATATATAGTCACGGGACAGTTTAAAATGTACCAAGTTTCACATGTCATACAAATCCTCTTATCTCTAAGTTGTTTTATATTGGTGCCAATCAATACATGTTGTTTTGCTTATGTCACGTGTAGAGGGGTGAAGAAATAGAAAAAATGACCGGGCAACCACTGCTAACAAGAGTTATGAGTCAGAGAACATAGCACTGTATCGGATATGTCCTGGGGGGAGGGGGGGGGAGGGGGGACGAGTAATGAAACACCAAGCTAGCACTAATATGAGAAATAAAAGGACGGAGGAGGCGAGGACGTCAAAATAACCCCCCAAAAAACTGAAAGTGGAAGAAAGAAACCAAGGGTGATGCGGCAAGGAGCTTTACAAGAAACCACACAAAAGCCGAAAGTGGATGAGAGAAGCCAAGGGTGATGCGGCGAGGACGTTAAAAAAACCTGAAACGAACATTCATGAGAAAAAAATTCAACAGTGCTGGACTGAATTCTATCCATAATATAGAAAAGATTGCAGAGGTTAGAACAAAATAAGAGAATACCCTGCGAGTCATATGTGACATTTAGTGACACAACAGGTCTATGAAAGTGTGATGATGATTGTTATGCAATAATAAAAAGGTAAAGGTAAAGTCAGGAGATGTGAACCAGCGTCACTGCACATGGTTAAAAACAATAAGTGCTCTGCCACCAGTACGGACAGCTGACAAGAAACTGTTCGCGTGTGTCCCCGTCCACACGAAACTCCGTAGCTACAGCCATGTTCCTCCATTTACCCCAGACTGTTAACTCTGGTAATCATTTCCTAAAAGCTGTGTGAACCCCGGAAACCGCCCGGTTTCGAACACCGGCCGTGGGCTGCAGCGAGTCGCAGATGGATTTGAAAGCGAGTCTCCTATCGACTGCGCTAACGCGGCCCACATACAATAATAATTATCCCACAAACTGTGCCCTAACGAACCTGTTGAAGCAGACGTGAGGCCAGGAGCCAGTCAGGTACATGAAATCTACTGAAGCGAATGGTTGCCTGGAGCTGATCGTCAGTGGATGGATGCATATGCATGACCACAGCATGGTGGAAACACAAGCTAGGTCCGCTATGGTCAGACCTGGGGAGAAACAGACACAGGCATTTAATATGTTATGTGAAATAAACAGCTATACTAGAAGTTTGAAGTTAGAACAACTGACCAACATCATGGCACACGGGTAGTAACCCATAAGTGCTTCGTTCTTCTTTTAACTCGTCTGAGTTCGAAGAAGCTCAGCACAGTGCACAGGCACTTTAGAACCGGCGAGGATCCTGAAATATTTAGGGTAGATTTTAAATTTCAAATTTTGCTAGGGCAGAGCCGTTATGCTATTCTTTTCTAACTGCCACGGTATTTTTACGCGAGCAACAATGCACACAGGCCTCTGATCTCACTACCTAGAGACCAGGGGGGGGGGGGGTTTGGGGGGGGGGTTGGGGCGGGAGGGGGGATTACTAGAAGTCCTACTTCACTTGAAAAAATCCTAGCCCTTTCCGGGGATTGGACCCGGAACCTCCAGCACTCGAGGCGGACACCATGCCTCGAGACCACGCAGCTTTACTACTCTGGCTTGTGTGTCTGCGTGTGTATGTGTTGTGTGTGTGTGCTCTATGTGTACAAGAATCGCCTCCTACCACATTTGTCATATTCATTATGTTTTTTCATCTCTGCAAGGGTATCTTGCATCACAGGTTAGGAGCTCGTCAAGTTAGTTGTTTCAAGTCACTTGCTCAAGAGCTTGTCGTTTGTATGGATTTTACACCAAGATTTTTCTTTCTTTTTGATTATGAATAAAATGTCAGTTTTCTAACACTCAAAACCTAGCTACTCGCTGTGTGCTTTTACTGCTTTCACTCAACACTACAGATCATGGTAATGTCTATAATCAATACTGTATCATCTGCATATTTTATGTTAAATGTTGAATGAATGTTGAATTAAGAATCGACATCACAGCACTCGGGAAACTCCCATAAGTGCTCTGTCTTGATCTTCAACAGCAAACTGAGAGTTCCAGTTCCGATGGCACAAGTAACCATTTTAATGTTACGTTAAATAAATTATGATAGTTAATTAATTAATCAAACTAACAAGTTTTTAACCGAATTACATTGCATCCAGCAATTCAGTTTAATAAATGTATATCTAGGGCTCTAGAAAAATGTAAAGTCGGGAGATGTGAACCAGCGTCATTGCACACGGTTATAAACTATAATGTTCTGCCACCACTACGGACAGCTGATAAGAATTGTCCGCCTATGTCCCCGTCGCAAGTAACTCTGTAGCTACAGCGCCGTTCCTCCATTTACCTCAGAGTTTCAACTCTGGTACCCATTTCCTAGAGGCTAGGTGAACCCCGGAAGCCGCCTGGTTTCGAACACCGACCGTGGCTCCAGCGAGTCGCAGCTGGATTTGAAAGTGAACTTCTTATCGACTGTGCTAACGCGGCCTCCCAATCGAGGGCTCTACTAAAGTTTATCTAAGAATGAAGAGCCTGGTTATCTCTGGATTGCAACTTCAGAGTGGGAGAGAAGATGCTGGAAAGTTTAACATAATGGCATGGAAGACCATTTGTGTCAGAACTGACTGAAAGTACACGAGACAGAGTGGCTGAGTGCTTACGTCTTTTGCTGCGTGCTCTGAAAATCGTGGGCTCGTTTCACAGTTTACGTCGTTTGGTTGACGAATGCAATTTATATAAAGATTTCTGGCAACAGCCGCTAGCTTTTTTCGTTCCTCTGGCGACACATGGCTAGCCACTCTACAGTAGATATACAGCCATGCAAAATAAAGCTAACTGCACTGTAGTATATTCTTTTTCCTTTAAAAAAAAAAATTTAAATATTAAATCTGGAAAACATGGATGCATTTTAACGAATACTCACCAAATAAGCTTAAGTTGATCTTGTCTTTGAATCCCTGCTTAATGAAGACTGCAATATTAATTATGTTGCCAGCGAAGCCAAGAACACTGACGACGCCACAAACTCCGACAAACACAACCTCCTGAAAGATCTGCCTTATCTCTACTGTGACCAAGTCTGCACTAGTGGCGCTTTCCATAGCTTGCAGCTACTGCCACTGCAAATATAGATCCACAATCTAGTCTTAATTATTTCATTTGTCACAGGAGTGTTCATATGATATCCGAGAGGAACATTAACAATATGAACGATGTTCTCTGTGAAATAACTGGTTAAGTTGAGTGCTGTGCGCTATAACAGTCGTGGGTCCACAAATGACATTTTTACAGACATCCTTTCAGATGGTCGCTAAAACTGTAGAGTTCGTGTTTGTACTGCGGGTATAGCTGGCCCTTGGTCATTCTGGGAATAAACACAAAGAATACGGCATAAAAATCCAAATAATAAAAGTAAGTCCTCGTGACCCTGAATTTACATACATTCGTGTATTCATTTCCGACTCGTTGTTCTAACGTAACGCGATCGCAACCCACTGCTGGCTTTGTTGATTGTTATCACTGTATAGGGCGTTGCAGGTCGACCCAGCCTAAAATGGGATGTATATCCTGGGAAGTAAAGACTGCCGGCGATGGCGAGTGTGACGAGCAAGACCTACCAGCGTTAATAAAAGTCCTCCACAATAAGAGCATGTGATTCTAGAACCGTTGTTGCCACCACATATATTTAGTTGTTTCTTCTCTGACATCCTGCACTCATCTTTTCTGCAGACATTTCTTGTTTCGTTCTCATTCCCCTCCTTATTAGCCCCCTCCAAGCAACACCTCTTATGTGGCGTTAAACAAATGAAATAGGCCAGTTGTTTCCAGTGTCAAGTAAGACCCACTGACTTTTCCTGTTTCTCAAAGGCTAGCCACGGGCTACCTAATTTTTAAGTCTTATTTAAAGTGAGTCGGCTCTGTGGCTAAGTCGATGCGAACGCTTCGTAATACCGGGGTGCCGGGTACAAACCTAGGTGCGGGCCATGCGCCTTGCGTTGGTTTTGACAGTGGTATCAGAGGGCGACCGTCCAGAGGGCAATGGCAAACTACTGGACGTAAATTTGCCTAGAGAAACCACACAACATCCAGCAGCTACTGGGGTTGGTTCTGCAACGTCCTGTAAAAGATACGCAACTAATCTCATTAAAGTAAGTCTATATTAAATTAGTTGCCAGTCCTCTAGAGCAGTATTGCTCAACTTTTTTTTTAAACACTAGCCGCCCACACACACACACACACAAAGGGGGAGGGGGGTGAAGGGACACTTTTCGCGTCCCAGATAACAGCTAACTCAACACACAAACAAAAATAAAACTAATGGCATTTTGTTTGTTAATAAATCTTCGAGGTCTGAGGTTTTGAACAGCAACGGATCAACATCATGGCACACGGGTGTAATTCATAAGTGCTCAGTTCTTCTTCTAACTCGTCTGAGTCCTAAGAAGCTCAGCACAGTGAACGGGATCTGTAGCCCCGGAGAGGATTCTTAAAAACATTGGATACATTTTTACTCCAAATTTTGACGTGCAGCGCCATTATCCTACTCTTTTCGATTTCCAACTGCGAAGGGATTCTTTACATGCGCAACAAGGCACACGGGCGTCCGATCTCACTACCCAGAGACCAAGGGAAATTACAAAAGTACAATCTTCAGCTAATGTTCTTTTTTTTTTTTCTTTTTCTTCGCATTCATCAGCTGTAAACTGCAGCATAAAGTTCTGCGTGTTTGTCCACCTCTGACCTTAAGGCTTGTTCTAGAACCTAGGTGTTGCGTGCACATTAGTTTAACAGGTGACTACTTTACGTGCAGATTTGTGGTTACTTGTCTCTCAGACAGACACACTCCGACTTCAAAGGAAGCTTCCATTTAGTCGACTCTTACGATATGCTTTTGTAAAGGCAGTAGGTCTTTCTTGTTTTCCCACAATAGGGAGCTTATGTGACATCTGTTGCTGCTTATTAGAAAATCATATATAGGCTGAAGCGTTAATTCTGATAGACGAAGCGCTGCAATAACATTTATCGAATTTCTCCTAATCTTTTTTTTTTTTTTAAGAACTTTGACATGACTAAGAGTTTTTCGGTCTTTTCACAGTTTGTTCTTCCACTTCTGAACTTTAATACTTTAATATTACTTCAATTTAATTTCATCCATTCCCAGCTAGAAGAAGTATAGATTGACATTAGCATTACAGACATATGTTGTAGTTTTACATCGAATCATGTTATTAATGGCTTGACGTTACATATTACCTCGGATGTATTTAAATCAATGTTGAAATAAATTGTAAGTTAATGACACCAGTACGTTCATATAATGACAAGTTTTAATGCTTTTATCAACCCTCATTATTTTAGGTGTAATTGGGCTGGCTATTTCAAATATAGCAATCTTAAAACCACTAAGACACAGACAGAATAAAGAGAGAACGTTTGATAAATATACACCTTTAGCTTTGTTTTATAATTTATAATAGAGTTCGAATTCTCCGCTGGGCGCTTGTAGACAAGACTGTTCTTTTGGTTTTCAAAAAGTGGTTGTCACGTGACAGAGATTTTAACCTTCCAACCAGGGTCGTGAATGCACATTAATCAACCTTTACTGTGAAGACGGCACACATTTATAATGCATTGTAGCCAACGACACCTCAGAATGCTTAAATAAATACAATAGACAGACATGTACAGACGGGCTCGTCTCAAACATTATAAGGAATATTTTGAAGTTCGGGTCTAGAGGGGTGTCTCCCATCCCCCACCCACACCCCATGGAAAGAAGGGGCGCTTTGTAATTATCCGTGATATTATTTTTTTTCAGTTTAATTATAAATAAAATAATAAACTATTAAAAAAAAAAATGTTTATTATTTATTCCATAACTTCCGTCTCAACTTGAGAGTTAGCCACTTGGCGAGAGAGAGTCGCACAAAGCACGACTTCTGTAGCCCTAATAATGATCCAAAAGTATCCGAACCAATTTCACCAGTGAACCGAAGACAGGCCGTGAAACAACTAGCGATCTTCAGTGCCTCACATTACGGTCTTGAGCTCTACACGACGGAGTCCGAGTTGGAAAAGTTAAGATGGTTAAATTGATACGCAATGAACATTGAAACCAGTTCTAAAAGCGTTAAGCCCCAGACAATTTCTTTCATCGGGCGTCAAATTTCTCAAATAAAGACTAGGAAAACTCAGAAGAGTTGACTCAATAAAAAGACTAAATACACAGTTTGCGCAGCGAATTTATGTAGCACGCTCTGGTTGAATGTACATAGTTGGACACATATTTTTTATCAGACGGCCGTGAGTCAATCAGAATAATTAATCAGAGTTCCAATGTGATATCTCTCTCTCTCTCTCTCTCTCTCTCTCTCTCTCTCTCTCTCTCTCTCACTCTCTCTCTCTCTCTCTCTCTCCCCTCCCCACCTTTGTTTCCACAGTAACTTACTTCCTGTTTTACCTTCTTCCTTACCGTGACAGTCAAAACGTGTTATGGTTTATAAATTAACTGCAGGTATTTCATGAAATCAAATCTCTCCACGTCAGCGCCACAGAGTTTTACTATCGGCATTGGTGTTTTAGAAAGGTGATTATATAATAAGAACCGGGAGACTGTCTCTTTTGATGGATTAATTGTTGTCCCTGAGGTGTTGCACCAGGATGATATGCGATCTAAATCCTGTTGTAGATCCGAAACAATGTCATCTCTGTTCCTGCCCTGTCGGTACACAAGGATGTCATCCGCATATGATAGAATTCTTCCTCTGCCACTCAGTTGTTCTCCTGTAATCTTGACTGTGTAAATGTTGGAGAGGATAGAAGACAATGGAGAACCCTGTGGCAAACCAGGGTGTATTGTTATCAGCACAGAAGACCAACTACCACATCAAAGCACGACCTTCCTCTGGAAAAGTGCAGCAGATATCAGAAGTTCAATTAACTGACACATTAGTTGGTGGAAGGGAACTTTGTTGTATGCATCCTCCAGATCTGTGACCAAATGGGGGTACAACAAGCACGCATAAAAGCTCTGCCTTACAACACAGAGCCATCTTCACAGATGGTCATAAAAACTGGGCGAGAAGTGTCTTGAATCATTTGTTGAACGTCTGATTCTGCATCACCTGCTGGTCAGTCCCTGCACTCACGAAACAATGTGATTAGATCCAAAACTTTGTTGGGACATTCTGACCACGCCTGTTCTCGCCCACTTCTCTCAACCAGAATGAAGACAAAGCTATGTCGTACACGAGGAGATATGGATTGCACTATAGATGTCATAAACGCTGCTGGCCTCCTGATAAATGTTTTCTGACAAAAGGATCGATCATGAAGTAAAAAAGTAAAGTAAAGGACCCTCTTCCAAGCCTTCAGACTTATAGGGCATATAGGGCTAGACCTATATTTGTATAGAGTAATCGGCACAAAATGGGTGATGTGGTCAGCATCACACCGGGCGCCTTTACTTCCTGGCACTGCACCCGGTACCGACTCAAGGCTGGGTCGACCTTGGAGGCAAGGTCATTTTTGAAAAAAGTCTGGCTCCGCCAGGGAGCGAACCCACGACCTTCCGATCGGCGGCGAGCGTCTAGCCGATCTCGATGATGGAGAAGAAGAGGTAATTGTGAAATCTCGCACTTGTTTTAAATAAATGCCCGCAATATTACTATATTTATATAGCAGTGGTTATTTTGTAAAGTGAGTTTAACAAAAATTGTTTTTGAAATAAATGCGTTTGCATGCAAATGCATGTGTTTGCTTTGCCTTTACTTTTAATAATTGTTACATTATTAATAAACATCTGTATCATGTTACTTAAATTGGTTTAAATAGATATATATGTATTTGTATGTGTGTATGAAATTGCGTTGTGCCAGTTTACAGCATGGCTACGTTATGTGCACCTTTCGGCCAACACATCTGCTGGTATTGGTTGACCAGGCTACACTTCCCGGGTGTATATGTTTCTGTGTGTGTGTGTATTTGTTAGAAATTTATTCCCATGGGTAGAAAATGTAGTTGTAGTTATTCAGATATTTTAGTTGTTACTTTAATTCGTTTTAATATATGTATATACATATATATATATATGTAGAGAGAGAGAGAGAGAGAGAGAGAGAGAGAGCGCGCGAGCGAAAGAGAGAGAAGATGTGAGAGAGAGAAAGACAGAAAGAAAGAAGCAATGCTTGAATATGTGTGTGTGGATTTTTTTTTCTGTTTAAAAAAATTCCCAATCGGTGGAAACAAAATGTTTCTGAATTTCCAGGAAATAAACAATCAAGGAATATCAGTGTCTAGTAATACTAAGAGTGTGTAGCAGTTTTGCCATCGTCATAAAATGGCAGATTTTAAAAGAAATCGTTTTGTTTTCTTTTCAGGTAGAGTCAAGGACGTCAGTTAGTAAGCTAGCGTTTTCATTTCATTCCTCATTAGCGGGCAGTTTCCTTACGATACCACCCAATGACCTATGAAGTCATTTTTCCTCACAAAACAGTACACTCTAACGAGGAAATATAATTTTCTTTAGCAAATGGTACAAGATGATTTGGGATCTTTATGTATTTCCACAACAGTAAATGACGACGTGGCACTATTGTTTTATTTCCTCCACTGAACGAAACAGCGTTCCCAGTCTGCAATGGGTATCATGATTTATTTTCCGGGCAAGTAAAAACGGCTGGCGAAATGCTGACCACATTACCCATCTAGTGCCGACTGGTCTGTGAAAATATGGGTGCTCTTCCCATTTGCCTGTTGCACCTAATGGCGTGAATAGGAAACTTTACTTACGAAATCACGTGGGATCATTACTCAACACTTAAATTAAAGGTAAAATTGCTACTGATTGGAATTAGAGCTGGGTGCAAGCTGTTAACAATGTAGAGGAAGTGTTTATGGGAATATGCCGAGTGTTTCGCTACAAAAAAGATATATATGTTTCTTCTTCTTCTTTGTGTTTACCGGCTGTAAACTACAGCGAAATGTTCTGGTTATTCATCCACCTCTGGAATTCAGACTTGTTACAGAACTTGAGTGTTGCGTGCACATCCGCTTTACAGATGTGACTTATTTGTATGCCATATTTTGGTTCCTTGCATCTTAGGAGATGCACTTCGACCTCGAAGGAAACTTCCAGTAAGTCGACTCTTTAATGGCATGATTGTTGTTGATCAGTGGATCTATTCGATTTTCCTCACAATGGGGCACCGAAATCCATACGCGGAAATATATTACGTATTACATGTATAACATTTCTCCACCACACAGCACTAGATAACTGGTACTGTAATTGTTCTTTCGCCTGTCTTACACTATCCAAATATATTGAGTCCACCCAGCAGTCATACAGTCGCAAAAGAAAATCCCATCTCAAGAGCGTTTAGCTCCTATTTTTCCATAGCCGAAGCTACGCTATTTATGCACTCGAGCTTCATTCCCAGTAAAAAGTATTAAATTTTTTGTTCAGTTGTTTAGTTTCGTTTCCATAAATAAAAGTGAAAGTACGCCCTCAAAGCTGTTTTCATTGGATAATTTGCAAGCACGTTCGATATTCGGTTAGCAACCAACTTTGTTTTTATTGAGTGCAGGCATTTCTTAGAATTCGCGGATAAAAATAGCCACCTAAAGTGAAATTTGTTCTCGTGGTGAATTTGGTAATTTCTGCATTATTTTATCAAAGAAAGCGATAACTTAACCTGTTCTCATAACTGTTGTGGTGAAGTTACGTTAAATCCTTTACCAAGTAAGTATAATTTGGTCAGTCAGTATATTTTCTGAACGTGACAGACTTGTTTTAGTTGTGTGCACAACGACAGGAGTGATTTCAAGTCTATGCACATCCTTTGATTCCCTCTTAGCCTTGATGTGACGAAATGCATACAGGATAAAAAGCACTTGGAACTGAATAATTCAACCCTTTTTTGCCCCCCCCCCCCCACCCCCAGGTCAGCCACCAAAAAGTAAATATTCTATTACATTTACTACGTAGGGTTGCTGAGTACTCGGCTGTATATTGACAGTTGTAACAAGTGTGCAAGATCCTAGGAGCTTAGTGCTCTTGAAGTAAAACAAATGTTTTGCATGGGTAGACAATTTGTAAGGAGGGTGAAAAACATTCACCACCTCCATTTCTTTTTCTCTTCCACTCACCATCCAATGGGTATAATATTTCGCTTTTCAAGTATTTGTTGAAAACAATTCATGCTATTTAAACATCATATTATATATACATAAGTCATTTAGTACATAATGGTTTATGATAATTATTGTTATTACGCACTTAGGTTCCCATTTGAGTCTCCCACACCCCATCCCGTTAGTCTTTTTAGACACCTGTTTACAAATTTAACACTCTTTCACATTTAGTTATTTCTCATTCATAACATAATAATAATAATAATATTAATAATAATAATAATAATAATTAATATTATTATTATTATTATTATTATTATTATTATTATTATTATTATTATTTAAATTATTATTATTTATAATTTTCATTATGGGTACCTACTAGTGTTGCATTTAGGTGTAAATCAGACAAGTATCTACATGTCATTGTTGCGTTTAGGTGTAAATCAGAGTATCTACATGTCATTGCTGCATTTAGGTGTAAATCAGACAAGTGTTTACATGTGAGTGTTGCATTTAGTTGTAACATAGACAAGTATCTGCATGTGAGTGTTGCATTTATGTGTAAATTAGACAGGTATTTACATGTAGGGGCTGCATTTAAGTGTCAATCAGACAAGTATTTACATGTCAGTGCTGCATTTAGTTGTAACACAGACAAGCATTTACATGTCATTGCTGCATTTAGTTGTAACACAGACAAGTATTTACATGTGAGTGCTGCATTTAGTTGTAACACAGACAAGTATTTACATGTCATTGCTGCATTTAGTTGTAACACAGACAAGTATCTACATGTGAGTGCTGCATTTAGTTGTAAAACAGACAAGTATTTACATGTCATTGCTGCATTTAGTTGTAACACAGACAAGTATCTACATGTGAGTGCTGAATTTAGTTGTAACACAGACAAGTATCATGTGAGTGCTGAATTTAGGAATAAGCTAAATAAGCTATGGCTTAAGCCTCACAATCTTCAGTAAGTAAAGTAAAAAGTAAAGGAGCCTTTTACACGCCTTTAGGCGTATAGGGCATATAGGGCTAGACCTATATTTTTTATAGACTAATCGGCACAAGATGGGTGATGTGGTCAGCATCACGCCGGCCGCCTTTACTTTCCGGAACTGCACCCGGTACCCACTCAAGGCTGGGTCGACCTGGGAACCAAGGTCATTTTTAAAAAAGTCCGTCTAAGCCAGGGAGCGAACCCACGACCTTCTAATCCGCGGCTAGCATCTAGCCGCTCGGCCACGGCGACTCCCTACAATCTTTAGGAACCTAACAAACAAACAAAGTTGTCTCTTATTATATTTACATCACAATTACTTCTAGAGGGTTGTGTAATCTAATTTATGTGACCTGCAACTACAGTATTTATTATTTATTTTCTTCTTACGCCACAGTAAATGTCTATTATCCATGTAGCTGAAAGCGAGCTGCCGTGGTCCAGCGGCTAGACCATAGTCTGCGGATTAGAGGGAAGTGGCTTCGGGTCCTGATTGAGGTAACACTTTTTTCACAAATGACCTCTGCTCCCAGGCCTACCCAGGCTTTAGTGGGTACCGGGTACAGTCGTGAGAAGTAAAGGCGGCTGGCGTGATGCCGACCAGATCACCCATTAAGTGCCATTTAGTCTATAAAGTTTAGGTCTAGCCCTGTACACCCAATAGGTCTGAAGGTGAAGAAAAGGGTCCTTTACTTACTTTTACTTTACCTATTTGGGAGGCACACAGAGTTTTCTGAGATTTATAGGTTTTTGAGGTTTTGAACAATAGACAACATCACGGCACACGGGCTGTAATCCATAAGTACTCAGTTCTTCGTCTAACCCAAGTCTGAGTCTGAAGATCAGCACAGTGCACAGGCTCTGTAACACCGGCGAGGATCCTGAAATACTTTGGGTAGATTTTAAACTCCAAATTTTACCTGTGTAGCCCCTTTAGAAGATTAGAAGGTGTAATGAAAACGGTAGGTTCTTCAGGGCTTGATAAAGCTGAGGTTCCATTCAAGATTAAATCCGGCCCTGCAACCGGTCGTAACTAATTGAGAACCTCTCTGCTAGGCTGTAGGCTGACCGTAGCATTATGTTGTCCTGACTTTCTTATAGTCTTCACTAGATTGTTACGTAGTATTTTACGACTATAACGTCTAGTTATCACGAAATCAGACAAATGCTAAGGATAAAGCCAGTTTTACAAGTCATCAAAGAACAACAAATGAAGTGGTTTGGACACCTAACAAGAATGACCTGGTACTATCTGCCACAGCGAGCCAAACTAAAATGTTTCTACAGGTATAGGGCGAGCGGAAGACCTCGGAAAATATGGGGTGATGACATTAAGAACAGCCTTACAGAAATGAACATCAGTCCTAACAGTGATTTTGACAGAGCTCATCAACGAACCTTGCATCTTCTCTGACACTTCGCTGAAGAAAAAAGTAGAAGAGAAGAAGAAAAAGAAAAAAAAAAGAAGCAGAAGAAGAAGAAGAAGAAGAAGAATAAGAAGAAGAAGAAGAAGAAGAAGAAGAAGAAGAAGAAGAAGAAGAAGAAGAAGAAGAAGAAGAAGAAGAAGAAATTTAAAAAAAAGAAACAAAAGAATGTCTTGTTTTTATCATTTTCATGTTATTCACACTTTTTTAAAAATATATATTTTAGGAGGTGGTTTTTCAAACACAAATAGTAGGTTTCCCTGCGATTCGTAAAAAAATGGAATTTGGAACAGGCCAGAAATTTGGAATTGCTGCATTAATTATCGGATCCTTGATGTGTGGTGTAGGAACGTGCTTGCCATACTGGCGACATGGCGAGGTTAGTATAAGCAACAGACACAGCACATTAAATACATACAGTCATGCACTAAGTAAATGTTTTATCAGGAATATAGAAGAGTTTTAATTGTTTGCTTTTAGTGCTTCTATGGACAATATTTAGTTATAATTTAAGTCAAACTGATTCACAAAATGTCTAGTTATCACTTCCTATATA
>CAJHNH020000632.1:0-92500 GCA_905116865.2 Candidula unifasciata
TAATTACCCCTGTAAAAGGTGTTATAGAAGGCTGTTGGAAAAACCGGACAAAGCACTATGATGAAATATAATCTCACCACTATCATATCGGCTAAGAGTCCTTGGGGTTTAACCACATGTGGAAAGGTGATGTAGAAATATTGGTTGAATCCAATTTTTCTATGCAGTAAATATCTCAAAGCTGACAATCATCATCATTATCATCATTTCACTTTGAACCTGATAGATTAGATATAGTGACTAAACAATACTACAGATGCAATAGCTGTGAAGATGGTATAAACTCTTCACCAGCTCAGTACAGGGAAAGCATGCAGTAAATACTGAAAGCAGTTTTAAAGGGCAGTAATTAAGGATAATCAGGAACTATAATTCCTAGCAGTAATACATTTAAATTGATTTATTATTCCTGTAGTAAATATCTCAAAACTGACAATTATCATCACCATGATCATTTCACTTGAACCTGATAGAATAGATATAGTGACAAAGCTATACTACAGATGCAATACGTGCAAAGATAAAGATACCCTTCACTAGGTCAGTACTAGAAAAAGCATACACTAGAATTTTAAAATAAGGGCAGTAATTGAGGGTAATTAGGAACACTAATCCCGAATAGCGAAGTTAGATTTTAGTGATTCATTTAAAAGTTGAATGAAAAATGATACTTGATGTTCCATAAAGTATCATTTTGTTAAAAGGCGGGAGGATGTAATGACCCTGCTTTGCATGGTCCTCACGATTACATAGTGGCAAGCAGAAAGTCCGTGCAACAAGGGACAGCACGAGATACTTGTGCCTAGTCGAGGAAGCGAGGGAAAGCCCGAGCTAGCCTCGTGGTCAGTCGATCATCAGAAGTTAGAGAAGACGGTTGTAGTATTTGAAGATGTCGTCTTTATGTTGCGCAAATGTTTAATGTTCGAATAGGTCGCGAGTGATAAAGTGTGAATAATGTTTGAACATGTGAAATAAATGGACCAGAATAAACTGACAGAATGTACCAAGAAGCTGAGCGGCGTTTGTGTTGTCAAATCTAGACGTTAAAGTAGTGCAAGTTGTGTAGCAGTAACATCCAGAGAGTGAGCCGTGGCTAAAGCCAATAAGTAGTAAGCCAAAGCGCAGTCCAAGTCAAGCCAAGGTTTATTACAATTACCTACTTCTGGCATGTGTGCAATGTTCTTGTCCTACTCATTAACCACTTCTGGCATGTGTGGAATTTTCTTGTCCTACTCACTAATCACTTCTGGCATGTGTGGAGTGTTCTTGTCCTACTCACTAACCACTTCTGGCATGTGTGTAATGTTCTTGTCCTACTCATTAACCACTTCTGGCATGTGTGGAATGTTCTTGTCCTACTCATTAACCACTGCTGGCATGTGTGAAATGTCTTTGTCCTACTCACTAACCACTTCTGGCATGTGTGGAATGTCCTTGTCCTACTCACTAACTACTTCTGGCATGTGTGGAATGTTCTTGTCCTACTCACTAACCACTTCTGGCATGTGTGGAATGTCCTTGTCCTACTCACTTACCACTTCTGGCATGTGTGGAATGTCCTTGTCCTACTCACTAACCACTTCTGGCATGTGTGGAATGTCCTTGTCCTACTCACCAACCACTTCTGGCATGTGTGGATGAGGATTTGAACTAAAAACGTTAAGACTGAAAGGCAAGCATGTCTACTGCAGTATTATATTATATTTGATAAATGTTGTGAACCGAAGACCGTGTAAGTTTATTGATAGATATTGAATGGTGGGCCACAGCAGATTCTATAGCTTGAACAGGGCAGGGAAGACGATATATATCACATGACATCAAGGATAAGGACAACTATCACATGACATCAAGGATAATGACAACTATTACATGACATCAAGGATAAGGACAACTATTACACGGCAGCAAGGGAAGATAATTATCGCATGATATCAAGGGAAAGGACAAATATCACACAGCAACAAGTGAAGACAAGTATCATTATATTATCGTTGTGTTGATTCCAGGGCCCATTGTGGGAAATACAAGAACAGACAACCTGCCTCCCCAACAAGCATGTCATAAGAGTCGACTAATCTGGGGTTTCCTTCAGTCAGAGTGTATCTCTCTGAGAGGCAAGGAACCAGTAGTCTGCATACAGATAAGTCAGATCTGTAAAATGGATGTGCACGCATGACTCAGGTTCTGAAACAAGTCTAAATGAGAGAGGTGGATGAACAACCATAACTTTTCACCGGAGTTTACAACCAGTAATCAAGAAGAAGAAAAATAAGTAGAAAAAGATGCAGAAGAAGACATAACAAAACATGTCACATGACATCAAGAGAAGATTACAAAAACCACACGATATATTGGTGAGACTAAAAATATCACATTACATCAAGACAAGACAACAAATATAGGATGACATCAACAACTTTACTAAAACATTAAAAAAAAAACAGTGTTAAAACAACTGTTTAACATTACAGGCACGGATGAAATCACTTAATTGTAGGTGTATTGTAATGATCATTCTCTGTTGGTTACTGGGTCACTGCAAAACTCTAAGCCAATTCCACCACTACAGGCTAACCCAGATCCTCGTCAGTACAAGTGATTCCACAATTCCTGGCTTAAAGAGTCGTAAATGTAAATAACGATCTAGAAACGTCATGAGTTAATCATTTTTAAAGATAGTATATGGGCTCGCTAAATTTTTCGCTCAAATTCTAACCCTCACAGCCCCCCTCCCCCACCCTCACAGCCCCTCCTCCACCCTCACAGTCCCCCTCCCCCACCCCCACCCCCCCCCCCCAATAAAGTTATCATTCTATGTTATGGTGGAATGTCATGGACAAGAGTACACAGCCAACTATCTGCCTAGGATTTAAAAAGGGCAAGGTAAAGGAGTCGGGAGATGTGAACTAGCGTCATTGCACGCAGTTATAAAGCATAAGTGCTCTGCCACCAGTACGGACAGCTGAGGAGAATCTGTCTGCCTGTGTCGCCGTCCGCACGTAACACTGTAGCTACAGCCACATTCCTCTATTTACCCCATAGAATTAGCTCTGGTACCCATTTCCCAGAGGCTGAGTGAACTCCGGGAGCTGCCCGGTTTCGAACACCGACGGTGGCTGCAGCGAGTCGCAGCTGGATTTGAAAGCGAGCATCGTATCGGCTGCGCTAACGCAGCCACTTCTAGGATCTCAAAAGCCATGACTCATGTATAATTACTGTCACACTAAAATTACTGTCACAACAAAATTACTGAAACAACAATTTTAACACAAATTAGTTATCATTTACGAAATCTGTATAATTCCTTTACATAGATCAAGTTAAATGTGTATACAGTCTCTATATTAGATTCATGATAGAGACGTTTGTGAAACCTCTGCCTGGCCATCCACAGAGTCTCTCCTTGCTTCACAAATACACACAAGACCGTGTTAATTGCCTGCCACATTGACCACAAGTTTGCCCAGGGTGCCGGAGTTGTTGATGACGTCAGTGTGAGCCTGTGCCACATCTTCCAGCCGGTATTCTTTGGCCACAACTGGAACCAGCCAGCCCACCTTCTGCCCTGCATTAAGAGCCGCCTTGATCTCCGTCCATTCGCTTTCCTGTGCAAACATAAAACAAAAGTAATAACAATGAACATGTATGTCATTAATCTCTGCACACGTTCAACCCAGAGTATCTAACTAGGTCAGAAGGTTGATCCTATTTATTGAGAAAGCTTTCTATTTTCTGAGACATATTGGTCTACTGGGTAAATAGTTCTAACTCTATATTTAGACAGACAAGTTAGCGTTCGATGTTCCAAGAAGGATCTAGTTAGTATAAGCCGATCACGCCTTTGATTGCGACTTCCCACACAATGTTTGGCTATTGATTATAAGCTGTGTTACCTCTTAGAGGTGAGGTTTTTTGTACGATAGTCTGGTTTGATGGCTACTGGGTCACTGCCATGAGAATTCAGCACTTTTTAACAACAAGAACGATATTTGGAAGAATGCAAAGACAGGGAAAGATAGCGAGAATTATCTGGACATCATTTGATCATGGCATATTCAATTGAGACACTGTTGTTGACGGTGCACTGGAGAGTTTTGGTATCCAAATCAGCTAGTGAGGCACTGAACGTCTAGTGGACTTGGGCAACATCTTTCTGATGTGCAGAACGGTGCCCTGTGCATTGTTATTCTCAGAGTCACTGAGGTGTCTTCCATGTGGAGGTTCGAGTCATCAAGTCCAACCATTCCAATGACAACGTCGGTTCTGATACTGATAGCGATGAACGAAAGTCAAATACAAACACTTGCTTGTCTATCTTGAAACTAATGAGCTCCAGCTGTTCTCTCTATGTCTGTATAGCCTGAGTTTCGCTCGGGCTGAATTTACTTCCAAAACATTTCCAGGTACTCTTTTAAGGGTGTTTTTTTTGGGGGAGGGGGGAGGGGGTGGACGATGTAGGAAGCTGGAATCAACCTAAGATAAAGATTAAAATACCACAAACATCGCTGTAAACTTACATTTGCAAGGTAGAAAACCCCGCACCCAACAACTGTGGATTCCTTCACCATTGACTTGTTTGGGCTGATTTCAACATTTCCCCTGCTCCCAACAATCTGTACACAAATACGTGATTTTTTGAAAGTAACCAATTGTTTATCTGTTGTCAGCGTGTATTGTCAACACAAATGTCAGTCTGTGTTGTCCAGACAGGTGTCAGGGAGTGTTGTGAACACAAATGTCAGGGTGTGTTGTGAACACAAATGTCAGGGTCTGTTGTGAACACAAATGTAGGGCTGTGTTGTGAACACAAATGTCAGGGTCTGTTGTCGACACAAATTTCAGGCTGTGTTATCAACGCTAATGTCATGCTGTGTTGTTAATATAAATGACAGGGTGTGTTGTCAACACAAATGTCAGCCTGTGTTGTCAACACAAATCAGAGTATTACAAGTGAAAGGAGTTTATGTGATCAGGTATGGAAATGGGAGGAGTGGGGCAGGATGATGCTGGGAAAAATGGTGTGGGGACATTGAACAAATTAGTTGAAAACCACAAATGAGGTTTGAATTAGGAGTGTTATCTTGAATTCTAAAATTGGAAAGGATGTTCAACAACAGAAGAATCAAATTTTTATAAACAGTGACTAGTGAAGAAGAATGGTCTTTTAAACAGAAGAAATAAATAAACGTAAAGTATTTTTGGTGCAACAGAGACAGGACAACTGGTCTGTGATCTACACATGACAGCAACAGAGACAAAAGAACGGGTCTATTGACTGCACACGACAGCAACAGAGACAAGTCAATTTGTCTCTGATTTACACATGAAAATAGCACCGACAAGACAACTAGCCCGTGACTTACGTATCACAGGAACGTACACAAGACATCTGGTCTAAGATTCACCAATGACACTAACAGAAACAAGACAAATGGTCTATGACTTACACACGACAACAACAGAGACAAGATAAGACCACTGGTATAGATTTACACATGCAACAACATAGTACATCTAGTTTTTGATCTACTCACGACAGCAACAGAGACAACACAACTTGTCTATCATTTACACATGACAACATCATGGACAAGACAACTGGTCTATGACTTGCACATGACAACAACAGAGACAAGACAACTAGTCTATGACTTGCACATGACAACAACAGAGACAACACAACTTGTCTATGACTTGCACATGACAACGACAGACACAAGACAACTGGGATCTGATTACGCATGACAGCAACATAGACAACACAACTTATCTATCATTTACACATGACAACATCATGGACAAAACAACTGATATGTGACTTGCACATGACAACAACAGAGAAAAGACAACTGTCTATGATAACGCACGACAACAACAGAGACAGGATGACTGGTCTTCGATTTACACAAAAGTAAGAGAGACAGGACAACTGTTTTATGATTACATATGACAGCAAGAGAGACAAAACAACTGGTCTATGATTTACATTGAGCAGCAACAGGTGACCCATGAGGTGACCCATTTCATTTTCTTGGTGTAGCTTTATGTGTAAATACAGTTAGCCTGGGCAGTCACCAAACAGCCTACAGACATAGTTTGTCGTATTGAAAACCCCGAGGATTCAGCAAACATTTTTGATACTACCGTCCGTTGTTACCCAACAACCAACCCATACAACCCCCCCCCCCCTCGTCTCCCACCCCGGGGTGACGTGTGTAAATGTTAAGTCTATGTAATACTCTTTCTTTTGTGGCCTGTGGAACTACCATCCCCAAAATCTGTAGTACAGAACAACGATCTCCAAAAGTTGTAGTACAGAACTACCATCCCCAAAATCTGTAGTAAAGAACTACCATCCCCAAAAGCTGTAGTACAGAACTACCATCCCCAAAAGCTGTTGTACAGAACTACCATCCCCAAAATATGAAGTACAGAACTACCATCCCCAAAAGCTGTAGTACAGAACTACCATCTCCAAAAGCTGTTGTACAGAACTACCATCCCCAAAATATGGAGTACAGAACTACCATCCCCAAAATATGGAGTTCAGAACTACCATCCCCAAAATATGGAGTACAGAACTACCATCCCCAAAATATGGAGTACAGAACTACCATCCCCAAAATATGGAGTTCAGAACTACCATCCCCAAAATATGGAGTACAGAACTACCATCCCCAAAATATGGAGTACAGAACTACCATCCCCAAAATATGGAGTACAGAACTACCATCCCCAAAATATGGAGTACAGAACTACCATCCCCAAAATATGGAGTACAGAACTACCATCCCCAAAATATGGAGTACAGAACTACCATCCCCAAAATATGGAGTACAGAACTACCATCTCCAAAATATGGAGTACAGAACTACCATCCCCAAAATATGGAGTACAGAACTACCATCCAAAAAATCTGTAGTAAAGAACTACCATCCCCAAAAGCTGTAGTACAGAACTACCATCTCCAAAAGCTGTAGTAAAGAACTACCATCCCCAAAAGCTGTGGTGCAGAACTACCATCCTCAAAAGCTGTGGTACAGAACTACCATCCCCAAAAGCTGTGGTACAGAACTACCAGTTCCTCAAAAGCTGTGTAGCAGAAATACTAGTTCCCCAAAAGCTGTGTGGCAGAACTACCAGTTCACCAAAAGCTGTGTGGAAGAACTCTACTCTACTGGCCGGGGTATTTGTTTCTCTCTAGGATCTTTGGCCATAGGATTATCACCTCAAGTACGAGAATCAAACGGGAGCAAAACCCAAAAAGCCTTTCTAACCACATAATACAGTTAGACTACTGCAAATTTACCTGCAGCCCAGTGTGGATAAGAGATATACTGGAACCTGATCTGTGCACCCGCAAAAGGGTATGCTGGCCCTTGTAACTCAGCCACTCAGTGACTAGAAGAAATGTCTCAAGTGTCCAGTCTGTGAGGAAGAGAGATGTCTCAAGGTTTGGGCCAGTGTCCAGTCAGTGGCAAGAAGAGATGTCCCAAGTTTTTTTTTTCTCCCTTAGTGGCTAGAAGATATTTATCAAGTTCTTGGTCAGTGTCCAGTCATTGGCTAGAAGAGATGTCTCATGGGTTTGGACAGTGTTCATTCTGTGGGTAGAAGAGATGACTCAAAGTTTTGGCAGTGTCCAGTCAGTGGATAGAAGAGATGTTTCAAGGTTTTGGTCAGTGTTCAGTCAATGGCTAGAAGAGATGTCTAAAGGTTTGACACAGTGTCCATCTGTGGGTAGGAGAACTGTCTCAGAGTCTAGGCCAGTGTCCAGTCTGTGGTTAGAAGAGATGTCTCAAGGTCTTGGCCAGTGTCCTGTCTGTTCCCAATCTCCAGACGGCAAGTGTTCGAATTACTCGACTGAGTTACTTCCCATAGGATCACGCAGCAAGTGGAAGTTACAAAACTGAGTTACTTTCCTTGGGGCCAGACAGCAAGTGAAAGAAGCCACGCTGAGTGACATAACACCCACTTCACCCACTTGGCACTTTAGCTAAATGGTTATGCAGTTGTCTGTGGGGGTTTCTTTGCAGTCTACCTCTATTGCAGAGACGGGATCTAATTGATGGGTCGCTTTACCTAATCTGTGGCACTGTGTTCCTTAGCTGCTGTGAATCAGAAACAATAATACACTCACTGACCACACATTTAAACTCAGGCACCTAGAAAAAAAATAGTAGTCCGCTACGATGAGATTCAACTCTTACCACAACGCGGCCCCTGAAGGCGACGATGTCCAAGTCCTTGTCCAGGTTGACATTGGCCAACATCTCCAGGATCACGTCCACGCCCTTTCCACCTGTGGCCTCCTGTCGAGATAGAGAAGTGAAAGAAGTGAAGTCTAGAGATATACCTCTGTAGTGGGTACATTCTTACGTAGACTTAAATGAGCTTAGAAAATGAAGTCTTTGAACAAAGTTACAGTCTCTGTATCAGCAAAACACCAAACACTTTGATAAAGCAACCAGAAATAGTAGCTAACGTGCTCCGCGCTGTTGAAATCTGACATGTGACAGTGACGAGAGTTCGTTAGCCAATAGTATACTGACGTCATCAGGACAAGTCAGTCTGTCACAAAGATAAAGCTATACGTAGAGTTGCTAAGGTGTCATTCAAATGTATTTGCAATGATTTCGGGGATCGATTCTCCAGTGAAATTTTGTTGAACAGATGAAACCATGTTTGCTTTTTTTCTATGGAAAAACTAGTTTGATAATCGTGCTTGTTGAAAATTCGTCCTTCCATCAGGAATGGAGCAACAGAACACGTCTTATTGTAGTTTGGGGAGCTCCTAGCGTTCTTGCACCTTTCCATGGGGTAGGGGTTCAGTACCTTAAATTGCGGGTGGGGGAGGGTCTACGAATGTTTGCGGGGAGAGGGGGGAGGGGACTGAATAGTGTTGTAGTTAAAATGTCTCTGACTGGAGGCAGTGCATACTTATGATAAGGATGATTATGATAATGATGATTATGATAATGATGATTATGATAATGATGATTATGATAATGATGATTATGATAATGATGATTATGGTAATTATGATAATGATGATTATGATAATGATGATTATGATAATGGTGATTATGATCATGATGATTATGATAACGATGATTATGATAATAATGATTATGATCATGATTATTATGATAATGATGATTATGATAATGATGATTATGATTATGATGATTATGATAATAGTGATTATGATAATGATGATTATGATAATGATGATTATGATAATGATGATTATGAATATGATGATTATGATAATGGTGATTATGATAAGAATGATGATGATGCAAATGTGGATAATGATAAAGATGTTGGTGATGACAATGATTACACTGACCAGTATCTTGTCTGTGTAGCCCTCCTCCCTGTGGTTAAACACCTGGTCAGCTCCCAACTTCTTGACCAGCTCCAGCCCCTTCTCACTGCCGGCAGTCCCCAACACTCTCTGTCCATTAGCTACAGCGATCTGGATGGCTGCGGTTCCAACCTGTTGTACGTTGTGATAGGAGGATATACTCGTAAGTAGGCTATCATTGATATGCATTATCTGATAGCAAAAAGTGGTCACTAATGTGTACACATTATCTAATAGCACAAAGTGATCATTAATGTGTACACATTATATTAAAACACAAAGTGGTCATTAATGTGTGCACATTATCTAATAGCAAAAAGTGATCATTAATGTGTACACGTTATCCTAAAGAACAAAGTGGTCACTAATGTGTACACATTATCTAATAGCACAAAGTGAACATTAATGTGTACACATTATCTTAAAACACAAAGTGGTCATTAATGTGTACACATTATCTAATAGCAAAAAGTGATCATTAATGTGTACACGTTATCCTAAAGAACAAAGTGGTCACTAATGTGTACACATTATCTAATAGCACAAAGCGATCAAAGAAAATCAGATTTCTATTCTGTATAGAACGTTGAAGGTCAGTCTCAATCCTTTTTGGCTGTTTGTGGTTTTACAGGTCACTTTTAAGTTCAGTAGTTTGTCCTTGTTAGCAATGCGGGTGGGAAGAGGGGTGGGCGTAAAACAAAGCAGCATGTTGTCACACTGGCTATTGCTGAGTGCATCTGGGATGTCACAATGATTACTCTGCGTTTACAAACAATAGGTCATAGATGTTGACAGCCATGGATGCAGCAAATTTTGTTAGGGTCAATATTTTTTTCCTAGCCGGAAACGAAAACTACAATAGATAAATTATGTGTGAGAATCCTAATGGGTGGTATCCATTACTAATTTCAATGAATGCTCAAACAAACTGAGTAAAGATATCAAATTGAGGCAAATGTGCAGTCTGGCTGAAGCGTGCCAAATGAGGAATGTGTGAAATTGTGAGTAGAGCTTTCTAGTTCATGAGAAGAAGAATAGATGTTTTAAGCGTTGAGCAAATGAAAAAGCTCAGTGCTGTTTTCGATCCAGTGAGAGTCTAGTCTTGAGGCGCATGCAATGTCTAAAGTGAACGTATCTAAAGATCGAGTGATTGTAATCAAGCTACCGGTCTGATTCACTAGGAAACGTGACTATTGCTCCATGACAACTTGAAATGGAGGACAGATCGTCGGCTGAGCTGTGTGGTTTGTGAATGCTGTTTTTGATAGTGTTGAAGCGCAAGCGTGAGATGTGCTGAGCGTGAGATATTTATCCATGTAACGATAGCGAGAAGAATGTACTTTGAAGTAGCTGCCACTCTAGACATCAAATCTCTGGCTCATTGACCGAGAGGGTTTTCGTTGGAGCAATAAACATAAAGAGGTAAGAAATTTAGAGTTGTTGACATTTGTTCGTGATCAAGCTTGCCGTGTTGAAGTATCTGTCAATGTGAACGAGCAGGCAGCATGATTAGAGCACAGAGATTTATTACAGGTAAAAAAAAAATTTAAGAACATCTGTTATTAGCAACACTGATGATGATGATGATGATTACGCAAATAACTAGTTCGTCAGCAGAAACAGATTGTTTACACAATCCCATCAGTCATGAACAGGTGTACAGACATGAGGTAGCCATGGTTACATCACTGGTTGAGAGAGTCACTGATATGGGTATAAAAAATTTACTAATAAGCCAATGCCTTACCGCTCCACTTGCTCCATGGATAAGGACCGTCTCCCCAGGTCTGGCGCGGCCACTGCATCAGGTCATCGGCGTGGAGGTATGTGAGAGATTGAAAGAGTACATTAGCATACAATGTAGAGAAAATAGTTAGATTCGCGATAATCTCCCCACGCTACTTACTAGCTCACTTCTGACTGGTCGACCTCCAGTCAACTGACCTTCGCACACTGCTAGGCAGGTGTTTGGCGACGCGTTGATATCGCGTATTGTATATTTAAGCAAGCCAGCGCTTGTAACACTACACAAATATTTAGATACTGCGTCTAACCCACATTGCCCATAAAGAGTGCTGTAACTTATTTCACAGACTATCTTACGGAGAGGACGTGCTTTTTCATAGCTCTTACTATTTGGATTTTTTACTTAAAATGTGTCTATAAACTAGCGTTGTTTTTACTATCGTTGTGATCGTTATTCCGTTGGACGTGCGGTGAAATATTGTTTCACGCAATTAGATGTCATGATTGCATGCTAATATGGTTTTTGTTGCATTGTCAAACATATTCTGAGCGGAAATGTGCCGATGATACAGACACATGAACCACGGATGCGAAGGTCAGTGAGCGTTTAATCTGCGACACTGAGATTTATCACCACCCAGAACACTGGCTAGCCGAGAGACGTCCCGCAAGTAGCATACTATTAAAAACGGAACATGTGGGACAACGATGGGACTGAACATTTTCAAAAGATAGTAGTGCTAGGGAAAAGAAGAGAAAGAAAAATGCTAGAGCTGGACTCACACACTGAACTAGAGGCATCCGGGCCATCCCATTCTCTGGGGTTACTACGTAAAACTTTAAATTTCCAGCGGCCTGTAAAGGCGACTTGCCCGCTACTATCTGTTTGAGAGAGAGAGAGGACACTAAATCTTACACCAGTGTAACGGGGAACATGAAACTGATTGAGGGACGCTGCACTAGGCCATCAACCAATAAACGCCCTGTTCCCTTGGACACCTAGACGCCATTTAAAGGGGCGAATGAAAGAAGAAATAATTACAGACACTAGAAGTTCTCTTTTTATAAATATTTCACCTTTTTTCGAAATGAAATCTTATCAGACTACACAAGATACACCTGAGATCATGACATTCTCTAGACACCCAACTTACCTGCAGGATTCAAGTTAACGCGCCTCTACTCTGCTACAACAGTTAGGGACAATTAATAATGGTAACATAAAGCGGGTAGAAGGCCCCGCGACGTCACAGTAAGCCAGTTACCAGGTACTATCTGTGACCACATGGCTACCTAGAAATGAACGCAGAGACACAGCACTTAGATTTTCTGTTCTCCATAGCCTTAGTCAGACGGCATATAGTCAGTCTTGACAGATGCACACATAAACTGTATGGCTGGCAACAAGCACGTTTGGATATCGAAACCGAAGACTCAATGAACGCTATACTTTGCTGTAATTAGTTACGCGGTGATCTCTCTCTCTCTCTCTCTCTCTCTCTCTCTCTCTCTCTCTATATATATATATATATATATATATATATATATATATATATATATATATATATATATATATATATCCATCTCTCTCTTTCTGTCTACGCCGATCTATGTATGTATAGGCTAGGTTGTTAATGATTATTATTAGTCATCGCTATTGTATTAATGTTGTTAGAACTTAGAAAATATGAATGCAACCCCTGGTGGCTTGGAGAATACATTGTTCAAGCGATGTGTCCCTGTCACAAAGTATGCATTTCTTTCTGAAACTGTCCCGTGGGTGCAGCTTTCTACGGCAGCTCTCTATTTCAGTCAACTTTCTGTCATCGCAGGGACTTATCTTATCTGACTGAGCCAATTGAATTCACTGTCCTTATCTTGGGGCCTGTCATACCGACCTATTGTGCATAGGGAATCCCCTGTCTGTCTCAAATATTTGTTGTCATTCAGCCTGATTCTCTCTCTCTCTCTCTCTCTCTCTCTCTCTCTCTCTCTCTCTCTCTCTCTCTCTCTCTCTCTCTCTCTCTTCCGATATATATATATATAGACATGTGTGCTGCACCGGCAAACGGGTGGGTGGCAGGTAATGAGCGTATGTATATGTTTATATATATATGTGTGTGTGTGTGTGTGTGTGTGTGTGTGTTTTCTTTAACTACTGCGAGTTTGAGAATGCAAGCTGAATTTTAGTAATACAGTGAGATAGTATTTTGGCTACGGGACACCAGTAGCACACATGTATCTTCGTGTAGGGAGTCGGCAGGCCAAAACCCAAGTACAAGGTGTCTCCTTCGTTCCAAAGAACTGCATGGCTGTTGGGTGAACAGTCGTTAATGAAGGCAGTCAGGTCGTTGTAGCGGCGACGCTTGCTGGTGTATGTAATGTCCAGTCCCTTTCCCAGCTAATAGTGAGGGTACTGCAGGGGTGACCATTTATTAACCCTCACAAAATGCTTTAGGTCAAAATGGGCGCTAGACACAGCCACTTTTTTTTTAGCTATGGCAAATTTGTTTGTTTCTGCCTGACGGGGGCCGTTGCATTTTTGCTCCATTTGTAGACTGGAGGATATAGTTTCGTTGCCCAGCTTTTGAATTTAATGCATGGTGTGACACTGTGAGCTGCGGATTTCATTTGCAATGTTATTCGACTGTGACTAACGTGGTCGTATGAATTGTAGATGCCGGTTGTCGCAATATTGGTGGCCCCATTAGGTGATTAAAATTGATCGCGTGTGCAACTGCTGATCTGTTGGTGACTTCTGCTAGTCACTAGTGCTACCCATAATTTCTAATGTCGGATTGTTTGTGTTAGCACTTCGGATGGCTACGTATGCTTTTAATACGTGTGTATGCTAGTGCATTTGCTGAGACAGCAGTCTTTCAAACTTTCCACAAGGGACTGTGATAAACATTCTGTGTGTTTTTCGCTGGCACAGGAGCAGAGCATCTATGGTGTGAATAAGATTACCAGATTACCAAACAGGAATTCTCTTTCTCTGAAGAAAACGTAAATGCAAGACAAGCCAGAAAGGACAACATAACCGTAACCTCCCGTACAGCAGACGAGTCTGAACAGTGTATCAATAGAACGCCACCTAGTTCGGCAGGAGAGATTATCGTAGATCGCACCGAGAAAAGCACTATGGTGAACAATCAATCGGCTGTCAGGTGTTGGTTGTTCGTTGTATCCTATGGAACTCATAACCACCCAAGTACAATATATCGGTATGCGGGTCACGTGAGCGCTGACAAGGGTTAGTATTTAAAAAGGCGAAGTTGACAGACTGTAACATTTTATTGACGACTGCGGCAAGTATCCTGCAGTCCATCAAAGATTTCTGGCTGAGAAAACTTGTGCATGCCAGATTTCAATACAAAAAAACCTGGCCATAAACGGACATGTCTATCTGGAAGATAGATGTGAACCTTGGCTAGTGGTAAAGAGATTGACACTTAACTACCAAACACAGAATATCTGCCTACCAAACACGACATTAGTCTAACAGAGACACGATACCGCCGAACAAACATGTGACCCCCGCCTAACAAACATATGACACCGTCAAACAAACATATGGCACTGAGTAACAAACATATGACAACCGCCTACCTTATGCATGCCCGTCTCCTAATAAAAACTCGTCTACCTAAAACCTAATACCCACAACCTAATACACCACATCCGCCTATCAAATATGTGACACCAGCCTACCAAACATATGACACCCGCCTACCAAATATATGACACCCGCCTACCAAATATATGACACCCGCCTACCGAACAATATGACACCCGCCTACCAAATATATGACACCTTTCTACCAAATATATGACACCAGCCTACCAAATATATGACACCCGCCTACCAAATATATGACACCCGCCTACCAAATATATGACACCCGCCTACCAAATATATGACACCCGCCTACCGAATAAATGACACCCGTCTACCAAATATATGACACCCGCCTACCAAATATATGACACCCGCCTACCAAATATATGACACCTTTCTACCAAATATATGACACCCGCCTACCAAATATATGACACCAGCCTACCAAATATATGACACCCGCCTACCAAATATATGACACCAGTCTACCAAATATATGACACCTGCCTACCAAATATATGACACCCGCCTACCGAATAAATGACACTACCGACACCCTACCAAATATATGACACCCCGCCTAAAAAATATATGACACCTGCCTACTAAATATATGACAATATATGACACCAGCCTACTAAATATATGACACCAGTCTACCAAATATATGACACCCGCCTACCAAATATATGACACCTTTCTACCAAATATATGACACCCGCCTACTAAATATATGACACCTTTCTACCAAATATATGACACCCGCCTACTAAATATATGACACCCGCCTACCAAATATATGACACCCGCCTACCAAATATATGACACCCGCCTACAAAATATATGACACCCGCCTACCAAATATATGACACCCGCCTACTTAACATACATCACACCCGCCTACCAAATTTATGACTCCTGCCTACTAAATATATGACAATTGCCAACCAAATATATGACACGCGCCTACCAAGTATATAACATCCACCTACCAAACATTTGACACCCGCCTACCAAATATATGACACCCGCCTACCAAATATATGACACCCGCCTACCCAATATATGACACCCGCCAACCTAACATACGCCACATGACTACCCAACATATGACAATGAGTTCCACTATAATATCCCCACGTTACACATTACCTTGTATCTGATTGGTCGACCTTCTGTCAACCGACCTTCGCACACTGCCCTGGATTACGTTGATATCCGTGTCATATATTTAAGCACGCCAACGCTTTTAACACTATTAAAAACATTTACAAACTGCGTCTAACAAAAAACTCCCCTAAAGAGTTTTGCAACTTATGTCACCGCCTTCTCTGTTTTGGAAGAAAAACGTAGTGATTTGATTTGATTAGATTTGATTCAAGAACCGACATCACAATTCCCCCACAAGCGTATACATGCATACACAAGATGTGAACCTTCTGACTACGCCATAGTTAGGAAAAGTTCATTCAAGTTTGTGATAGATGCCAGAGTCATGAGAGGACCAGAGATTGGAAGTGACCACTATCTGGTCACAATAAAGAGAACAACTGAAAGAACTGCTCCAACAAGGCAACACCGACAACTATGCAAGAACAAAGCAAACCAAGAAGGGATGAGGATTAAAGCATACAAGCTAAGAGAGCCAGATATTAAGGCTAGATACCAGGAGCTTATAGTGAAAGCAATAGGAACTGAAGAAGAACCATCAGAGGACACTGAAACCCTCTGGTGCAGATTCAAGAATATCCTCACAGCAATCCCAAGTGGAAGGCGGGGACACATGACACCTTGGTGGACAGAAGAAGTCCATGGAAGCAATACCTGGCAGCCAGGAACACAGCTGAAGAAATAGAAAAATATAAACAATATGTGGCACTCAGAACAGAGCCACCAAAAATATTGTGCTTAAAGCAAAACAGAAATCATGGGAAGAGTTTGGAGAAAAGTTGGAAAAGAATGCAAGAGAAAACCAAAAACTGTTCTACAAGACCCTTAAGAACATGAGGAAGGAGTGCCCACTTAAATTCATAAAAGACAAGGAAGGGGCTCTGCTTACTTCTACAAATGATATCATGGGCAGATGGAAAGAATACTTCTCAGAGCTCCACGGCGCTGAGGGAAGTCATGACCCAGAAATAATGGACCTCACTGCTGAGAAGGAATTCAATCATGTGGAAGATAACATCAGGATAGAATTGAAGGCAGCTATTGAGAAGATTAAGCTGGGAAAAGCAGCAGGTCATGATGGTATAACACCAGAGATGGTCAAATATATGGGAGTCGAAGGTGAGCGCCTTCTACTGAAGGTTCTCCAGGCAGCCTGGTGTAGCAAACTATACCAAAAGATTGGGAGATTGCCATAATTATACCTATATTTAAAAAAGGTGATAACAGACAATGTGAAAACCACAGAGGCTATCCCTCCTCAGCATCCCCGGTAAAAGTTACTCTAGAATTCTTGAGCAGAGACTTAGAAGTCTGGTAGAGCCACAGCTGGACGAGGCCCAGTGCGGCTTCAGAGCAAACCGAAGTACTCAAGACCTTATCTTCACACTGAGACAGATGAGTGAAAAGCCCTGGAATATAAGAGTGAGATTCACTTATGTTTTTTGGATCTGGAAAAGGCATTTGACAAGGTACCCTGGAACAAGCTCTGGGACTGCTTGGCAGGGAAAAACATCCCAACCCCTGATCAGTGCAATACAGAGTTTCTACAAAAAGTGCAGAAATTATGTAAGAACAGCAGACCAAAAGTCAGAAGAATTTAAGACCACCAGCGGTGTTAGACAAGGTGATATTCTCTCACCTTACCTCTTCATTCTTATGATGGATGATGTCATCAAGACCTGTAAGGAGAAGACAAAGAAGTACTCTGTAGGGTACTGGAAGATGAGACCAATCTGTATATCAGAGCTGGCTTTTGCAGACGATGTGGCCCTGATAGCTAAATCAGAGGCACACCTTCAGTACAACTTACTTGTCTGGAAGGAAGAGCTTGAAAAGAAAGGGATGACCATCAGTGTCCAAAACTAAAACCATGGTGATCTCAAGAGAGGAGAAGAAACACCAGATCATGATGGGTCAGTATGCGTTGGAGCAGGTTAACCAGTTCAAATACCTTGGAGTTGTATTAGACCAAAATGGAGGCATTAAGACTGAGCTGGCTACACGAAAAGCAGCTGCTGGGAGACTCTTCCAGGCCATAAACCGAGGGTTTCTTAGCAAAAGAGAAATTGGCAAGAGGACGAAAATGGCTGTTTCTCTACCTATGTACCAGTCCTGACCTATGGGTGTGAGTCATGGGCAATGACAACAGCTCACAGAAGCCAAGGCCTCGGAAATGAGATACCTGAGAAAGGTGGTCCGTGACAAGAAGGGACAAAGTCCGCAATCAGACAATACGTCAAGATCTTGATACCCAGCCCTTACTAACCCGAGTGGATCAGTCACAGTTACGATGGTTTGGACATGTGTGCAGAAATGGGAGAAAATCGGCCACCATGGCAAGCATGGGCTAAGAACCAGGGAACCAGACCTCCGGGACGACCCAGGGTGCGCTGGAAGACAACATCCGACAGTCCCTGACTGACAGAGGACTGGAATGGAACAAAGCCAGAAAGAAAACTGCTGATAGAGACGTCTGGCGATCTCTCTGGCAAACCTCTACACCCCAAGGTAGAAGAGGAGCGACTAAGTAAGTAAGTAGAACCGACATCACAGCACTCAGGGCATTCCCATAATCTCTCTGTTCCCATCTTCAGCAGCCAGCAAAGAGTGCCAGTAGCATTCTAATTAAACGTCCGTCTTGCCTTTCTTCTAAGCCTCGATAATCTGCCAGAACCTCTCGTCACCCCCAACTGCATCAATATCACCAGATTGTGGTGATCCATCTGCTCCTCCGAATTGTACACGCTCTCCCACAAGGCACTAACCACGTCTGCCCTATCATGTTGCAGTATTCCACTAAGTTGTGCAGAGCCAGACAGTCTGTACGCCTGTTTATTTCCCAACACACCGGCGTGACCAGGTGAAAAAAATCCACACAATAATCCTCCCTCGTGTCCCCCGCAGCGAAGCATGCCAATCTGCACGAAGTATACCTGTTCTGATCTTCCTCAGCATGCTATCTGAGTCAGTTACAATCACGATGTGTGTGTGTGTGTGTCGTGTTCTCTAGCCAGCGGAAAGCTGCAATGACCGCCTCCACCTCCATTCTCAAGCTGGATGTTGTGATATCATATGCTAGGCTCTCCTGCACCAAACGTCAACCATTAACTTTTGCTAAGAAGCCCCAAGCACTTCTTTTGTCTCTTGCCACTGAACCGTCTGTGTAAATGATCAAATCTTATGAGCGAGCATTATCTTGAATTAATTGCTGAATTTCCAACTCTGTGGCACCTGCTGGCCATTCTCTGCATGCCCGGCGCAGTGTGATTATGATCCTACACAAGTCTGACTGTTCAAGTGGCACTTTGACCCACTCCTCTCCTCGCCTAATATTTTCAAGGATGCAAACCTGTCTGATTGTGTCTTCTGCCTGAGCCATCCATGACTTCCCTCTTATTAACCGCTGACTCTTAACTGTATTCAGAGCTTCGTGCAAAGGATGGTCTGTGTCTGCAGATACCCTGAGATATGACTTCAACTGCAGCACCTTGTGCCTACCTGCATCAGTAGGCAAACCAAGGATGTATCGCATACACACCACTGGGGGTGTCTCTGGTGCAACCCAGAATGACCCGCATAGCTGCGTTCCGTATGCGCTCTAGTTTGTCCATCTGACTCTTTGAGACGGTAAGCAGTCCCAGGCCATAATCCACCACTGACAGGATCAGGTGCTGATATAGCGTGAAAAGCATTCTCTGCTCTATGTCAATTACAGCCATAGTCCTAAGTGCACTAAGTCCTTTTTGGCATCTCGTCACAACACTCTCCACATGGACTTTAAATGACAGGCTTCTGTCAAATGTAATTCCCAGATACTTCAGTTTGCTCTCTGTGTTGACGTTTCTACCATCTATCAGTTCTCGTTTTGCCTAGTGCAATCTTCAGTGCAGTTTTCCATGTCAAAGATGCCGCACTCAGGTCACTTTCATGCTGACAGAGGGACTCTGTCCCAAGACCACCGGACGTTTAGAGCACTTATTTCCTCTTGAAGTTTCAGTAACGTTGTAGATTTTTTACAGGGCAGAGCTGTCAACACTGCGCCCAACTCCCGAGCCTGGAGGACCGGGAGGCCATCTTTAGTCTGGCCCCTCACCAATGACCTGTCTGGCTTGGGTGACCCTGCCAGGAACATATGTTCCCGCCCGCATAGCTCATTAGATCATTGAGGCTCTCAAGCTCCCCCACCACTACAAGGTAATGGCCTCTGGGCATCTATCGTGAGACTTAAACATTAGCTTTAAATATTCTGTTGTCCAGAGAACACCACAAAACAGACGCCTTTTCCGGGTGGACGACATCCCTCATTTCTGTACACCATTCAGTCACTTTGTCTACTGTCGCTTGTAGCTTCCGGGCTGTTTGCTCGCTCTCTTCCCCCTGCCTATACGCAAGTATATCATCCGCAAAAGTCAGTATCCTTCCAACTCCTGGTGCTTCTAGGCTTGCAATCTTGCTCGTATACACGTTGAAGAGCACTGGCGAGATGGCGGATCCCAGTGGCAGTCCTGGGGTCAAAGTACATGGTTCTGAGGTCCATGAGAGCAACCCGAGGTGAATACGGGACAGCTGCAACCCAGTTCACCAGCCATGGACTGACCTTCTCCTTCAGTGCAGTCATTAAGATGTCGTATCTCACTCTGTTATAAGCATCCTCGAGATCCAGTCCTACCGCCATAGTTTCCTGTCTGTTCTGGAACCCTTCATAGACGTCAAAAGCACAAGTGGCTGCATTTGCCCAAGTGTCCTTTCCTGACCTGTAACTTCCCAGAACTCTTGGGAGAAGCTTCCCTCTTTCCAAAAATTCTTGTAACTTTACAGCAACTATCTTCTCCAAGGCCTACCCAAATGTGTTTTGTAAGGTGATGATTCTAAAGCCACTAAGCTTAGGATGATCTTTAAAAGGTTTTGGTAGTGGGATTAGATAGCTGTGCACCCAGTCCTGAGGTACTGATGCTGTCTTAATACTCTGGTTAAAACAGTCAGCCATCTCTGCCAGGTTTACATCGCTCAAAACCTTCACGTGACCATACCTGACTCCATCAGGCCCTGGTGCAGTGTCTTTTGCTTTTTTCAAAATGTGTTTGATATCTTCCACTAGTATCATGTCTTCATAATGCATATTCTCCAAGGTGCCAGCTAACTCCTTTCTAACTGCATCCCTGACGTCTACATCATTATGATCTGTCTGAGCTATAAACCTATGAAGTAAAGCCTCCCATTTCTCCTTGTCTGTTGTCACACGCACACCATCGTCTCTACAAATTGTTCCGACTGTCATTGGCCGATCTTTTCTTTGCATCTATCTGCCTTTGCAGTTTCCAGAATTTCCCCAATTTTTTTTATCGCTTCCCATGTCATTCACAAAAGTTTCCCACTTTGCTCTTTTGGCCTCTGCTGCACAACGCTTGAAAACCTCCACCTTATCTTTTTTTCACATTCTCTGCCATCTGCACTTCCTCTCGTGAGCTTGAGGGTGTCTGTCGTACTTTCTTTAGCTGCTTCAGCGGCTCTCTTTGCCTTCCGCGACTGTTCTACTTCTGGGGCCCACCATGGGTGCTGTAGAAAATTAGTTCTGGCAGTTCTGTTGCATGCTCCCCGTCTGAGACGTCCAAGTATGTTGTTGGTCCACTGATACCGGAAGATCTTGCGTGCTCTCCCATAAAACGTAAGTGCAAGTCAAGCAAGAAATCAAACAAAATAGCCGTAACCCCCCGGACAGCAGACAAGTCTTTAAAAAATATATTAATGGAACGTGACCTAGTTCGGCTGGGCAATTATAGTGGACCTCACCCATATGACAACCGCCTACCAAACACAGAGTACACACACAGACAACACCCATCTATCACAAAGGTAAACCTACAGCGTGTACAAAGACTTGTAGGCCGTGTAGTATGGGATACCAATGGAAGATCCCTGGGCAAACGACAACTGGTCACTCAGGGAGGCCACGTTTCTGACAGGGGCAACTGTGTAGTCAGCGCAGGTGCCGGAGTACTCACCCACAATGTAGACACGATCTCCTGCCTGTAGATGAGAGCATGTTATACAATATGAAGAACGTACACACGATCTCCTGCCTGTGGATGAGAGCATGTTATACAATATGAAGAACGTACACACGATCTCCTGCCTGTGGATGAGAGCATGTTATACAATATGAAGGATGTACACACGATCTCCTGCCTATGGATGAGAGCATGTTATACAATATGAACGATGTACACACGATCTCCTGTCTGTGGATGAGAGCATGTTATACAATATGGAGGACGTACACACGATCTCCTGCCTGTGGATGAGAGCATGTTATACAATATGAAGGATGTACACACGATCTCCTGCCTGTGGGTGACAGCATGTTATACAATATGAAGGATGTACACACGATCTCCTGCCTGTGGGTGACAGCATGTTATACAATATGAAGGATGTACACACGATCTCCTGCCTGTGGGTGAGAGGATGTTATACGATATGAAGGATGTACACACGATCGCCTGCCTGTGGGTGAGAGAATGTTATACAATATGAAGGAACAGCAACACATAGAATGTCGCTAGCTCTTGTCCTCGCTGGTCCAGCAGAACAACTTATTACTTCTTCTTAAGGCTCACAGGCTGTACTGGTGAAACTTTCTGGTTGTTCGTCCACCTCTGGAAGTCAGCAATGTTCTAGTGATTGAGTTTCACACATCTGGCTTATTTGTACACAGACTGTTGGTTCCTTGCCTCTGAGACAGACACGCTCTGACTTCAAAGGAGACCCTGATTAGTGGACTCGTACGTCATGTTAGGAGGCCAGAGAGGTTTTGTTCTTCTCCACAGAGGGACCCCGGATCCGTCCAGTAAACGAGACACACACATTTTGATCAAATCCTCGACCTCTGCAGACAGGAGTGTGACAGGGTTGTGTCAGGGGTGTTACAGGGGTGTGACAGGGGTGTGATAGGGGTGTGACAGGTGTGTGACAGGTGTGTGACAGGGGTGTGCCGGGGGTGTGACAGGGGTGTGATAGGGGTGTGACAGGTGTGTGCCAGGGGTGTTACAGGGTGTGGCTAGGTGTCCTGCTGGACAATCTGTTTGTCCGATGCACCAGCTTCAGATAGTCAGCATCCTGCCTGAACTTGGCGTGCAATAGTCGTGGCCTGTGTATTTGTTAAGACTGATCTCCTGCAACCCAAGCCCCATTCCCTCACAGCCCAGGAACTAATCAAGTATGCACACCCCTGGTGTTGGAATTTCCCATCTATTAATAGATTAAAAAGCATACAACCAGGATTGGACTGAGCACGGCACAGGACAACTGACTACGGTTAGGATTTAGCTGGTGAGATTTTCTCCTACAATGTATTTGTTGTGTCACTGTCAACACTCTGTCCCAATAGTGGTGAAAATGTGCATACCTCAACACTACACTGACCTTGAACTCAGTGACACCTTGACCGACCTCCTCTACAACCCCAGCACCATCCAGTCCGGTGACAAACGGTGGCGGCACATTGGAAAGACTGAAATCTCCGCGTCTGATGTATGTGTCACAAGGATTGACCCCAGAGGAGTAGACGCGAATGAGAACCTATAGACAAATGTCTCAAGTCAGCTTTGATTTCATTTAATTCTACTGAAATCCTACCTTAAATCTAGTTATCATGAGACAAGTGGACGATGTAATCTTGCAAAAATATGTTACATCTAGCTAGGATAAAACGAGTGGACGCAATTCTAATGACATTCTATATCTTGTATCTAGCTAGGATGAAACGAGTAGACGATATAATCTTGCCAAAATATGTTATATCTAACTAGGATGAAACGAGTGGACGTAATTCTACTGAAATTCTATATCGTGTATCTAGCTAGGATGAAACGAGTGGACGATGTTATCCTATTAAACTCCATGTTATATCTAGCTAGGATGAAACGAATGGACGATTTAATCTTATTAAATTACATGTTATATCTAGCTAGGATGAAGCGCTTTGGCGTAATTCTGCTGACAATCTATATCTTGTATCTAGCTAGGAGAAAACGAGTGGACGATATAATTTTATTAAACTTTATGTTATATCTAGCTAGGGTGAAACGAGTTGGCGTAAGCCTACTGAAAATCTATATTTTGTATATAGCTAGGATGAGACGAGTGGACGTAATTCTACTGAAAATCTATATTTTGTATATAGCTAGGATGAGACGAGTGGACGTAATTCTACTGAAAATCTATATTTTGTATATAACTAGGATGAGACGAGTGGACGTAATTCTACTGAAAATCTATATTTTGTATATAGCTAAGATGAAACGAGTGGACGATTTAATCTAATTAAACTCTATATTAAATCTAGCTAGGATGAAAGGAGTGGACGATGTAATCTTATTAAACTCTATGTTATGTCTAGCTAGGATGAAAGGAGTGGACGATGTAATCTTTTTAAACTCTATGTTATATTTAGCTATGATGAAACGAGTGGACGATTTAATCTGATTAAACTCTATGTTATAATTAGCTAGGATGAAAAGAGTGAACGATGTAATCTTATTAAACTCTATGTTATATTTAGCAAGGATGAAACGAGTGGACGATTTAATCTTTAATCTTTAATCTCTATGTTATAATTAGCTAGGATGAAAAGAGTGAACGATGTAATCTTATTAAAATCTATGTTATATCTAGCTAGGACGAAACGAGTGGACGGTGTATTTTTATTAAAATAATGAAAAAACGGGTCATTTTATCAAATTATTTAAGTGCAAGTAGTGGGCGATGACTCGAAATATTTTACATGAAACACAGCAATAAAGAAGAATGGTAATGTGGATAAAAGAACATGATCCACTGCAAGTTGATGTGGATTAAAGAACATAGACAGCGGAAAGGTGATGCGGATAAAAGAACATGGTCCACAGAAAGATAATATGGATAAAAGTACATGGTCCACAGAAAGCGGACGCGGATAAAAGAACATGGTCCGCAGAAAGGTGATACGGATAAAAGAACATGGTCTGCAGAAAGGTGATACGGATAAAAGAACATGGTCCGCAGAAAGGTGATGTGAGTAAAAGAATATGGTCCTCAGACATGTATGATATTACGAGAAACGACGATATGCTTGCACAAATAAACGAGACGAGACATTGTTGTCCACCAGAAGGGTATCTCAAGCAGATTGTACAAGAACACATCAGACAAAACACAGTGGCGGTACAGATTGTGCAGGAACACATTAGACAAAACACAGTGGCTGTACAGATTGTGCAGGAACACATCAGACAAAACACAGTGGCGGTACAGATTGTGCAGGAACACATCAGACAAAACACAGTGGCGGTACAGATTGTGCAGGAACACACCAGACAAAACACAGTGGAAAGGGATCAATCACATAGCTGTCACTGTGATAGTAAGGTCGGCGCAATCATCACAGAAATGAAACATGGTTAGATTGTAAACCGGGTAGTTACTCAAACAAAGAATAAACAAGAATGGTCTGGTGAAGTTGGACCTGCAACAGATATATAATTCTCCCAAACATGAAAGGATCAGTTATAACCACAGCACCTTAGAACCAGCAACAATGGAGTTCTGATCACACAAAACCAGCAGTTTAGTCGTTCTCCTGATCAGACTAGGCTGTTCTATTATAACAGGTAGTTAAAAAATAAAATAGGATCAGAAACTGCAATTTAAGGATTGAAGAAATATTATTTGAGTCATTGACAGGATATAAATAGATGATAACCAATGCAAGAGACTGTAAAGCTGTGTTTTCTACATTACTGTTCTACTCATAGTTCTAAACATGACTACTTATGAGACAACCCTCATCTCTCGGACAACGCCACGGACAGATGATGATTGCGCAGATGCAGTTACCTCTCCCTGTTTTGGTGTTGGTTTAGGGATTGTCTCCAGCTTGAGAACCTCTGGTCCACCAAAGGCGGTGACACGAACTGCTCTCACGGACATGTTGGCTAGTGTTGATGCTGTAGAGAAGAATGCTGATATATAAATGGGAGCTTTCAATCATGGGAGACGATGTCCCATGATCGGAAGAAGAGAATGGAGCTACCACACTCGTCGCCCGCTAACTACCCATGCGTTGCCTGATTCTCGATAGCTAGATACTGGACAATTACTCGCTTGATATTCGGCTGAGTGTGTCTCGACTACGCTATCGGGGTCGTCTGCGTTTAGGTTATTAGCAGCCCGCGAACACACCATTGTTAAAACGATTGTCTGGATACTGACTGGGGAGCACGCTTGGTGTCCTTTTTAGGATACTCAACATGCCTTGCCGACCTGTCAGTTGAAAGCTTTCGCCAAGCACCTGATTAGCCCGGCCAGTAAAGCTTTTGCCAGCCACAGCCTCACCAATCATGGCCCGTGGCTAGAAGAATCCGATCCAGCGCCGAGACACCAGGTCGACCTCAGCCAAAAAGGAGGAAGCGCCGGTCGTCGCACGAGCCCCAACGGTGGAGACGATGCCAGAAAACCGATCGACGATCCGGAAGAGACTACAGCCTCGTACACCCAGTTGTCGCCAGCCATGGATGTAGCCCAGCTCGAGGCACCAGTGAACCTAGAAGACGCCCCAGTCGTGGCGCAAGAACCTATCAACACCCGCCCACTCAGGCAGCAGCAGAAGCGACCGAGAGCCCACATTACAGAAGTTTTGCAGTGCTCACGATTTAACAAGGCGTGGCACTCTGCCTCGTCATGCCGCAGCAGCCCGTTGTGCCGCTACTGTTTCGGCCCTCACTTCTTCAAGGACTGCCCTCTAGCGAAAGTGGATCCGGACTTTAAAAAGCCAAACGCAAGTAGAAGATGCTCTAATTGCTCCGGTGCACACAGCGCCAGGTACATGGGATGCCCGTACCTAAAGGAGATCAAAAAGGCTTTAACAACCAGTGTCGCCTTAACAATTGCTCCTAACCCAGAAACAAATAACAGAAAGGAGATGTCCAGAACAACCAATCAACACATCGCTGCAACAGATACGACAAAGCTTCAAAGCGAAATAGCACAATTGAAAGCGGAAATTCAATCACTCAGAAGAGACAAGGCAGCATTTGAAGTGAAACGAGCCGAGGACAGAGACGAGATGACAGGAGTGCGTAGCCTGATCCAAGAGACACTCAAAAGAAACGCATGAAGGCCGAAGTTGCTGACATGACCCAGTTCAAATCAGACATCAAGGCTGTGCTGTCCTGTACACAGTCCCATAAAGAGAAGTCAGCCGAGGGAGAACAGAGCAGACTCAAAGAAACGATGAAAAGCCAGCAGAAGCTCGTGGCGAAAGTGAAACATCTAGAGGCGACCAACGAGGAACTGCGACTTGAAGTGACCGAAATAAGAAACATATGCGGGGAGAGAGAGAAGACCCGAAAGGAGGCTCAAATCAAAGCGGAGAATGATAGCAGGGAAATATGGAACCAAAAGCGAGATGCAGACATAGAAGACTGGGAAAAGGACTAAGCAAGACAAGGTACAACCATTGAGGAACAGAGAATCCTCCACCCAGACAGACACCCCATTGATGACTAGTGTCCCGCATTCCTGAAGTCACCAATCAAAAAACCACCAGCGACCCCCGCCACCCCCAAACCGCTGATGTCATCTACAACTACCGCATCCAAACCACAGGGGACAAACAAAGCCTAGAAGAACCCACAAGCAGACGGAAGAAAAAGACACAGCTACCTAACAAACCCTCAACAGTAAGCCAGATAGACATGCCCGACTTCTAGCCACCATCTTGAAGGAACAGTATCCGCCATGACGGCAGCCTACGGAACCGCAAACACCCCACGCCTGAAGCCAGCCGACATGTTGACTCTCCACCAGACTACCCCCGCCCACCCGATCCAGGCCGTCCCAGGCACCACCTAATTGTCTTTATCAGGACTCTTAGAATTTCCCCTTCCAAACAGCCAATGCAGCAGACTTCACTAACAAGGAATGGTCAGGCGCACCAACGTGCCACAACAATAAAGTCAATTGAACACCGCTCACAAACAACGGACCCAACTATAAGGAAGACTCTCAGGTTACTTTGAAGAGTCCCAGTTTATCATTTTGTTTCCAACACCAAGTTAAGTCATGGGAGACGATAACAGACACTACCCAATCCCAGACTATTTATTTCTAAAATTATTTATAACAAGTGTTCTTTATTATTATTATTATTTTTTTTTTTTTTTTATATTAGATGTGCGTGTACTAAAGAATGTGGCCGTTAAAGCCAATTTCCATTAAGAAATAAAAATAGATCTGAAACACTGTCTGATTCAAAAATTATATTTAAATATGTGAACAAGCATTGACAAGTTGAATCTGTGAGGCAGCAGTAGTATCCATCCCAGGGCAGAAACTAGATGACTGAAGACATTTTAAAGCTAACGGAAGAGAGAAATTAATACTGAGTCAGCATGTCCTTTACAGAACGTCGCTTTCTTCACGGCACGCCGGCAGGTCTCTTTGTTCTCTAGTCAGTTCTTCAGCCCTATGTGTTTTCACAGACAATAATATCCTGTATCCAAGTTCGTGGAGGCCGGCTTCTACCATGTGTGATAGGCTGGAGAACGCCAAAGATATCAGTTGAACAGCTTGACGATTTTGGTTTGTTCGGCGGCCGATACCTTCATTTAGTCTGGTTTACGAAAGCGGAAAAGTCTGGCCACTGTGTATAAAAGGCAGGCTCACTCACTATTTGGGTCTTTTTGACTTCCGGACGGACCCTGTATGAGACCTACCCAGCTGGTGTGGCTCTGCACATTGGGCTAGCCAACGCGGATACCGGCGACTGCAGGGGAAGGCCGTTTGTCAGGCTGATTTCGCGGCAGTGGTATCTTTCCATAGTTAAATCTGAAATTTCTCTAGTGGTTAAGCTTTGTAGAGATATGTCGGTGTGTTTTCTCGCTGAGAGATAGTTTGATTACAGGTCGCTATAAGTGATTTGTTGGTCTGGTGGCATATTGAAGCTTAACGTACGAGTTAAATATGTTTCGGTTTTTGCCATTGTTGAGGTAATCTCGCTGGGCGTATGGTGTCATTATCATATTTCCTTGTTAGCTGGGGATGATTAGCACTTTAGATTCTGGTCGTGCACGTTGGTTGCTGTTAATTTGGGAACCACGCTGATTTTATGTTAAGTGAAATTAACAGATGTTCAATATGGCGATCATAGTCCAGTTGTTTTGGTTCAGATTAGGACTTGTGGTTAGTGTGCCTTGTTTATCTGTTGCTTGGCTGATTAGATTTTACACAAAAGATCTCATGTCTGGACTAGAATATTTCTGTTTCTAGTCCCCGCCTAACGAACTTTCTTTTTCTTTTTTTTTTCTTTTCTTCTTAGTACTTAGGGCTTTTCCGTTTTAGTACACAATTAGAAGTTATTGGATAGACGTCCCGCATAAAATGAGTCACTGGCTACAGGCCAGTTTAGGATTACACTTTTTGCTGTCATGGATCTGACCATTATTCATTTGCTTTGATGGAAGTAATAATGTTTTTGACAACGTTATTAGGCTGGTGAAAAGTGATGACTGAAGACATTTCAAAACTAATACAAGAGATAAGAGGTATATTAGAACCCCGCACACATTTACACCAATCATATACTACAGCTGCACATACATTTACACCAGTTATGTACTAACGCAGCACACACAACTGTCACACATTTACACCAGTCATGTACTAACGCAGCACATACAACTGTCAAACATTTACACCAGTCATGTACTAACGCAGCACACACAATTGTCACACATTTACAACAATATGTACTACAGCAGCACACACAACTGTCACACATTTACACCACACATGTACTATAGCAGTATACAACTGTCACACATTTACACCACCCATGTACTACAGCAGCACACACAACTGTCACACATTTACACCAGTCATGTACTACAGCAGCACACACAACTGTCACACATTTACACCACTCATGTACTACAGCAGCACACACACAACTGTCACACATTTATACCACTCATGTACTACAGCAGCACACACAACTGTCACACATTTACACCACTCATGTACTACAGCAGCACACACAACTGTCACACATTTACACCACTCATGTACTACAGCAGCACACACAACTGTCACACATTTACACCACTCATGTACTACAGCAGCACACACAACTGTCACACATTTACACCAGTCATGTACTACAGCAGCACACACAACTGTCACACATTTACACCTCTCATGTACTACAGCAGCACACACAAGTGTCACGCATTTACACCAGTCATGTACTAACGCAGCACACACAACTGTCACACATTTACACCAGTCATGTACTAACGCAGCACACACAACTGTCAAACATTTACACCAGTCATGTACTAACGCAGCACACACAATTGTCACACATTTACACCACACATGTACTACAGCAGCACACACAACTGTCACACATTTACACCACACATGTACTATAGCAGTATACAACTGTCACACATTTACACCACCCATGTACTACAGCAGCACACACAACTGTCACACATTTACACCAGTCATGTACTACAGCAGCACACACAACTGTCACACATTTACACCACTCATGTACTACAGCAGCACACACAACTGTCACACATTTACACGACTCATGTACTACAGCAGCACACACAACCGTCACACATTTACAACAGTCATGTACTACAGCAGCACATACAACTGTCACACATTTACACCAGTCATGTACTACAGCAGCACATACAACTGTCACACATTTACACCAGTCATGTACTACAACAGCACATACAACTTTTACACATTTACACCCAGTCATGTACTAACGCAGCACACACAACTGTCACACATTTACACCATTCATGTACTACAGCAGAACACACAACTGTCACACATTTACACCAGTCATGTACTAACGCATCACACACAACTGTCACACATTTACACCAGTCATGTACTACAGCAGCACACAACTGTCACACATTTACACCACACATGTACTACAGCAGCACACAACTGTCACACATTTACACCAGTCATGTACTACAGCAGCACACACAACTGTCACACATTTACACCAGTCATATACTACAGCAGCACACAACTGTCACACATTTACACCACCCATGTACTGCAGCAGCACATACAACTGTCACACATTTACACCAGTCATATACTACAGCAGCACAGACAACTGTCACACATTTACACCAGTCATTTACTACAGCAGCACATACAACTGTCACACATTTACACCAGTCATGTACTACAGCAGAACACACAACTGTCACACATTTACACCACCCATGTACTACAGCAGAACACAACTGTCACACATTCACACCACACATGTACTATAGCAGCACATACAACTGTTACACATTGACACCAGTCATGTACTACAGCAGAACACACAACAGTCACACATTTACACCAGTCATGTACTACAGCAGCACGTACAACTGTCACACATTTACACCACCCATGTACGACAGCAGCACACACAACTGTCACACATTTACACCACTCATGTACTACAGCAGCACACACAACTGTCACACATTTACACCACTCATGTACTACAGCAGCACACACAACTGTCACACATTTACACCAAACATGTACTACAGCAGAACACAACTGTCACACAATTACACTAGTCATGTACTACATCAGAACACAACTGTCACACATTTACACCAGTCATGTACTACAGCAGCACACAACTGTCACACAATTACACCAGTCATGTACTACAGCAGAACACAACTGTCACACATTTACACCAGTCATGTACTACAGCAGCACACAGCTGTCACACGTTTACACCAGTCATGTACTAACGCAGCACACACAACTGTCACATATTTACAAAAGTCGTGTACTAACGCAGCACACACAACTGTCACACATTTACACCAGTCATGTACTAACGTAGCACAAACAACTGTCACACATTGAAACCAGTCATGTACTACAGCAGAACACACAACAGTCACACATTTACACCAGTCATGTACTACAGCAGCACGTACAACTGTCACACATTTACACCACCCATGTACGACAGCAGCACACACAACTGTCACACATTTATACCACTCATGTACTACAGCAGCACACACAACTGTCACACATTTACACCACCCATGTACTACAGCAGCACACACAACTGTCACACATTTACACCACTCATGTACTACAGCAGCACACACAACTGTCACACATTTACACCACCCATGTACTACAGCAGCACACACGTGTCACACATTTACACCAGTCATGTACTACAGCAGCACACAACTGTCACACATTTACACCACCCATGTACTACAGCAGCTCACACAACTGTCACACATTTACACCAGTCATGTACTACAGCAGAACACACAACTGTCACACATTTACACCACCCATGTACTACAGCAGAACACACAACTGTCACACATTTACACCAGTCATGTACTACAGCAGAACACACAACAGTCACACATTTACACCACTCATGTACTACAGCAGCACACACAACTGTCACACATTTACACCAGTCATGTACTACAGCAGCACACACAACTGTCACACATTTACACAACACATGTACTACAGCAGCCCACACAACTGTCACACATTTACACAACTCATGTACTACAGCTGCACATACAACTGTCACACATTTACACTACTCATGTACTACAGCAGCACACACAACTGTCACACATTTACACCACCCATGTACTACAGCAGCACACACAACTGTCACAAATTTATACCACACATGTACTACAGCAGCACACACAACTGTCACACATTTACACCACTCATGTACTAAAGCAGCACACACAACTGTCACACATTTACACCACACATGTACTACACCAGCACACACAAGTGTCACACATTTACACCACTCATGTACTACAGCAGCACGTACAACTGTCACACATTTACACCAGTCATGTACTACAGCAGCACGTACAACTGTCACACATTTACACCGCACATGTACTACAGCAGCACGTACAACTGTCACACATTTACACCACACATTTACTACAGCTGCACACACAACTGTCACACATTTACACCACACATGTACTACAGCAGCATGTACAACTGTCACACATTTACACCAGTCATGTACTACAGCAGCACGTACAACTGTCACACATTTACACAACACATGTACTACAACCACACATACAGTAGCAACTTATTTACATCACACATGCACTACAATTACAAATTCAGAAACAACATATTTACACCACAAATGTACTACAACCACACATTCAGAAGCAACATATTTACATCACACATGTACTACCGCTACACATACAGAAGCAACATATTTACATCACACATATACTCACTGCTGCGGCTTGAGAAAAGAAACCAGCCTAAGATTATGTCACCAAGACCGGTACGCCGTACCTGACACTTTTATAGCCGACCAAAGAAGCAACACCAGACTGTTATCAGCTACATAAGTACACTTCACTTATCAGCTGACGATACTGTTCCACATATTTTCAAAAGGCAACAGTTTTTTTAATGCAGAAGCAGTTGTTACAACGTTCATTTTGTCGAGTCATGGGCCAGGATCAATGATGGGGGCAAGTTGTTGCCTTGAGTATTTTAGTTTAGCTCTGTGGTTTCCAAACTATGAATTATCACCCTCTAAGAGCGTTGGAACGCTAGAGGTGAAAGGGAAGCTGATGCGATCAAACTTTGGCACCCCGGAACGACCCAGAGGCGGTAGCAGCCTCAGAAGCAGTTAGAGCCACTGAGTAATATCAATAAATCAGCAGAGAGAGAAAGAGAAAGACAGAGAGAGAGAGAGAGAGAGAGAGAGAGAGAGAGAGAGAGAGAGAGAGAGAGAGAGAGAAAAGAGAGAGAGAGAGAAAGAGAGAGCAAAAATATACCAGAAGATAATCAGATTTAGAGAAACAGAGGGCGATGGGGAACATTTATAAAAGCCTTCTTTATCTTACTAGATGTTGCCTGTGTGGTTATATGTTGTTGTAGTTATATGTTGTTGTAGTTGTATGTTGTTGTAGTTATATGTTGTTGTAGTTGTATGTTGTTGTAGTTGTATGTTGTTGTAGTTGTATGTTGTTGAAGTTGTATGTTGTTGAAGTTGTATGTTGTTGAAGTTGTATGTTGTTGAAGTTGTATGTTGTTTAAGTTGTATGTTGTTGAAATTGTATGTTGTTGAAGTTGTACGTTGTTGAAGTTGTATGTTGTTGAAGTTGTATGTTGTTGAAGTTGTATGTTGTTGAAGTTGCTATAGTGTAATTGGCTAATCACATATTTATCGCCCGAGCCATGACTCACGTTTCATTGTTCCTGGACCAGAAAAACTCATGTATTTGGATATTTTTAATTTATTTTTAAACTGTTACTGTTTTTGCCCTCCAGCGGGGAACTATTTATTGCCCTAACCACATTTTTTTCTCTTTTTTTTTTTTTTTTCGTCTCCCTCCTTATCACAGTCTTTTGATGCAGCAGCCACTCCAAGGTACGTCTAATTATTGTTCCCATGAGAAGCTGGTTATCTTGTCTCCTATCTCGGCCTTGAAGACGGCACACACGCCCTTTACCATGCTTCACTACCATGTCACGCAATCGCGTTAGTGTCAGGGATTCCTCATTATCCATTAGCTGGCTCCGGCATATAGATGGGTGGACAGACAGACCAAGTTCTCGCACACACAAGTTACAAGCTCTATGCAGAGGCGTTGACTCCAAGCAAACATCTAGGGCTCACCATTACGGCTCAGCTCCAACTGCCCTCCTGGCCCCACCTTACACATTGTCAAGACATAGTGGCCCAAGAGTCATGAACCCTCAGGTTCCAGCGCCTCTGACATGTGGAGACACACTTGGTTATACTGTGGACAAGTATCAAACTACCTTATGAACAGGCAGATATGGTGCGTGAGGTCACAGTATTGCTGAATCACAAGCTGGGGATTCTACAGAAAGCAGGGACAAAGAACGGCAACAACAATGATTCACACAATGTGGTTGCTTCTAGAGAATTCTTTCGTCATTTGGACATCCTCTGCTCTGATCCGGACACCAAGATTATCTTTAGTGGGAAACCTAGATTAGTTTATCGACGAGACTGCAATCTTGAAGACATACTTGTCGGTAGCCGACTCCCACCGATCCACACAGCACTTTCTTTTGGGACTACTGAATGCTCACGCAGCATGTGCAAGAATGTCCTTTCGTTGTCCAGACTTCTTCGGTCAGTTTCCCTAATGGTTCTTTCCAAATCAGGGAACCTTTCACTTGCGAATCCCGCAACAAAATTTATGCAATCATCTGCAAAACAGCAAAGGCATACATTGGGGAAACTGGCAGGAAGCTAGCTTATCGTTTCCGGAAACACCTCTCCGATATGGACGAGAAGACACTTAAACCAACCCTTCTACATTTTAAGAAAAGATATAAAACCGAACGAAAATTAGCTCCACAATATAACTAGCGTTGTCGGTAACTATTTTGCTTATCATGCGGGTGACCAGCGTTCGATTCCACTCTAGGTGACATAATATTTTTTTTAAGCCTCTAACTGCGCGGCTGGCAGGTTGTGAATTATGGCTAGGCTGCCATATCTACGACTTTTTAGGTGTTATGGTTTACAGCTAGCCTGCGACAGCGGCGACGTGAGGCTCAGTGGTCATGTCACGGGTATTCTTTGTTCGCCCTCGAGGGGGCCGTTTTTTAAGTTGTGTTGTGGTTTACAGCTAGGCTGCAATATCTGACCTAAACTCTTCAGTCTTCGGTAGTATAGTATTCCATCCTTCACGCGGGTGACCCGTGTTCGATTCACCGCTGGGTGATAATTGTTCTTTTTCCTATAAAAGTTTGGTTGATACATTGTGTTGTGGGTTACAGCTAGGCTACGAATTTGCGCCTTTCACCCACAGACATCCGATTTCAGCTAAGTCACAGTTAGCCTCTCCACGACGTTTCTCGATCAAAAACTATTTGGCGATGACAGAAACTGTTACCTAAGACGGCTTACAGTCCAGTTTAGTTTGGGTAGACACAGATACCAAGGCAAGTAAAAAATCGCACCGTCGGAGAGGGAGAGATGACGGGTGCGGGGTATTTTTCTTCGCTATTTGTGAGTATACTGTACTTTTCACTGTGGTTTCCATCACTGGTTACGTGATGAAGTTTTATTTTTCTATGTCGGGGGCAACATTGAACTAAATAGTCCGTGGTGACCGCATTCGGCGCTAACTCCTCTTTTCTACACCAACCTATACAGACTGTAGTATCAGTTTTTGTTGTTGTTGTTGTTGTTGTTGTTGTTGTTGTTGTTGTTGCAATGTGGTGGTGGTAGTTGTTGCAGTAGTACTGGTACTGGATGGGTGATGTGGTAGCTGTTACACTGGCAACATTTACTCCTCTGTACAAGTTAATGCTACCTATTTAAGTCTGGGTGGACACGGATGCCAAGCTCAATTTATTTACAATATTTCGTCACCCGGTGACTTTACCATCCTTTGGAGAGGATGATATGATAAGGAGAGGGGTGGGGGTGGGGGGGGGGGGTATGTCCGACACAGTTAGCTGAGAGAGCAAAAAATATTATTTTTAATTTCTCATTTCTTAACTATTTCTATTTTAATAATTTCGTCATGGATGATTTTTCAGTCCTTCGGAGAGGGAGCTATGATTGGGGGGAGGGGAGGGGCTTATGCCAGACACAGTTAGCGAAGAGAGCTTAAAATATTATTTTAATATTCTTTTCCTAACTATTTCTACTTTAATAATATTGCCAAGTGATGATTTTTCAATCCTACGGAGAGGGAGATATTACTGGTCAAAAAAAAAAGGGGGGGGGGGGGTAATGCCAAACACAGTAAAGAGAGCTAAAAAATATAATTTTTAAGTTCTCATTTCTTAATTATTTTAATTTTCATAATTTCGCCATGGATGATTTTTCACTTATTCAAAGAGGGAGATATAACTGACTTGAGGGGAGGGGGAGGGGGGGGGTTATGACAGACACTGTTAGCTGAGAGCCATTTTATTTCCTCTCCATTTCACCATTCTGGGCCACAGCAACGCGTGGCCGGGTACAGCGAGTACTACATAGATGCACACAATCACTTAGCTGGTATCTCGGTGCCACCGGGTCCGGGGGGTATTCAGCAGAATGACTACACGTGTCGGCTGTGGGAATAAATACCCCCTGTGGAGTACCAGGGGCCATAACTGGGGTGCTGGGGTTGAAACTGAGAGGGCAGTTCAATCCCCTCGGAGTTTAAATGAAACTGTGTTGGCTATTCAGTCCAGAGGGTGTCAAAGTCCCCAGAGTATAAATAAATCGATTCTCAAGAGACTTGCGGACTCTGTCGCTGGATTGGCTAGATTTAATGGCTGTCACCTCCATGTCGTGGACACCTTGCTGATCCTGGGAATTGAAGTGCAACGGTACTGGTTTCAGGGCACCATTTTGCACATCCAAAAGACACAGGACGTAACCTACTCTTGACCACAATGTCCTTGAGGTTACGATCATGCCTGTAGGCCTCTCGAGGAGGTTCAGAGAAAATCCTGCTGTTGGCAGGGTCGGCTTTAAGGATGGAGAGATGCCTAAAGAAAATATTTTGGGCGCTGATATTGTGAGGGTGGTAGGTAAGTATCAGAATTGGTCTGTTGTTGAGTAGCTATCATCAGTGACACCTCTCGTTAGCACCGAGTCTACATCCCAAACGCTGAAGATTCCTAAGCAATTTTTAACTTTGCATTTATACTGTTTCTGGCTTGTGTGGAATGTCCTTGCCCTACTCACTAACCACTTCTGGCATGTGTGGAATGTCCTTGTCCTACTCACTAACCACTTCTGGCATGTGTGGAATGCCCTTGTACTACTCACTAACCACTTCTGGCATGTGTAGAATGTCTTTTTTCCTACTAACTAACCACTTCTGGCATGTGTGGAATGTCCTTCTCCTTCTCACTAACCACTTCTGGCATGTGTGGAATGTACTTGTCCTACTCACTAACCACTTCTGGCATGTGTGGAATGTTCTTGTCCTACTCATTAACCACTTCTGGCATGTGTGGAATGTCCTTCTCCTACTCACTAACCACTTCTGGCATGTGTGGAATGTACTTGTCTTACTCATTAACAACTTCTGGCATGTGTGGAATGTACTTGTCTTACTCATTAACAACTTCTGGCATGTGTGGAATGTACTTGTCCTACTCATTAACCAGTTCTGGCATGTGTGGAATGTACTTGTCTTACTCATTAACAACTTCTGGCATGTGTGGAATGTACTTGTCCTACTCATTAACCAGTTCTGGCATGTGTGGATTGTCCTTCTCCTACTCACTAACCACTTCTGGCATGGGAGGATTATCCTCTATTTTAAAAGCTCTGACCACAGAGGTATGATAAACCTGTCACAGCTTTAAAAGCATGTTCTGGAGATCATACTTCTCTTTTTGGAAAATCGCCCCATCCACAGCCTAGGCTTTCTTAGTCCAAGTGGTATCAATTTTCAACATACCTTCATCTAAATAGTTTTACTCTTATCACATCTCAAATGTTAATTATTTTCTTTCCTTTTCTTTTATTTCATATTATTACTTTTTATATCTCTTATCAGTATCATTCATGTATCATTATCATTTGTATTTCTTTTATTCACAGTGTTATATTATATATTAACATTATTACTTTTTTTCTTTTGTTTGACTATATTCTTTAGCCATCGTTTATTTTATTTTATTTCATTTATTCCACATCACATTTAAAAAAAAAAAAAACACATTGATTACGTGTGCTCAAAGAGATCTGCATACTATCAGCTCCTCGTTGTTACGTTTCTGTAGTTCACTTATGTTTGACAAAGGCTGCTCGGCTGAAACGTTATTTGTTTTGTTTTGTGCATGTTTTTCTGCTTCCCCATTTTGTTCAGCTATTTAGTTAAATTTCCCTGGAATTCCTTGTATTACCTTGACTGCAGTCAACCCAATATTATCCTCTACAAACACCTACATTAAGTTTCTCTTGTACGAACACGTCCATCAAGTTTATCTTTTGTGATCACGTCCTTCAAATTTTTCCTATTCGAATACGTTCATCAAGTTTAACTTGTACGAACACGTCAATAATGTTTCATACTGCCCTGTTCAGTGGTCTAACACTTTATAGATGTTTCTACCAGTTGTGTCTCTGATGGATCCATGTAAGGTGTCTACAAAGTCTGTTGTTCACTGTCTTGTCTCATTTGTCCTCACTAGTGTCTCATCTGTCCTCACTAGTGTCTTATCTGTCCTCACTAGTGTCTCATCTGTCCTCATTAGTGTATCATCTGTCCTCACTAGTGTCTCATCTGTCCTCACTAGTGTCTCATCTGTCCTCACTAGTGTCTCATCTGTCCTCACTAGTGTCGCATCTGTCCTCACTAGTGTGTCATCTGTAGTCACTCGTGTCTCATCTGTAGTCACTAGTGTCTTATTTGTCCTCAATAGTGTCACATCTGTCCTCACTAGTGTCTCATCTGTCCTCACTAGTGTCTCATCTGTCCTCTCTAGTGTCTCATCTGTCCTCACTAGTGTCTCATCTGTCCTCTCTAGTGTCTCATCTGTCCTCACTAGTGTCTCATCTGTCCTCACTAGTGTGTCATCTGTCCTCACTAGTGTCTCATCTGTCCTCACTAGTGTGTCATCTGTCCTCACTAGTGTGCCATCTGCCCTCACTAGTGTGTCATCTGCCCCCACTAGTGTGTCATTTGCCCTCACTAGTGTCTCATCTGTCCTCACTAGTGTCTCATCTGTCATCACTAGTGTCTCGTCTGTCCTCAATAGTGTCTCATATGTCCTCACTAGTGTCTCATCTGCCCTCACTAGTGTCTCATCTGTCCTCACTAGTGTCTTATCTGCCCTCACTAGTGTTCCATCTGCCCTCAGTGTGTCATCTGTCCTCACTAGTGTCTCATCTGTCCTCACTAGTGTCTCATCTGTCATCACTAGTGTCTCGTCTGTCCTCAATAGTGTCTCATATGTCCTCACTAGTGTCTCATCTGCCCTCACTAGTGTCTCATCTGTCCTCACTAGTGTCTTATCTGCCCTCACTAGTGTTCCATCTGCCCTCAGTGTGTCATCCGTCCTCACTAGTGTCTTATCTGCCCTCACTAATGTGTCATCTGTCCTCACTAGTGTCTCATCTGTCCTCACTAGTGTCTCATCTGCCCTCACTAGTGTCTCATCTGTCCTCGATAGTGTCTCATCTGCCCTCGATAGTGTCTCATATGTCCTCACTAGTGTGCCCTCAGTGTGTCATCTGTCCTCAATAGTGTCTCACTATGTCCATCTGTCCTCACTAGTGTCTCATCTGTCCTCACTAGTCTCTTCTGTCCTCACATCTGTCCTCACTAGTGTCTCATCTGTCTTTCCCTCACTAGTGTCTCATCTGTCCTCACTACTAGTGTCCTCATCTGTCCTCACTAGTGTCTCATCTGTCCTCACTAGTGTCTCATCTGCCCTCAGTAGTGTCTCATCTGTCCTCACTAGTGTCTCATCTGTCCTCACTAGTGTCTCATCTGCCCTCACTAGTGTCTCATCTGTCCTCACTAGTGTCTCATCTGCCCTCACTAGTGTCTCATCTGCCCTCACTAGTGTCTCATCTGTCCTCACTAGTGTCTCATCTGCCCTCACAAGTGTCTTATCTGTCCTCACTAGTGTTTCATCTGTTCTCACTAGTGTCTCATCTGCCCTCACTAGTGTCTTATCTGTCCTCACTAGTGTCTCATCTGCCCTCACAAGTGTCTTATCTGTCCTCACAAGTGTCTCATCTGTTCTCACAAGTGTCTTATCTGTGAGGGTCCACCTCAAGGTGATCACCAGTGACATCACACGTTAGCAACAAGTCTACATCCCAAAAGCTGAAGATTCTAAAAGAAATTTTCAATTTTGCATTTATACTGTTTCTGGCTTGTGTGGAATGTCCTTGTCCTACTCACTAACCATTTCTGGCATGTGTGGAATGTCCTTGTCCTACTAACTAAACCTCTGGCATGTGTGGAATATCCTTGTCCTACTCACTAACCACTTCTGGCATGTGTGGAATATCCTTGTCCTACTCACTAACCACTTCTGGCATGTGTGGAATATCCTTGTCCTACTCACTAACCGCTTCTGGCATGTGTGAATGTGGATTTGAACTAAAAACGTTTAGACTGAAAGTCAAGCATGTCTATCGCAGTATTATATAATATTTGATAAATGTCGTGAACCGAAGACCGTGTAAGTTTTCTTATAGATGTTGAACGGTGGGGCCACAGCAGATACTATAGCTTGAACAGGGCAGGGAAGATGATATATATCACATGACATCAAGGATAAAGACAGCTATCACACGGCAGCAAGCGAAGACAATTATCACATGATATCAAAGGAAAGGACAAATATTACACAGCAGCAAGTGAAGACAAATATCATTATGTTATCGTTGTGTTGATTTAAGAGCCCCATTGTGGGAAAAACAAGACCAGACTCACTGCCTCAACATCAAGCATGTCATAAGAGTCGACTAATCAGGTGTTTCCTTCAGTCAGAGTGTATCTGTCTGAGAGGCAAGGAACCAGTAGTCTGCATACAGATAAGTCAGATCTGTAAAATGGATGTGCACGCATGACTCAGGTTCTGAAACAAGTCTAAATACCAGAGGTGGATGAACAACCATAACTTTTCAAAAATAAGTAGAAAAAGATCCAGAAGAAGACATGACAGATATCTCATGACATTAGGGAAAGATGACAAATATCAAATGAAATTAAGGGAAGATGGCAAAAATCACATGCCATTAGGGGAAGATGGCAAATATCACATAGCATTAAGGGAAGTTGACAAACATCACTTGACATTAAGGAAAACCGACAAATATCACTTGATGTCTTGGGGAGACAAAAATGTCACGTGACATCAAGAGAAGATTACAAAAACCACAAGATATATTGGTGAGACGAAAAATATCACATTACATCAAGGCAAGACGACAAATATAGGATGACATCAACAACTTTACTAAAACATAAAACAACAGTGTTGAAAGTACTTTTCAACATTCGAGTCTCGGATGAAATCACTTTATTGTAGTTGTATTGTAATGATCTTTCTCTGTTGGTTACTGGGTCACTGCAAAACTCTAAGCCAATTCCACCACTACAGGCTAACCCAGATCCTCGTCAGTACAAGTGATTCCACAATTCCTGGCTTAGCCTCGACTTCACTGAGATGTAGATCATAACTTACCTGTCTGAGCCCTTTTTAAACTATAGTCTGTCTTCAATGGAATGCGGTCATTATCTTAAAGGCAACGTCGACACATAAGTTCAGTCTTCATCCTTGTCCCTAGTCGACACATTGCTTCAGTCTCCATGCTTGTCCCAGTCGACACATTGGTTCAGTCTTCATGCTTGTCCCAGTCGACACATTGGATCAGTCTTTATGCTTGTCCCAGTCGACACATTGGTTCAGTCTTCATGCTTGTCCCAGTCGACACATTAGTTCAGTCTTCATGCTTGTCCTAGTAGACACATTAGTTCAGTCTTCATGCTTGTCCCAGTCGACACATTGGTTCAGTCTTCATGCTTGTCCCAGTCGACACATTGGTTCAGTCTTCATGCTTGTCCCAGTCGACACATTGGTTCAGTCTTCATGCTTGTCCTAGTAGACACATTAGTTCAGTCTTCATGCTTGTCCCAGTCGACACTTTAGTTCAGTCTTCATGCTTGTCCCAGTCGACACATTAGTTCAGTCTTTATCCTTGTCCCAGTCGACACTTTAGTTCACTCTTCATGCTTGTCCCAGTCGACACATTAGTTCAGTCTTCATGCTTGTCCCAGTAGACACATTAGTTCAGTCTTCATGCTTGTCCCAGTCGACACATTAGTTCAGTCTTCATGCTTGTCCTAGTAGACACATTAGTTCAGTCTTCATGCTTGTCCCAGTCGACACATTGGTTCAGTCTTCATGCTTGTCCCAGTCGACACATTGGTTCAGTCTTCATGCTTGTCCCAGTCGACACTTTAGTTCAGTCTTCATGCTTGTCCCAGTCGACACATTAGTTCAGTCTTCATCCTTGTCCCAGTCGACACTTTAGTTCACTCTTCATGCTTGTCCCAGTCGACACATTAGTTCAGTCTTCATGCTTGTCCCAGTAGACACATTAGTTCAGTCTTCATCCTTGTCCTATTAGACACATTAGTTCAGTCTTCATCCTTGTCCTATTAGACACATTAGTTCAGTCTTCATCCTTGTCCTATTAGACACATTAGTTCAGTCTTCATCCTTGTCCTATTAGACACATTAGTTTAGTCTTCATCTTTGTCCTATTAGACACATTAGTTCAGTGTTCATGCTTGTCCTAGTAGACACATTAGTTCAGTCTTCATGTCTGCCCAGTCTGATGCATTTAATGTGGATCAAATAGCCCATAGCCACCAAAGACAGTCTTGTGCTAGTTTCGACAGTTAAATGCAGTGGCAAACTACTGAACGTATAATTGCCTGGTAAAATTACAAACAGCAAGACAGTGCTGCTAACGCGTTTTTATAGCTTTTTGTTAATAGTCAAAAACATAATTGCAATGTTAGATTTCTAGACACCATTCATGAATATTTTCAATTTCCACAGAGTCGTAAATGTAAATAACGATTTATAAAAGTCATGAGTTAATCATTTCTAAAGACAGTATATGGGCTCGTCAAATTTTTTGCTGAAGTTCTGACCCTCACAGCCCCTCCCCCTCCCCCAAACATCACCCCCTGCCTCACCACCCCCCCCCCCCCCCTTTTTCAAAAAAAAAAATAAAGTTATCATTCTATGTTATGGTGGAATGTCATGGACAAGAGTAAAACACTGCCAACTATCTGCCTAGGATCTCAAAAGGTCAAGGTAAAGGAGTCGGGAGATGTGAACTAGCATCAATGCACGCAGTTATAAAGCATAAGTGCTCTGCCACCAGTACGGACAGCTGAGAAGAAACTGTTTGCCTGTGTCGCCGTTCGCACGTAGCTCTGTAGCTACAGCCAGGTTCCTCTATTTACCCCACAGTCTTAGCTCTGGTACCCATTTCCTAGAGGCTGAGTGAACTCCGGAAGCCGCCCGGTTTCGAACACCGGCTGTGCCTCCAGCGAGTAGCAGCTGGATTTGAAAACGAGCATCGTATCGACTGCGCTAACGCGGCCACTTCTAGGATCTGAGAAGTCATGACTCATGTTTAATTACTGTCACACTAAAATTACTGTCACACTAAAATTACTGTCACACTAAAATTATTGTCACACTAAAATTACTGTCACAACAAAATTACTATCACAACAATTGTATCTAAAATAAGTTACCATTTACGAAATCTGTATAATTACTTTACATAGATCAGGTTAAATGTGTATACAATCTCTATATTAGATTCATGATAGAGACGTTTGTGAAACCTCTGCCTGGCCATCCACAGAGTCTTCCCTTGCTTTACATAGACACACAAGACCGTGTTAATTGCCTGCCACATTGACCACAAGTTTGCCCAGTGTGCCGGAGTTGTTGATGACGTCAATATGAGCCTGTGCCACATCTTCCAGCCGGTATTCTTTGGCCACAATTGGAACCAGCCAGCCAACCTTCTGCCCCGCTTGAATTGCCGCCTTGATCTCCGTCCATTCGCTTTCCTGTGCAAAAAAAAAAAAAAAATAACAATTATAAAAATATTTTTTTATGCACACGTTCAACCCAGAGTATCTAACTAGGTCAGAACGTTGATGTTATTTATTGAGAAAGCTTTCTACTTTCTGAGACATATTGGTCTACTGGGTAAATAGTACTAACTCCATATTTATACAGACAAGTCAGCGTTCGATGTTCCAAGAAGGATCTGGTTAGTATGAGTCTATCCCGCCTTTGATTGCGACTTCCCACACAATGTTTGGCTATTTATTTTTTTCCCTTGCTTGCAATTGTATCCTTGTGAATTTGCGTCACATGCTGATGAAGGTTTCTAAACGCAACGTTCATGTGGCGGTGATGATCGCCACAATATAAAGCTGATTAATTTTACTTCTTGTCTGATGAGATATTTGATTATGGTCTATTGAGCTTATCAAACGCCCCAGTAGTTTAGACAGAACAGCCATGGAAAGTCAGGCTGGTGGTATAACAGGCAGGGGTCGACCACACGAGGCTGAAGAGTTCCTCGAAAATGGCAGCACCTGAAACTGGTGGTCTTGGAAAAGACGGGGTGTCTGCCAACTGCTTCTTGGTGGCAACCACGTTCTGCACAGGACTCAATGACAATGTCGGTTCTGATACTGATGAACGAAAGTCAAATACAAACAATTGATTGTCCATCTTGGGACTAGTAAGTTCAAACTGTTCTCTCTGTGTCTGTATAGGCTGAGTTTTGCTAGGGCTGAATTTACTTCCAAAACATTTCCAGGTACCCTTTTTAGGGTGTTTGAGGGGGGCGATGTAGGAGGCTAGAATCGGCATGGAGATGATGAATAAAATACCACAGACATCGCTGTGAACTTACGTTTACAATGAGGTAAAGTCCGAGCCCAATAACTGAGGATTCCTTCACCATTGTCTTGTTTGGGTTGATTTCAACATTTCCCCTGCACCCAACAACCTGTACACAAATACGTGATTGTTTGAATGTAACTAATTGTTGATGTCTGTTGTCAGCCTGTGTTGTCAACACATATTTCAGGGTTTGTTGTCAACACAAATGTCGGGCTGTGTTTTCACCACAAATTTCAGGGTGTGTAATCAACACATATGTCAGGGTTTTTTGTCAACACAAATGTCAGCGTGTGTTGTCAACACATATTTCAGGGTTTGTTGTCAACACAAATGTCGGGCTGTGTTTTCACCACAAATTTCAGGGTGTGTAATCAACACATATGTCAGGGTTTTTTGTCAACACAAATGTCAGCGTGTGTTGTCAACACATATTTCAGGGTTTGTTGTCAACACAAATGTCGGGCTGTGTTTTCACCACAAATTTCAGGGTGTGTAATCAACACATATGTCAGGGTTTTTTGTCAACACAAATGTCAGGGTTTTTTGTCAACACAAATGTCAGCGTGTGTTGTCAACACAAATGTCAGCGTGTGTTGTCAACACAAATGTCTGTCATTTACGCATCACAGCAACGTAGACATGACATCTGGTCTATGATTCACCAATGACACTAACACATACAAGACAACTGGTCTATGATTTACACATGACAACAACAGAGACAATACAAGAACATTGGTATAGATTTGCACATGCAACAACATAGACAGGACATCTAGTGTTTGATCTTCGCACGGCAGCAACAGAGACAACACAACTTGTCTATTATTTACACATGACAACATCATGGACAATACAACTAGTCTATGACTTGCACATGACAACAACAGAGAAAAGACAACTGTATATGATAACGCATGACAGCAACGGAGACAGCATGACTGGTCTTCGCTTCGATTTACACAAAAGTAAGAGAGACAGGACAATTGGTTTATGATTACACATGACAGCAAGAGAGACAAAACAACTGGTCTATGATTTACATAGAGCAGCAACAGGTACTCATAGCAGAAAGTACGGAGTGCCTACAGAACCACCTAAGTCAAATTAGTAACAAAGGGGAGGAACATAATATGAAAATAAACAATACGAAGACAGAGACAATGGTGACAGGAAGACAGAAAGACAATTTAGAAATAACATTAAAAAACAACAGCTAAAGACAAACAGATGAATTTAAGTATTTAGGAGAAATTTTGACGGAAAACTGGACAGAGAAATTAGCTCGAGATGTGCCATAGCTAATCAAGAAATGGGGTGGCTATCTCCCTTGTTGACACACAAGCAGAGACCTCGGAGTACTAAAGTTAATTTTATCAAAACTATGTTTTGGCCAACGCTATGCTATCAATGCGAAACGTGGACACTCACATCCTTCAACAAACGTAAAATTGTGACAACAGGGAGAAAATGCATTAGTAGAGCTGTAGGAGTTTCAAGGAAAGACAGAATTCGAAATTACGAAATCAGACAAATGCTAGGAATAAAGCCAGTCTTACAGGTCATCAAAGAACAACAAATGAAGTGGTTTGGACACCTAACAAGAATGCCCTGGTACAATCTGTCACAGCGAGCCACACTAAAATGTTACAACGTGTATAGAGCGAGTGGAAGACCTCGAAAAATATGGAGTGATGGCATTCAGAACAGCCTTACAGAAATGAACATCAGTCTTAATAGTGCTCGACAGAGCTCATCAACGAACATTACATCTTCCCCCCCCCCCCCCCCCCGACACTTCAATGAGGTACAAGGTGGAAGAGAAGAAGAAGAAGAAGAAGAAGAAGAAGAAAGAAGAAGAAGAAGAAGAAAGAAGAAGAGAAGAAGAAGAAGAAGAAAGAAGAAGAAGAAGAAGAAGAAAGAAGAAGAAGAACAAGAACAAGAACAAGAACAAGAAGAAGAAGAAGAAGAAGAAGAAGAAGAAGAAGAAGAAGAAGAAGAAGAAGAAGAAGAAAAAGAAGAAGTAGCATGTGGTCTATGATTTACACATAAAAGCAACAAAGACAGGAAAACTGGTCTATTACATAAGATAGCAACATCTTGTTGATGACAAGGCGTTTTTGTAAAATCATAAAAGGACAAAGTTCTCTACCGGCAAAGACATGGACTAATGAGATTTATCGTTTGTGGTAACCACGGTAGATCTGCCATTGCTGGTGACACATTTCCTTTCCTTGGTGTAGCTTTATGTGTACATACAGTTAGCCTGGGCAGTTACCAAACAGCCTACAGACATGATTTGTCGTATTGAAAACACCGAGGACCCAGCAAACGTTTGAGATGCTACCGTTGTTAACCAACAACCTCCCCTCCTTCCCCCCGTCTGTCACCCCGGGGTGACGTGTTTAGGTGGGAAGTCTATGTAATTTTTTGTGTGTGGCCTGTGGCACAGAACTATCAGTTCCCCAAAAGCTGTGGTACTAAAACTATCAGTTTCCCAAAAGCTGTAGTACAGAAATACCAGTTCCTTAGAAGATGTGGTACAGAACTACCAGTTCCTTAGAAGATGTGGTACAGAGCTACCAGTTCCTTAGAAGATGTGGTACAGAACTACCAGTTCCTTAGAAGATGTGGTACAGAACTACCAGTTCCTTAGAAGATGTAGTACAGAACTACCAGTTCATTAGAAGATGTGGTACAGAACTACCAGTTCCTTAGAAGATGTGGTACAGAACTACCAGTTCCTTAGAAGATGTGGTACAGAACGACCAGTTCCTTAGAAGATGTAGTACAGAACTACCAGTTCCTTAGAAGATGTGGTAAAGAACTACCAGTTCCTTAGAAGATGTGGTACAGAACTACCAGTTCCTTAGAAGATGTGGTACAGAACTACCAGTTCCTTAGAAGATGTGATACAGAACTACCAAAATGGTATGCTGACCCTGGTTACGCAGATACTCTGTGACTAGAAGAAATATATCAAGTTTTGCGCCAGTGTCCAGTCTGTGAGAAAGAGAGATGTCTCAAGATCTTGGCCAGTGTCCAGTCAGAGACAAAAAGAAATGTCTCAAGGTTGTGTTCACTCGGTCGCTAGAAGAGTTTTATCAAGTTCATGGCCATTATTCAATCAGGGGATAGAAGAGATGTCTCAAGGGTTTGGCCAGTGTCCATTCTTTGGATAGAAGAGATGACTGAAACTCTTGTCAGTGTCCAGTCAATGGATAGAAGAGAGGTTTCAAGAGTTTGGCCAGTGTTCAGTCAGTGGGTAGAAGAGATGTTTCAAGAGTTTGGCCAGTGTCCAGTCAGTGGATAGAAGAGATGTTTCAAGAGTGGCAAGTGTTCAGTCAGTGGACAGAAGAGACGTCTCAAGGTTTTGGCCAGTTTTCAGTCTGTTCCTAGTCTCCATACGGCGAGTGTTTGAATTGCACGACTGAGTTACTTCCCTAAGGATCAAGCAGTAAGTGGAAGTTACATAACTGAGTTACTTTCCTTTGGACCAGACAGCAAGCAAAAGAAGACCCACAGAGTGACATAACACCCATATCTATTGTGTACACTTGGCACTCTAGCTAAATGGTTATGCAGTTGTCTGTGGGGTTTCTTTGCGGACAAACTGTATTGCAGAGACGGGATCTGATTTATGGGACGCTTTACCTAATCTGTGGCACTGTGTTCTGAAGCTGATGTGAATCAGAAACAACAATACACTCACTGACCACACATTTAAACCCATGCACCAAGAAAGAAGACAGGAGTCCGCTACGATGAGATTCAACTCTTACCACAACCCGGCCCCTGAAGGCGACGATGTCCAAGTCCTTGTCCAGGTTGACATTGGCCAACATCTCCAGGATCACGTCCACGCCCTTTCCACCTGTGGCCTCCTGTCGAGATAGAGAAGTGAAAGAAGTCAAGTCTAGAGATATACCTCTGTAGTGGGTACATTCTTACTTACCCACCGTTGCAGTAAACTTATGAAAGGAAGTCTTTGAATAAAGTTACAGTCTCTGTATCAGCAAAACACCAAACACTTTGATAAAGCAACCAGAAATAAATATTGGGGGGGGGGGGGGAGAGGTCTACGATTGTTGCGGGTGTGAGGGGATACTGACAAGTTCTGTAGTTAATATGTCTTTGACTGCGTGCAGTACATACTTATGATAATGATGTTTATGATAATGATGATAGCGATAATCATGATAACGATGATGTTGATAATGATAATGAGGATAATGATAACGATGTTAGTGATAAATAAACGAGTGATCACACTGACCAGTATCTTGTCCGTGTAGCCCTCATCCCTGTGGTTAAACACCTGGTCAGCTCCCAACTTCTTGACCAGCTCCAGCCCTTTCTCAGTGCCGGCAGTCCCCAAAACCCTCTGTCCATTGGCAACAGCTATCTGGACGGCTGCGGTTCCAACCTGTTGTACGTTTTGATAGGAGGATATACTCATAAGTAGGCTATCATTGATATGCATTATCGGATAACACAAAGTGTTCATTCACCTGTACACATTATCTAATAGCTCAAAGTGGTCATTAATGTGTACACATGATCTAATAGCACGAAGCGATCAAAGAAAATAAGATTTCTTGTCTGTGTAGAACGCTGAAGGCCAGTCCCGAAAATTATTATGTTTGTGGTTTCACAGCGCAATTTTTACCTTCAGTCGTTTGTATTTGTTAACAATGCGGATGGGGGTTGGGAGTGGGGGTTGGGGTGGGGGGAGCGTTCACATAAAACAAAGCAGCATGTTGTCACACTGGCTATTGGTGAGTGCATCTGGGTAAGTCACAATGATGGCACTGCGTCCACAAACAATAAGTCATAGATGTTGACAGCCATGGATGCGGCAAGTTTTGTAAGGGCCCAATTTAATCATTGTCGTAAATGAAAACTACTAAAGATAAATTATGTGTGAGAATCCGAATGGGTGGTATCGATTACTAATTTTAATGTATGCGTGAACAAATCGAGTAAAACCAAATCGAGGCAAATGTGCAGTTTGGCTGAAGCGTGGCAAATGAGGAAGGCGTGATATCGTGAGTAGAGCTTTTGAGTTTATGAGAAGAAGAAGAGATTTTTTTAAGCGTTGAGCAAATGAGAAAGCTCAGTGCTGTTTTCGATCCAGCGAGTGTCTAGTCTTCTGCATGCAATGTCTAAAGTGAACGTACTGTAAGATCGAGTTATTGTAGTCAAGCTGCCGGCCTGTTTTACTAGGAAACTTGGCTACAGCTCAACTTGAAATGGAGGACAGATCGTCGGCTGAGCTGTGTGGTTTGTGAATGCTGTTTTTGGTAGTGTTGATGTGCCAGCGTAAGATGTTCTGCACGTGAGATATATATCCAGGTATCGATAGTGAGAAGTATGTACTTTGAAGTAGTTGTTACCCTAGACAGCAAATCTCTGGCTCATTGACCGAGGGGGACCATCGTTGGAGTAATAAACATAAAGATGTAAGAAATGTTCTTGACGTTTGTTCGTGTTCAAGCTTGCCGTGAAGAAGTATCTGTCAATGTGAACGAGCAAGCAGCATGATTAGAGCATAGAGATTTATTTCAGGTTATGAACTTATTAAGAACATCTGTTGATAACAACATTGTTGATGATGATGATGATTACTCGAATAGCTAGTTTGTCAGCAGAAACAGATTGTTTACACAATCCCATCAGTCATGAACAGATGTACAGACATGAGGTAGCCATGGTTACATCACTGACTGAGTGAGTGACTGAGTATGAACAGTTACTAATAAGCCAATGCCTTACCGCTCCACTTGCTCCATGGATAAGGACCGTCTCCCCAGGTCTGGCGCGGCCACTGCATCAGGTCATCGGCGTGGAGGTATGTGGGAAATTGAAAGAATACATTAGCTTACAATGTAGAGAGTAAAAGTCCTACCGTCGTCCCCGTACGCTTCCTTAAGGCTGGGCAGATTCATAAAGGTAAATTCAACAAAGTCGCATACGCTCCATCGATGCTAGACTGTGCGAGGGACTGGTTACTGGCGGTTGACCTGCCTGGTCATGAAAAGTACCCTGAGTTAATCCGGAAGACCGACCTGCGACCTGACATAGTTCTCCACTCTGCGGAGAAACGTCAGCTCATCCAAATTGAGCTGACCGTGTCGTATGAGTCACGAATGGACGAAAGCCATATGTATAAGCTCGAGAAATACAGAAATACTTAGCGGCTGGTCTGAGGAGAGACGAAGCGTACACAGTAAGAGTCTTCGCCGTCGAGGTAGGCGCAAGAGGTCTCGTTTCCACTTCACTTTTAAATGTTATTAAACAACTAGGCTTACGAGGAAATTAACGCAAACGAACAATCAAACAGCTGGGCGAGGTTGCCGAAAGGGCCTCGAGCTGGCTCTGGATACAACGGAACGTCGTGGGGGACGGGCCTAGGTGAGCTGGCCCGGTTGTCTAGTAGAAAAGAATGTCTTATCCCTTAAAGCGTCACTACACGGCATTGTTTTCCAATTTATGACAAAAATATCACTTTTTCAATATGTTAATTTTTGTAATGTTCGGCATTCGTACAATAGATTACACACAAAATGTGTGTCATTGGTAAACAATTTAGCATTAGAAAGTTAATACTAAAGACATCAACCCATGCACTTGTTTAAGATTAAAAAAAACGTTTAAAAGTCACTTTTCTAACAATTCTATTATTCTGTTTGTTGTGTGTGGGATCTCCTAAAATCTCAGCTAATATAAAGACTAAAGACGTGAAATTTGGATTGGATACTCCGAACACAATATTATAAGGTCAGGTCTATTCGAAATTACAATTTATTAAGTAATTTGTTTAACAATTTGATTATTATCTTAAAAAGCGACATTTTTGTATTTTTTCAAAATACCTAAATTTTATTATTCTAAAAAAAATATTTAGAAACATCTTTGAAGTAAATAAACTTGATCTGACCCTAAACATAGGTTTAAAGTTCATGAATCGATCATCTGTTTCTCAGTACCTCTGTTTTGTTTTTGAAATTTTAGCTGTCTAAGTACATGTTGTTTTTTCATCAAAATGGCGGTTGTTGCCATGGCAACAATGTTTTTTTACACTTGAAGTCTACAAATGTAGCAACATACATCCCTACAAATGACCATTATAAAATATTTGGTCTAACATTGTGAGTAAAAAAAATAATTTTTGTTCCTGCTTTTAATTATGCTACCGCAACCACTTCGTATCTCACAGTACCTTTTGCAAAGTCACCAGTTCGTCTTGTCCCTGTTCGATAACATCCGGTTAATACGTGCAGCAGGAGAAAACCAACCCTGAGCCTCATGAACTCAGGTGGGCCCACTCTCTGAAAATGTGGTTTACCCACATACCTGTACTTGTTTTTTTTTTTTTTTTTTTGAGTATTTAGGGCGCATGGCTAGTGCTATCGCCACGACAGTGCATGTGGGGGAAAAAATCAAATGCCGTACCGGGAATTCGAACCGTGGTCTTGTGCACGGGAGCCCAGTGTTCTAACGATTCAGCAAACCAACCATTTCTTCTGAACAGCGAAAAAGAACACAACTGTTTGAGATGTGTATCCCGATTCTAACACAACTCAAAACCGTCAGCAATTGTTTTCTCATAAGCAGATTTCCTAGATATAAACTTCAAGTATTATTAAAACAACAATAGAAATAGTTGCCCCCCCCCCCCCCCCCCACCCAACTTCCCTCTCAAATCCACCGACTACTCTCTAAATCATCGAAGGTTGTTTTAAAAGAAAGAAAATAGAACTCATGTATAATATGGTTAATGTCGCAATCATTTTCTGCGGAAATATACAGATAGTCTGGTTTGCTGTACCACACTGGCGAATGGTGAAATTCGTGTTTTCCGACTACTGCGCTTCAATTAAATGTCACTAAATTGAAAATATTTTCCTAACACTTCCCGCCACCTATTTCAAACCATGACAGGTAGAATCCCATTTTAAAAACAAACATATCCTGAAAATTTCAGCTAAATCAGTGTAATAATTTCCGATTCTATATGTAATAAACAAACACACAAACATAGATTTATATATATATATAGGCAAGTGTGCTGCACAGGCAAGCAGGCAGGAGGCTGGTAATGAGCGTTTGCTAATAGTGAGGGTACTGTTGGGGTGACCGTTTATTAACCCTCACATAATGAAACAGGTTCAAATGGACGCTAGGCATGGCCACTGTTTTGAGCCTAGAAATATTTTCGCTTCTACCAGACGGTGGCCGTTGCATTTCCGCTCCATTTGTAGACTGGAATGATAAAGTTTCGTTGGCCAGCTTTTGAGTTGAGTGCATGACGTGACACTGTAGGCTGCGGATTTCATTTGGAATGTTATTTAAATCAAACAACATAGACCTAACCCCCAGACAGCAGACACGTCTTCAAAAAATCTACTAATGGAACGTGACCTAGTTTGGTTGGGGAGATTATAGTGGACCTCAATCATATGACAACCGCCTACCAAAGACAGAGTACACACACAGACAACGCCTATTTATCACAAAGGTAAACCTACAGTGGGTACAGAGCCTTGTAGGCCGTGTAGTATGGGATACCAATGGAAGCTCCCTGGGCAAACGACAACTGGTCACTCAGCGAGGCCACATTTCTGACAAGGGCAACTGTGTAGTCAGCGCAGGTGCCCGAGTACTCACCCACAATGTACACACGATCTCCTGTCTGTGGATGAGAGCATGTTATACAATATGAAGGACGTACACACGATCTCCTGCCTGTGGGTGAGAACATGTTAAACAATATAAAGGACGTACAGAAGATCTCCTGCCTGTGGGTGAGAACATGTTATACAATATAAAGGACGTAGACACGATCTCCTGCCTGTTGGTGAGAGCATGTTATACAATATAAAGGACGTACACACGATCTCCTGCCTGTGGGTGAGAGCATGTTATACAATATAAAGGACGTACAAACGATCTCCTGCCTGTGGGTGAGAACATGTTATACAATATAAAGGACGTACACACGATCTCCTGTCTGTGGATGAGAACATGTTATACAATATAAAGGACGTACACACGATCTCCTGTCTGTGTATGAGAACATGTTATACAATATAAAGGACGTACACACGATCTCCTGTCTGTGGGTGAGAACATGTTATACAATATAAAGGACGTAGACACGATCTCCTGTCTGTGGGTGAGAACATGTTATACAATATAAAGGACGTACACACGATGTCCTGTCTGTGGATGAGAGCATGTTATACAATATAAAGGACGTACACACGATCGCCTGTCTGTGGATGAGAACATGTTATACAATATAAAGGACGTACACACGATCTCCTGTCTGTGGATGAGAACATGTTATACAATATAAAGGACGTACACACGATCTCCTGTCTGTGGATGAGAACATGTTATACAATATAAAGGACGTACACACGATCTCCTGTCTGTGGGTGAGAACATGTTATACAATATAAAGGACGTAGACACGATCTCCTGTCTGTGGGTGAGAACATGTTATACAATATAAAGGACGTACACACGATGTCCTGTCTGTGGATGACAGCATGTTTTACAATATGAAGAACGTAGACACGATCTTCTGTCTGTGGATGAGAGCATGTTATACAATATAAAGGACGTACACACGATCTCCTGTCTGTGGGTGAGAACATGTTATATAATATGAAGGACGTAGACACGATCTCCTGCCTGTGGGTGAGAACATGTTATACAATATGAAGGACGTACACACGATATCCTGTCTGTGGGTGAGAACATGTTATACAATATAAAGGACGTACACACGATCTCTTGCCTGTGGGTGAGAGCATGTTATACAATATAAAGGACGTAGACACGATCTCCTGTCTGTGGGTGAGAACATGTTATACAATATAAAGGACGTAGACACGATCTCCTGTCTGTGGGTGAGAGCATGTTATACAATATAAAGGACGTAGACACGATCTCCTGTCTGTGGGTGAGAGCATGTTATACAATATAAAGGACGTACACACATCTCCTGCCTGTGGGTGAGAGCATGTTATACAATATAAAGGACGTACACACGATCTCCTGTCTGTGGGTGAGAGCATGTTATACAATATAAAGGACGTAGACACGATCTCCTGTCTGTGGGTGAGAACATGTTATACAATATAAAGGACGTAGACACGATCTCCTGTCTGTGGGTGAGAGCATGTTATACAATATAAAGAACGTAGACACGATCTCCTGTCTGTGGGTGAGAGCATGTTATACAACATAAAGAACGTACACACGACCTCCTGCCTGTGGGTGAGAGCATGTTATACAATATAAAGGACGTACACACGATCTCCTGCCTGTGGGTGAGAGCATGTTATACAATATGAAGGACGTACACACGATCTTCTGTCTGTGGGTGAGAACATGTTATACAATATGAAGGACTCTTGTGCTCGATACTGTGGTCTAGCAGAACAACTGATTGCTCACAGACTGTACTGGTGGAAAGTTCTGGTTGTTCGTCCACCTCTGGAAGTCAGCAATGGTTTAATAACTGAGCTTCGCACATTCGTTTTACAGATCTGGCTTATTTGTACGCAGACTGTTGTTTCCTTGCCTCTCAGATAGATACTCTCCGACTTCGAATGAGACCCTAATCAGTGGACTCTCACGTCATGTTTCTTAGGATCAGAGAGTTTTTCTTCTTCTCCACAGAGGGACCTCGGATCCGTCCGGTAAACGAGAAACACACATTCTGATCAAAGCTTCGAGCTCTGCAGACAGGGATGTGACAGGGGTGTGCCAGGGGTGTGCCAGGGGTGTGCCAGAGGTGTGACAGGGGTGTGTCAGGGGTGTGCCAGGGGTGTGCCAGAGGAGTGCCAGAGGTGTGCCAGGGGTGTGCCAGAGGTGTGCCAGGGGTGGCTAGGTGTCCAGACAATCTGTTTTAGTCCGATGCACCAGCTTCAGATAGTCAACATGCTGCCTGAACCTGGCGTGCAATAGTCGTGGTCTGTGTGTTTGTTAAGACTGATCTCCTGGAACCCACGTGCCATTCCCTCACAGCTTTGTAGAGGTCCTCTAGCGTTCTCTAAGCTCCTGAACTAATCAAGTATGCACACGCCTGGTACTGGAATTTCTAATATATGGATAGATTAAGAAGGATGCAACCAGGATTGGACTAAGCACGACACGGGACAACTGACTGCGATTAGGACTTAGCTTCAGAGACTGTTCCACAGTTTGGGATGATTTTGCCAATTCAAATGTTAAAAGACTAAGTTCTTTTCAAAGCCGTGCTTTACGCCTGGTTTCAGAGAGTAAACATATCGAAAAAAAAAAAAAATCTCTATAACCATCTAAGACTATTGCCATTTAGCAAACGTATAATTTTTAACAAAACCAAATTTATTCATAAAATTGTTACTCAGAATACTCCAAACTACCTTTCCCGGTTAATTAAATCAAATCCTACAACAGCAAGCGACTAAATTTACTGAATTTGCCCAAACCTAGAATAGATTTATGTAAAATAAGTTTAAAGTACTCGACTGCTCATTTGTGGAGCCATCTTCCACTAGACCTGCAAAATACAAAGAGTCCCAGTTCATTTAATCGTGAACATGTTCAGTTCATGCTTACAATCGATTATATGCATCTTGAATGTAATTAATAACCCGTATTGCATTATACATTTTTTATTAAATAAGATGTATAAGATATGTGCGTTTGCGCGCGCGCGTGTGTGTGATATGTATGTATTTGTAGGCGTCTTTGTATACGTATGATTCTGAGTATGTTGTTTGTCTGCTTGTGTACCTGCGTGTCCTTGTGTATGTGTCTAAATGTGTGTAAATGTGTGTGTGCGCGCGTATCTCTAACTGTATGTGTCTGTTTGTGTTTCTGTGTTTTTAAGTTTGCCTCTTTGTTGTGCGTGAGTGTGTGTCTCTCTGTGGGTGTGTCTGTGTGTGCATGTGTGTGTCTCCATGCATGCCTGTATGTATGTATGTATGTATGTATGTATGTATGTATGTATGTATGTATGTATGTATGTATGTATGTATGTATGTATGTATGTATGTATGTATGTATGTATGTATGTATGTATGTATGTATGCATGTATGTATGTATGTATGTATGTATGTATGTATGTATGTATGTATGTATGTATGTATGTATGTATGTATGTATGTATGTATGTATGTATGTATGTATGTATGTATGTATGTATGTATGTATGTATGTATGTATGTATGTATGTATGTATGTATGTATGTATGTATGTATGTATGTATGTATGTATGTATGTATGTATGTATGTATGTATGTATGTATGTATGTATGTATGTATGTATGTATGTATGTATGTATGTATGTATGTATGTATGTATGTATGTATGTATGTATGTATGTATGTATGTATGTATGTATGTATGTATGTATGTATGTATGTATGTATGTATGTATGTATGTATGTATGTATGTATGTATGTATGTATGTATGTATGTATGTATGTATGTATGTATGTATGTATGTATGTATGTATGTATGTATGTATGTATGTATGTATGTATGTATGTATGTATGTATGTATGTATGTATGTATGTATGTATGTATGTATGTATGTATGTATGTATGTATGTATGTATGTATGTATGTATGTATGTATGTATGTATGTATGTATGTATGTATGTATGTATGTATGTATGTATGTATGTATGTATGTATGTATGTATGTATGTATGTATGTATGTATGTATGTATGTATGTATGTATGTATGTATGTATGTATGTATGTATGTATGTATGTATGTATGTATGTATGTATGTATGTATGTATGTATGTATGTATGTATGTATGTATGTATGTATGTATGTATGTATGTATGTATGTATGTATGTATGTATGTATGTATGTGTATTATGTATGTATGTATGTGTGTGTGTATGTATGTATGTATGTATGTATGTATGTATGTATGTATGTATGTATGTATGTATGTATGTATGTATGTATGTATGTATGTATGTATGTATGTATGTATGTATGTATGTATGTATGTATGTATGTATGTATGTGTATGTATGTATGTATGTATGTATGTATGTATGTATGTGTGTGTGTGTGTGTGTATGTATGTATGTATGTATGTATGTATGTATGTATGTATGTATGTATGTATGTATGTATGTATGTATGTATGTATGTATGTATGTGTGTGTGTGTGTGTGTGTGTGTGTATGTATGTATGTATGTATGTATGTATGTATGTATGTATGTATGTATGTATGTATGTATGTATGTATGTATGTATGTATGTATGTATGTATGTATGTATGTATGTATGTATGTATGTATGTATGTATGTATGTATGTATGTATGTATGTATGTATGTATGTATGTATGTATGTATGTATGTATGTATGTATGTATGTATGTATGTATGTATGTATGTATGTATGTATGTATGTATGTATGTATGTATGTATGTATGTATGTATGTATGTATGTATGTATGTATGTATGTATGTATGTATGTATGTATGTATGAATGTATGTATGCGTGTTTTTAAGTGAGTTGGTGAGAATGTGTATGTGGCTATATGTATGTGGTTGTGTATCCATGCCCTTGTTTTTTCATGCACTTTACAACTCATGCATTTGTGTTGTTATATAAAATTAATATTTATAAAATTCATATCATTTCATGATCATAACATGTTTTATTAGTAGAAAATAAAGTTCGTTCGTTCTCATACCATATAATTTGCTTTGTCACTGACAACACTCAATAGTTGACAAGCCGTAAAAATGTGTGTACATCAACACCAGACTGACCTTGAACTCAGTGACACCTTGACCGACCTCCTCTACAACCCCAGCACCATCCAGTCCGGTGACAAACGGTAGCGGCACATTTCCTAGATTGAAATCTCCTCGTCTGATGTACGTGTCACAAGGATTGACCCCAGACGAGTAGACGCGAATGAGAACCTGTAGACAGATGTCTCAAGTCAGCTCTGAGTTCATTTACGGAAATCCTTTCTTGTATCTAGTAAGTATGAGACAAGTGGACGATGTGATCTTGCGAACATATGTTATATCTAGCTGGCATTAAACGAGTTAACGTAATTGTAATGAAATTCTATATCTTGTATCTAGCTAGGATAAAACGAGTGGACGATGTAATCTTATTAAACTCTATCTTATATCTTGCTAGGATGAAACGAGTCGACGATGTAATTTGATTATAATAATGAAACAACAGGTTAATTCATAAAATTATTTAATTGCTAGCAATGGACGATGACTCGAAATATTTACATAAAATACAGCAATTAAGAAGAACGATGAGGTGGATCAAAGAACACGGTCAACAGAAAGGTGATGCGGATTAAATAATATGGTCCACAGAATTTTGATGTGGATAAAAGAAAATGGTCCACAGAAATTTGATGTGAGTAAAAGAAAATTGTCCACAGAAATTTGATGTGAGTAAAAGAAAATTGTCCACAGAAATTTGATGTGAGTAAAAGAAAATTTTCCACATAAATTTGATGTGAGTAAAAGAGAATTTGTCCACAGAAATTTAATGTGAGTAAAAGAAAATTGTCCACAAAAATTTGATGTGAGTAAAAGAAAATTGTACACATAAATTTGATGTGAGTAAAAGAACATGGTCCACATATATGTACAATTTTACAAGAAACGACGATATGCTTGCACAAGTAAAAGAGACAAGACATTCTTGTCCACAAGCAGGGTATCTCAAGCAGATTGTGCAGGAACACATCATGCAAAACACAGTGGCGGTACAGATTGTGCAGGAACACATCATGCAAAACACAATGGCGGTACAGATTGTGCAGGAACACATCAGACAAAACGCAGTGGCGGTACAGATCGTGCAGGAACACATAGGACAAAACACAGTGGCGGTACAGATTGTGCAGGAACACATCAGACAAAACACAGTGGCGGTACAGATTGTGCAGGAACACATCAGACAAAACACAGTGGCGGTTCAGATTGTGCAGGAACACATCATGCAAAACACAATGGCGGTACAGATTGTGCAGGAACACATCAGACAAAACGCAGTGGCGGTACAGATTGTGCAGGAAAACATGGGACAAAACACAGTGGCGGTACAGATTGTGCAGGAACACATCAGACAAAACACAGTGGCGGTACAGATTGTGCAGGAACACATCAGACAAAACACAGTGGCGGTACAGATTGTGCAGAACACATCATACAAAACACAGTGGCGGTATACATTGTGCAGGAACACATCAGACAAAACACAGTCGCGGTACAAATTGTGCAGGAACACATCAGTCAAAACACAGTGGCGGTACATATTGTGCAGGAACACATCAGACAAAACACAGTGGCGGTACAGATTGTGCACGAACACATCAGACAAAACACAGTGGCGGTACAGATTGTGCAGGAACACATCAGACAAAACACAGTGGCGGTACAGTGTGACAATACGCGCGGTGACTTCAGAATGTCTTTCCTCAACCTTCTTTTATTTGTGTGTATTTTGAAGTATACAGACAAATAGGGATTTGGATACATCCTTAATCTAAATAGGATGACCACATCACACCTTTAATTCTCCTGGACCGTTGGTCATATCAAACACTACAACTTTTTCCCAGATGTTAAGTGTTAAGGTACAGAGATAAGACTGACCAAGCAGACTTACTGACTGGAGATTTGCACACCATTTGTTGGTGTCAGATAGTTATTCCCCCTGCCAGATCTTCAGGAACAGATAACAAGGGCTAATTGCCATTATCTCCCCCTGAGGTTACCTAAACTGGAGTGCCGGTCAGATCGTCACTATTGACACAGTGAGCGGAAAGTGTTGGCAGAAGAATTGACAAAGTCGGATTTTATTGTGATGACAGGTGAAGTAGACTGGAGGTGTGACTAGGCCTATTAGCTGGGACCAGCTTAATTGAACCTGTAGAATGTGTGCGTGGGAATTCAAACAATTGTTGTACAGTCACTGACTGACAGTGAATATACACCCACAGGGAGGAGCTGTGATATCCCTGAATGAGAATGATTTTAGGCGTAATGTAGGAGGAGCTTGATAAAAGTTATAAAGGGGTGAACTATAGGTCTGGTAAATGAGATCCTGTCGAGCACATGCCATCTGTTGGGCTTAACCTAAGCTTGAGACAGAACTTTTGGCATTGTGGTTTCATTTTTCCAGGTAAGATCGAAATTAGTTTCAAAACCTTTATTTTATTTATGATAGAGATCTAACTGTCTTTTTGCTCAAGTGTGTGTCTTCATCACTTTGTAATACTCCTAGGCGAACATTTCTTCATTCTCGTAGGGCACTGTCACATTGCTTTATATCCTAACTTATAGTGTCATGAATGTTTTTTCGTGCACGTGTGTTTCAATGTTGTAAAACCTAAATGTTGTTGTTGCCATTGAAATTTAATGAACTATCATGTTTTTGAAATCACAAGCGTGAAGATAACTTTGGCAATCTTTTCAAGTGTGGTTAATGTGAATCTGTATTACATACAGCTTACACACTGAAATGTGTTTAACTCTCGGGAGGCTAATGCGGAGATTGATCCCGGAGAGTAAATCCACGAGATTTGTTATTTGATTCGCCCCAGAACTATTGTTAGCATTCTGGGCGCGTCGATTGTTCCAAGCATAGATTCCAGAACTGGTTCTGTCTGACTGATTGTCCTTTTGAGTCTGTACGAGAGATGGCACCTGACGTAGAAGACTTGACTATCATTACAGGACGTGTAGAGGAAGGCAGAAGATGTAACAGTTGGGATGTGAGACATAAGCCCTTCCAAATTGGACAGGAGTGAATGTGAGCATGAGGGAGAGATGAAATGTTTTATTTAAATAAAACGCCGGCTCTCTATAATAAGTTAGTAAACCTGACTTTCGCGGCGGCCGGGTGAAACTCCTTGTGGTCCGGGTTTCACTCCCGGGGGTAGGGAAAAGGCATCCATTTCTGCCGACCCAGAGTGTAACGGTACCTATAATGGAATCAAATGAAAAAGGTTTTGCAGATATCCATAGTACCGAGCCAAAGGGTTTACAACTCATGTTTGGATACCTTTTGAAAAAAAAATTCAAAAAAAAAAAAAATTTAAATAAACAATGCTTTATGTTAGATAATATACATGCTTAGTGTACATCTAGAGCAGATACTACAAATATGCGCTTGTTTCTTCATTCTCCAGTTCCCACATTGGGCAGGGACTAGTAGGCATCCATTATTTGCCGACCGTCGAGTGTAACGACCTGCAGAAAGCAGTGAGGACGACAAACTGGAAAAGATAGGCAGGGTCTCAAGCCGAGAACTGTCCAAAGGTTGTTACTTTCCAATACCTTTATGAAATCATCATTCACATAACCTAAACTCTACTAGCCTAAACAAGTTCATTTTAATTTCGATTTATTAAATAAATCTTTTTGATGTTGTTACACAGAGTTAAGTAAAATTGTGTACTTAGGTTCAAGTGTCTTTGTGCATATTAGTTTACTTCAGCTAACAAATATTTAAATCACTTGATGGGGGCTTTTTAGCAATGCCAGGAGAGGAGACAGTCGCAGGGGTTAACTGAGCACCTGGATTATATCACAGTGGGTTTATCACAGATATCTATCTATCCCTTCTCCTTCTCCTGTGGATACAAGTACAGCAACTTTCATTTCATGGAACGAGCCACTCGCTGTTTTCTTGGCTATCCAGGACTGTCTAGGATCAACATAGCTTAGATAATAGTCCAGTTTCTCACGTGGGTGGGCATTGTTAAGGATCAAACCCACACCCTCACTATATCAGTTGTATTTACCCACAATGGGCTGAACGCAGACATACAGATTGTGCACGAACCAGCAACAATCAGACTGATCAAACACCAGTGGCAATAGAGTATCGAAAGCGATCAATCACAACGCTATCACACAGAACCAGCAACAATAGAGTTATGATCACACAGAACCAGCAACAATAGAGTTCTGATCACACAGAACCAGCAACAACAGAGTTCTGATCACACAGAACCAGAAACAATAGAGTTCTGATAACACAGAACCAGCAACAATGGAGTTCTGAACACACAGAACCATCAACAATGGAGTTCTGTTCATACAGAACCAGCAACAATTAGAGTTTTGATCACACAGAACCAGCAACAATAGAGTTCTGATCACACAAAACCAGCAACAATGGAGTTCTGAACACACAGAACCATCAACAATGGAGTTCTGATCACACAGAACCAGCAACAATAGAGCTCTGATCAAACAGAACCAGCAGCAATAGAGTTCTGATCACACAGAAACAGCAACAATGGAGTTCTGATCACACAGAACCAGCAACAATGGAGTTCTGATCACTCATAACCAGCAACAATGGATCTCTGATCACAGATAACCAGCAACAATGGAGTTCTGATCACGAAGAACCAGCAGTTTAGTCATTCTCCTGATCAGACAAGGCTGTTCTATTGTAGCCGAAAGATACGAAAATAGAATAGCATCAGAAACTGTACAATTTAAGGACTGAGGAAATATTATTGGGTCATTTTCAGGATATAGATAGATGATAACCAATGCAAGAGACTGTAAAGCTGTGTTTTCTACATTACTATTCTACTCATAGTTCTACACATGACTACTTATGAGACAACCCTCATCTCTCGGACAACGCCACGGACAGATGATGATTGCGCAGATGCAGTTACCTCTCCCTGTTTTGGTGTTGGTTTAGGGATGGTCTCCAGCTTGAGAACCTCTGGTCCACCTAAGGCGGTGACACGAACTGCTCTCACGGACATGTTGGCTAGTGTTGATGCTGTAGAGAAGAATGCTGATATATAAATGGGAGCTTTCAATCATGGCAGACAGTTATTAAAGACAATTTCGATTTAGAAATCAGTGAGCATCTGACACATTATCTGATTCAAAAATGATATTTAAATATGTGAACAAGCATTGAAAAGTTGAATCAGTGAGGCTGCAGTAGTATCCACCCCACGGCAGAAGTTAACATGTCGCAGAAACTGGATGACTGAAGACATGACCAGTGGATCGGCTTCTAGAGCCCCTTCCCACGAATACTGACATTGGATGAGTTATGACGAATGACCCCGCTGCGGCTGAGCTTTGTCGTAGGACGATGTGTTTACTCTCTGGCGCCCACATGGTTAAGTGGCATGCGACCACCGACCCGACATGCCCTCTATGCTGAGCTAAGCAGACGATCGAGCACGTGTAGCAAAGCCCTAGGCCAAGGGCGATATACATGGTACCACAATAAAGTCATGGAACAGCTAGCGGACATTGTGGATTAAGTCAAGATAAGGGCTAACGCGAGGGCCAGTCCGACCCCCCCCCCCCCCCCCCCCCCCCCGCCCCCCTTTTCCTGAAATTGTGCAGAATTCTAAAGGTAAAGAAATACAATGTTGCATACGCTCCATCAATACTTGACTGGCGGTCGACCTGCCTGGGTTCGAAGAGTACCCAGAATCAATACGAAAGACCAGTCTGAGAACAGACTTGGTCCTGCACTGTATGGAAAAACGTAGCCTATCCTAAAACAGCTAGCCGTGACTTACTAATCACGGATTAAACAGAAAATCACATGTACATTCTGAACGAATGATGAGGCTCATACAGTAAAAATCGTCGCCGTTGAGGTAAATACATGAGTTCTGGTCTCTACTTCCACATACAATGGTCGAAAGCACTTGGGACTGCGAGGAAAAGAGCGTAAACGGACATTTAAAAAAACTTGGCGACGAGCTGACTTTGGACGCAACAGAACGTCGTGAGTGATCTGTGCCTCAGTAGACTGGTCCGAACTCCAAGTTGAAAAGAGCTTTTTATCCCTAAAAGCCAAAGTGTCCAATACATGTTTGCCAGTGTCTCTCTGCCAGTGCCTCTCTGCCAGTGTCTCTCTGCCAGAGTCTCTCTGTCAGTGTCTCTCTGCCAGTGTCTCTCTGCCAGAGTCTCTCTGCCAGAGTCTCTCTGCCAGTGTCTCTCTGCCATTGTCTCTCTGCCAGTGTCTCTCTGTCAGTGTCTCTCTGCCAGTGTCTCTCTGCCAGTGCCTCTCTACCAGAGCCTCTCTGTCAGTGTTTCTCTGCCAGTGTATCTCTGCCAGTGCCTCTCTGCCAGTGTCTCTTTGCCAGAGTATTTCTGCCAGTGTCTCTCTGCCAGTGTCTCTCTGCCAGTGTCTCTCTGCCAGAGTCTCTCTGCCAGTGTCTCTCTGCCAGTGCCTCTCTGTCAGTGTCTCTCTGCCAGTGCCTCTCTGCCAGTGCCTCTCTGCCAGTGCCTCTCTGTCAGTGTCTCTCTGCCAGTGCCTCTCTGCCAGTGCCTCTCTGCCAGTGCCTCTCTGTCAGTGTCTCTCTGCCAGTGTCTCTCTGCCAGTGCCTTTCTGCCAAAGTTTAACAACTGTTTAACAACCAGCTGTAAACTTGTCACTCTGGTCGTGAAGATAGTCGGCTAATTTGCGACAAAATCTCACGATCCCTATTGCACAGTCACCATTTCGTCTTGTCCCTGTCCGAACGTCCGATAAACTGCAGCAAAGAAAGATCAAGCATTTGCGTCATGAACCAGGTCCGCCCGCGTTCAGAGACTGTATAGGAAGTCATGGGCCGAAACCATCGTCGACGAGGAGTCTTTCTACTGATGATCCGTGGACCCCAGCTGTGCATGCTTCCTTGTGGAGTTCTTATTATTATAACGACAGGCAGCTTCGGGTTTAGTTCAGTGTTCATTCATACAGGCATTCTATGTGTTAGTGAAACGCAGGTTATAATGATTAGTAAGACCAGCGCTGATTCAGGTATTTAGCGACTTGATAACGAGGTAGTTGGCGACGGGTTTGTCTGATGAAGTGACATAGTCTGTCCACTCAAATTGGCCAGAGTCATGCGGTAGTACAGCAGTCGCAGTGTAAGCTACAGAAGCTTCGGAAGGGGCTTGTAAGGGAGGCTGTTGGTTCGGATCCTGGTCACAGCTGTCAGGCCGGCTCGGTTCTGTTGGGGCATGCAGGAGACGGGGCTGGTTAATGCGGGCCACATTTTTCTAGGTGAATGCCGCATTGCTTGTAAATAACATAAAAAACTTGTGTGATGCTCTGACAGTGGTGGTTGCGTTGTGTTTAGGATTAGACTTATTTCTGTCATGGATCTGCCCATGAGACATTTGCTTTGATGGAAGTAAGCATGTTTTTGACAACGTTAATTGGCTGGTGAAAAGGGATGACTGAAGACACCACTCATGTACTACAGCAGCATACACAACTGTCACACATTTACACCACTCATGTACTACAGCTGCACATACAACTGTCACACATTTACAAAATTCATGTACTACAGCAGCACACAACTGTCACACATTTACACCATTCATGTACTACAGCAGCACATACAACTGTCACACATTTACACCAGTCATGTACTACAGCTACACACACAACTGTCACACATTTACACCATTCATGTACTACAGCTGCACACACAACTGTCACACATTTACACCACTCATGTACTACATCAGCACACACAACTGTCACACATTTACACCACCCATGTACTACAGCTGCACACACAATTGTCACACATTTACACCACCAATGTACTACAGCAGCACACACAACTGTCACACATTTACACCGGTCATGTACTATAGCTGAACACACAACTGTCACACATTTACACCACACATGTACTACAGCAGCACATACAACTGTCACACATTTACACCACCCATGTACTACAGCAGCATACACAACTGTCACACATTTACACCATTCATGTACTACAGCAGCACATATAACTGTCACACATTTACACTACCCATGTACTACAGAAGCATACACAACTGTCACACATTTACACCATTCATGTACTACAGCAGCACATACAACTGTCACACATTAACACCACACATATACTACAGCAGCACACACAACTGTCACACATTTACACCACCCATGTACTACAGCAGCACACACAACTGTCACACATTTACACCGGTCATGTACTATAGCTGAACACACAACTGTCACACATTTACACCACACATGTACTACAGCAGCACATACAACTGTCACACATTTACACCACTCATGTACTACAGCAGAACACACAACTGTCACACATTTACACCACACATGTACTACAGTAGCATACACAACTGTCACACATTTACACCACACATGTACTACAGCAGCATACACAACTGTCACACATTTACACCACACATGTACTACAGCAGCATACACAACTGTCACACATTTACACCACACATGTACTACAGTAGCATACACAACTGTCACACATTTACACCACACATGTACTACAGCAGCATACACAACTATCACACATTTACACCACACATGTACTGCAACAGCACACACAACTGTCACACATTTACACCACTCATGTACTACAGCAGAACACACAATTGTCACACATTTACACCACACATGTACTACAGTAGCACACACAACTGTCACATATATACACCACACATGTACTACAGCAGCACCCACAACTGTCACACATTTACACTACCCATGTACTACAGCAGCACACACAACTGTCACACTATTACACCATTCATGTACTACAGCTGCACACACAACTGTCACACATTTACACCAGTCATGTACTACAGCAGCACATACAACTGTCACACATTTACACCACACATGTACTACAGCAGCACACAACTGTCACACATTTACACCACACATTTACTACAGCAGCACACAACTGTCACACATTTACACCATTCATGTACTACAACAGCACATACAACTGTCACACATTTACACCACCCATGTACTACAGCAGCACACACAACTGTCACACATTTACACCACTCATGTACTACAGCAGAACACACAACTGTCACACATTTACACCACTCATGTACTACAGCTGCACATACAACAGCCACACATTTACACCACTCATGTACTACAACTGCACAAACAACAGTCACACATTTACACTACACATGTATTACAACCGAACATACAGAAGCAACATATTTACATCACACATATACTACAACCAAACATACAGAAGCAACATATTTACACCACACATATACTACAACCGAACATACAGAAGCAACATATTTACATCACACATGTACTACAACCACACATACAGAAGCAACATATTTACACCAAACATATACTACAACCAAACATACAGAAGCAACATATTTACATCAGACATATACTACAACCACACATACAGTAGCAACATATTTACACCACACATGTACTACAACCACACATACAGTAGTAACATATTTACATTACACATGTACTACAACCACACATACAGTAGCAACATATTTACATTACACATGTACTACAACCACACATACAGTAGCAACATATTTACACCACACATGTACTACAACCACACATACAGTAGCAACATATTTACATCGCACAAAAACTTACGGATGCGGATTAAGAAAAAAAACCAACCTAAGATTATGTCACGGAGACCGTAACACCGTACCTGGAACTTTTATAGCCAACCAAAGAAGCAACACCAGCCTGTTATCAGTAAATAAATATACTTCACTTATCAGCTGACGATACTGTTCCACATATTTTCAATAGGCAACAGTTTTTTAATGCAGAAGCAGTTGTTACAGTGTTCATTTTGTCGAGTCATGGGCCAGGGTCTACGATGGCAGCAAGTGGTTGCCTTGAGTATTATAGTTTAGATCAGTGGTTCCCAAAGTGGTTATTATCACCCTCTGAGAGCGTTGGAAGGGAAGCTGCTGCGATCTACCTCTGGGGCCCCGGAACGATCCAGGGGCGGTAGCAGCCTCAGATGTAGTTGGAGCCACTGAGTAATAATAATAAATCGGCAGAGAGAGAGAGAGAGAGAGAGAGAGAGAGAGAGAGAGAGAGAGAGCGAGAGGGAGACAGAGAGAGACAGACAGACAGACAGCAAATATAGACCTAGAGATAATGAGATATAGAGAATGAGAGAGCGACGGGGACATTAAACAAAAAGCCTTCTATGTTTTACAAGATGCTGCCTGTGTAGTTATATGTTGTTAAAGTTATATGTTGTTGTAGTTATATGTTGTTAAAGTTATATGTTGTTGTAGTTATATGTTGTTGAAGTTATATGTTGTTGTAGTTATATGTTGTTGTAATTGTATGTTGTTGTAGTGACATGTTGTTGTAGTTATATGTTGTTGTAGTTATATGTTGTTGTAGTTATATGTTGTTGTAGTTATATGTTGTTGTAGTTATATGTTGTTGTAGTTATATGTTGTTGTAGTTATATGTTGTGGAAGTTATATGTTGTGGAAGTTATATGTTGTTGTAGTTATATGTTGTTGAAGTTTTATGTAGTTGAAGTTATATGTTGTTGTAGTTATATGTTGTTTTTGTTATATGTTGTTGTAGGTATATGTTGTTGAAGTTATATGTTGTTGTAGTTATATGTTGTTGTAGTTATATGTTGTTGGTTATATGTTATTGAAGTTATATGTAGTGGAAGTTATATGTTGTTGAAGTTATATGTTGTTGAAGTTATATGTTGTTGTAGTTATATGTTGTTGAAGTTATATGTTGTTGAAGTTATATGTTGTTGAAGTTATATGTTGTTGTAGTTATATGTTGTTGAAGTTATATGTTGTTGAAGTTATATGTTGTTGAAGTTATATGTTGTTGAAGTTATATGTTGTTAAAGTTTTATGTTGTTGTAGTTATATTTTGTTGTAGTTATATGTTCTTGTAGTTATATGTTGTTGAAGTTGCTATTGTGTAATTCACTAATCACATATTCATCGCCCGAGCCACGACTAATATTTAATTGTTCCTGCACCAGCAAAACTCTCGTCTTTGGTTTTTTCATATTTTTTTTTTTAACTTTTAATGTTTTTACCGTCCAACGGGGAACTAATTATTGCCCTAACCACATTTTGTCTTCTCGTCTCCTCCTTGTTTATTAATGTTTCGTTTCTTGTATCTCAGACAGACAGGCAGACATACGTTATGTTATGTTATCACATTCGAAGTCCCGGCACATTAGGCTTTCCGATGCGTACTCCGTCCTATGATGCAGCAGCCATTCGAAGGTACTTCTAATAATTATTCCCATGAGAAGCTGGTTATGTTGTTGTCACGAGACGATCTCAGTGATTCCAGAAGTTAGTACTTGTAATAAGTTCTTCTGGTTATTGAGAGACAAGAGACTATGCCCTTAAACCAAATGTTACTTTAAACCGTATTGATTTAAATGTTACCAGTCCTTCTCCCAGACAAAGCCACTGCGCTTTGTTTAAAATTACCTAACACTACGTAATACAGCCCGCTGGTTCAGACTAGGGATGTGAGGTTGGATTCTCACGCTAGTGTCAGAATGTTATCTCCTGACCAGACTGTAGAAACTGAGCGGGGCCCTTTTGAACACGAATTGAGCGGACTGTAGACATAGAGGCGACGAGAAGTTTAAAGTTTAACACGTCAGTGTAATTCTGGGGAGAGAACAGGTGTTTGGCAATTAGGAATGTTTTATCTTGATCTTGGTCACGTAGGAAACACAATGGTTTCACTGACCGTCTTTCACACCGGCCAGTTAGATTCGGTGTAAACTAGATTTGGGCACTTAAGAATGTTTGCTCTAGGGATGTCAGTCCAGAATTGACTGACAGGCCACTTGTTAGCCAAGTTGATCTCTTGGGTACTCCGGAGGCGTGGCTTAAGTCATCGTCCTGAGGGTTGGGTAAAAAGTAAGGAAAGGGAGGAGTTTAATTTGGACAATAGATTGATACTTATACTTCGAGCCTGTGGAATTCCCGTCATTAATGGCAGCCTGCCGGCAAACAAACATAGGTCGACGTAAAGGTATATTTTACTGTCGTACTCTGGTTTGGCGATAGATGGAAAAGTTCCCAGGTAAGAGAGAATATTAATTTTAATCTTGTATACTTAGGTTAGGGAGTTAAGCTTTTAGTCTATACTACCTTTTCCTAATTTGTCTGCACATTCTGCTTGAAATAGTTCTTTGTGAATGTTCAGTATCTCAGTTAGGGAACTGCTAAACTATTCCTATTTCTTGTATGTTTGTGTCACATGTTTTTCATTGTAGGTTTTCATGTGTATAAAATAAGATGTGAACAATGACATTTGCTATAATGAAATGTAATCATATTGTTTTCACGATCAGCCAAAATATGAGTTGGGACTGTGGGAAATGATGCCCAAATATGTGCAGGGATGCTGCTACGTTTTGTGTGCCCACCATGTGCTCACTTAATGTGTTCACCTGAACAGGGGATTTATAACCCCAGGGGAAGGATGATGGGTGTATAGAATTCACGGTCACTGAAAGATAATATTCAGGACAGCGTGCACATATAAATTGTTTGCGGGTTCAGCACATAACCTGCGCCACATGTTTATGTCAAATCTATGTCAGCCAATTCGAAGTCTGAGTGAAGACGGACAACAGACTTAGAAAGTCAACTATCATGACATAGCATTTGAGGGAAGGCAGGATATGTGACGCCCATGTAAGACAAAAGACCTTCAGACTAGACTGGAGAGGATGTGGAATATGAGTAGGAGTGATGGGCTATATCTTATTATTATATGTTGTATTAATTGATACATGTATTCTTAGTGTAAGTCAAGATACTACACGTATGTGTTTTGTTTCCATGATTACAGCGCCCATGTGACGATCAGTCCATGAAGTAGCCTACATTGTGTTAGACTCGGCCAGCTGGGAACGAGGTGGAGAACGAGGTGGAGAACGTGGTGGAGAACGTGGTGGAGAACGAGGTGGAGAACGATGTGGAGAACGAGGTGGGGAGGAAGTGGAGAATAAGCTGAAACAGGCAGACAACAGGCAAGGAAGAGTTGGACAAGCTTGACAGTTCCTCACGGCTGTCAGAGGCTTATAAGTTGAGTTAACCCCTTTATGTTAACCTTTTATCATCATTATCATACCACTCTAAACCCCGAGCTGTTTGTCTCGCTGAAGCGTATCACTTTCATTAACCAGTCACTGTTTGTGTAAATCAACAAACTGGGAATTTCATTGTAGTAAATAAAGCTGTATGTCAAGTTTTAAACTACATCGTTTGTTAAATTCCAAGTGTATTCAGTCTTACCTGTTTAATTAAACTGTTAGGATAGAATAACATTTGGTGGGGGCTCAATTAATAATATAATAATTTTTTAATTATTCATAAAAACACCGGGAGAAGGTAGATGACGGAGGAATCACTTGCCCTGTCTAATAATTCATTAAGTATGATAGACATCTAAAATTGCTTGCCTTCTCTTGTGGGTACCAAGTGCAGCTAATGTTAAAGTACTTAACGAGCCAATATGGTTGTTTTCTTGGATATCCAGGACTTTGTCTGAGAGCAACATAGCTCAGATTTTAGTTCGTTAATCTGGTGGAGGGAATGTGTTGAGAGGGACATCCCTACTCAACATTATAAACATTTTAAACCACGCGTCACGTCACAGTTGTCTCCTATCTCGTTCCCGAAAACGGCATAAACGTCTTTCATCATGCTTCACTCCCATGTCACGCAATCCTGTTAGTGACAGGGATTCCTCATTATCCACTAGCCCGTACAGCGTTGATGATATCTGCTCTGTCCATGCTTCTTCCCATATGCGTTAGGGCCTTGCTTGCCAGTTGGTCAGCTCGCTTATTTTTATTTACGCCCGCATGACCACGTGAGTAGTTGCAGGTGAGTGGGGTTAAGTGTGATTTTCGATGCTTTCTACCCACTCAGAGGGCATACCGTCTGTTGCTATCTTCTGAAGCATGTCCATGGAGTCTGTTACTGCCAGTGTGACGGCTTGCTCGGACATATAGATGGGTGAACGGACAGACAAAGTTCTCGCACATAGAAGCTGCATCAGCTCTATGCAGTGACGCTGACTCCAAGAAAACATCTAGGGCTCACCATTACGGCTCAGCTCCAACTGACCCTCTGTCAACACCTTACACATTGTCAAGACATGGTGGCCCAAGAGTCATGAAGCCCCAGGTTCCAGCGCCTCTGACATGTGGAGACACACTTGGTTATACTATGGACACGTATCAAATTAATGTATGGACAGGCAGATATCACAGAGGTCACAGTATTGCTGACACACATACTAGGGATTCTAGAGAAGTAAATATAATATTTTCTTACCCACTATATCCACAATAGTACATCTAATATCATCTTACCCACTAAATCCAGAATAGTACATCAAATATCTTCTTACAAACTATATCCACAATAGAACATCCAGTATCTTCTTACCCTCTATATCCATGACAGTACATTTAAAATCTTCTTACCCACTATATCCACAGTAGTACATCCAATATCTTTTTACCCACTAAATCCAGAATAGTACATCAAATATCTTCTTACAAACTATATCCACAATAGTTCATCCAACATCTTCTTACCCACTATAGTCATGAAAGTACATCTAAAATCTTCTTACCCAGTACACTCATGACAGTACATCTAAGATTTTCTTACCCACTACACCCATGACAGTACATCTTAGATCTTCTTACCCACTACACCTATGACAGTACATCTAAGATCATCTTACCTTCTACACCTATGACAGTACATCTAAAATCTTCTTACCCAAAACGCCCATTACAGTACATCTAAGATCTTCTTACCTACTACACCCATGACAGTACATCTAAGATCTTCTTACCCACTACACCCACGACAGTACATCTAAAATCTTCTTACCCACAACGCCCATGACAGTACATCTAAAATCTTCTTACCCACAACAGTACATCTAAGATTTTCTTACCCACTAAACCCATGACAGTACATCTAAGATCTTCTTACCCAATACACCCATGACAGTACATCTAAGATATTCTTACCCACTACACCCATGACAGTACATCTAAGATCTTCTTACCCAATACACCCATGACAGTACATCTAAAATCTTCTTACCCACTACACCCATGACAGTACATCTAAGATTTTCTTACCCACTACACCCATGACAGTACATCTAAAATCTTCTTACCCAGTACACCCATGACAGTACATCTTAGATCTTCTTACTCACTACACCTATGACAGTACATCTAAGATCATCTTACCTTCTACACCTATGACAGTACATCTAAAATCTTCTTACCCAAAACGCCCATTACAGTACATCTAAGATCTTCTTACCTACTACACCCATGACAGTACATCTAAGATCTTCTTACCCACTACACCCATGACAGTACATCTAAGATCTTCTTACCCACTACACCCATGACAGTACATCTAAGATCTTCTTACCCAATACACCCATGACAGTACATCTAAGATCTTCTTACCCACTAAACCCATAACAGTACATCTAAGATCTTCTTACCCACTACACCCATGACAGTACATCTAAGATTTTCTTACCCACTCCATCAATTTAATCTGCCTGCTGCAATCATTTCCCTCTGTATTCTCATTTTTGTCCTGGTTTTCCTGTTTCACGCAGAACGGTCCCTGGCATTTTCTTGCCAAGAGTCTAACTTAGTACATGTGTCACTCGTGTCCCGCTTGCACAAATCTGTATATCGTTGTACAGGTCGGCCTTGATATTTTCTGCCCATCTGTAACTCACCACAGAGAATGTCCTTGGCGACTCTGCATCCTCCATCCTACAAGATTGAATCAGTCACCTGAACCTTTAAGGACAGAGCATCGGGAAGACGGTTGTATAATACCTACTAGTTCCAGCTTATTCGCACCAGGAGAGACGGCTAAATAGCGTTCACATGCGATGCCTGAGAGGAATACTTGACATTAATTGGCAGGACAAGATCACAAACACTGAAGTACTAGAAAGAGCAGGTACTATAACAGTCTTTTCCATGCTCAATCTCGGGAGGGTCAGGTGGCTGGGTCACACATGGAGAATGGAGGATGGCAGAGTCCCTAAGGACATACTTTATGGTGAATTAAAAACAGGAAGAAGATGTCGAGGCCGACCAATACTACGGTATAAAGATGTGTGCACGCGGGACATGAATGATGCAGGTATTGAGGTTGACACATGGGATCAAAATGTCATGGATCGTGTTGTGTGGAGAGGGCATATCAGAAAGAAAATGAGATTAAAGAAAGAAATGATTACTGAAAGGATGAGAGCTGAGCGTCTGAAATAAAACGGATTAAACACAAATGTTGACAACAATGGTCCTGAAATCCCATGCTATCATTATGAAAGAAATTTTTTGACACAGGCGGGTCTTTCTAGTCACACTCACTATCGCATGGACTGTCCATCAATTTTCCCCTGTACGAACACGTCTATCAAGTTTCCCCTGTACGAACACGTCTATCAAGTTTCCCCTGTACGAACACGTCTATCAAGTTTCCCCTGTACGAACACGTCTATCAAGTTTCCCCTGTACGAACACGTCTATCAAGTTTCCCCTGTACGAACACGTCTATCAAGTTTCCCCTGTACGAACACGTCTATCAAGTTTCCCCTGCACGAACACGTCTATCAAGTTTCCCCTGTACGAACACGCCCATCAAGTTTCCCCTGAACGAACACGTCCTTCAAATTTCATCGCCGTACAGCAGAGGGTTGAGAACAGACAAAAGTTTATGTTGTAATCTCCAGCTGTCTGTTCGCCCAAAGTCTATGTTATTATTCAGCTGATTGTTATCGCTGCCTTGCCTAACCAGATGTTAACCTCGAGGTCCAGTGATATTTGTCACTAAAGGAGAATCCCAGATTTGTAGAAATGTCAGCTGTGTCAAGCTCTTTGTCAGACTGACAAAGGATATTGCGTCCGTATTCGAAACGGAACCACGACCCTTACCGTTTGAGTTATCCCCTTGAGTTTGACCTGTGGTGAACCAAGCAGGTACTTCTGACCATACCAGTGCATTTTTTGTGTGCAATATAGGGAAGTTCATTAATTAACGTAAAACCTGTTGCGGTGCAGTACAGAATTGAACGGGATGTGAAAATAGAGAAAGATGGTTGGCTCCACGACTTTGGAAAGGAAGGACGTGTAGATGTAAGTTCTAGTCTGGGTGTTGCCAGGCTAGACTTGTGCACTATGTGTCACGCTGGGTAACGCAATACAACGTTTATGATGCTGGCGGGTGCTGCCATAGCTACAGGTTTCCAGCGTGTGGGATCCATCATGTAACGTGGCAGGTCGCAGACGAGAGGTTTGGATAGTTTTCACAAGGATGTGCATAGGCCTGGATGATCTCTAGCGACAGTGGCCTCAACATATAGGAGTCGATGGAATGACAGGCTCGTTAATCACGAACTGGATTAGTGCGATAGGGTACTGATTGCCCGTAACAACCATTCGACATAGTGTTACATGAGAAGTCCTTCGGAGCACAGTTCCATATGCATGACTGTGTAGGAGGAGGAATGACTGTATCACTTATTAAGCCTATCTTTTCAAGCAGTCAGTTTTATGATATGCAAATATAGTGTGAACTTTTACGATGGGCCATTAAGGATCAACTATTCCTTACGTCCTTTTTTAGGACGTAATTTTTTGTTATTTGAAGCCCCACTCTGGCTTTTGCCAGGGGCCGCAATATAGTCAGGCCATCAATATGGTCAATTGTCTGAACGCGGTTTCTTAGACCTCTCCACGGTGATCCTCATCCGCATGGTGGCACTTTCTGTCATCGGGTGTTTGTCGCTTGTGTGATGTCCTGGTGGGGTGGAAAGTCAGTCAGTCGATGGGCCTTTCTGTGTTATTGTTGAGCAAGAGTTTTGACCGGTAAGATTGACATCATTGTGTGATTCCCCCAGAGTCTTGGCAAGTGTGCGAGGATCATGCTGTTCGTTGTGGCACCAGGGAGCTTGGCACGGCTCTTATTAGAAAACTAGAAATAATAAAGTTCGACTGTAATCTTTTAACGTTATTAAGATCCTTTCTGTTAAATAGGAAACAGGTAGTTTCATACAACAAATCCCTGTCTCAGACTACTGTGGTGAATACTGGAATACCCAGGGCTCTATTCTTGGCCCTCTGTTGTTTGCCATTTATATAAATGATCTTTCTTTATGTGGCCGCGTGACTTATTTGCAGACGAGTGTACAGTCTATACAAGTGCTCAAACGTGGGATATTCTAGAGTCCTCTTTACAACAGGAATTAAACAATGTTGTTTCCTGGAGCTATGCAAACTGCATGCAAGTAAACATTAGTAAAACACAATGCATGGTAATATCAACAAGACAAAAGCTATATTCTTTATCTGTACATAAGACTCTTCAACTGCGCACAAAGCTTAAGGCGTAATTATTGATAAAAATTTAAACCTTCGCTTCTCATGTGCAAGCTCCAGTGAAACAGCTAAAAAGTATACCAGCTTGCAGAAATTAAACACTTTCTGGATGAAAACACCAGAAGGATTTTTAGTTCCCATCTAGGCTTTTGCTCCACAGTATGGGATGGCTGTCCAAGTTCAGTCATGAAACCGCTTAAAGCACTTCAAAAAAGAGCTGTACGCTTAGTCAGTAATAATCATGGAAGAGATAGATCCAGTTTACATAAAGATCCTAAGTAACTACCCTTCCATAAACAACTACTTTTCGATAAGGCCAAAGTTATTAACATAATTTTATTTTAAAAAATGCTCCAGATTACCTTTGGCCATTCTTCAAGTATGACTGGCGACAAAGCAAACGCCTAAACATATTACACATCCCTAAACCTAGAATAGACTTGTAAAAAACAAGCTTGGCGTACTCTGCAGCTCATCTGTGGAACCAACTTCCACAACCAATCAAAAATATCAACCACCCCCATAAATACAATTGGAAGCTTTTTGAATATTATCTCACTTCAGGCTACATGCCCCCCCCCCCCCCCTTTAGAAGATAATAGTTTCCTAAGAATACTGTTGATTTCCACCAAGATTTATTATACTTAGTATTATAATTGTTTGAAAATGTAGGCATACTTAGAATACATTGTTACAAAGATGTTGTTGATGTTGCTTATTAATACTATTATTATTGATATTATTATTATTACTATTACTATCTGCTGAAAATATGTGTGTATAAATAATGTATGCATTGCGTGTGGCCAGAAGGGCAGAATGGCCTGTGTGCCAAATTCTTAACCCTTTGAAAAAAAAGTTTGTTCGTTTGTTCGTTCGTTCGTTCGTTCGTTCAGGCAGCAGATATGCTCTTTGCCACAAGGCCCCAACAGATACTACACTTTGATCTTAGCCAAGAGGCCCCAACAGATACTACACTTTGATCTTTGCCACGAGGCCCCAACAGACACTACACTTTGATCTTTGCCACGAGGCCCCAACAGACACTACACTTTGATCTTTGCCACAAGGCCCCAACAGACACTACACTTTGATCTTTGCCACGAGGCCCCAACAGATACTACACTTTGATCTTTGCCACAAGGCCCCAACAGACACTACACTTTGATCTTTGCCACGAGGCCCCAACAGATACTACACTTTGATCTTTGCCACGAGGCCCCAACAGATACTACACTTTGATCTTAGCCAAGAGGCCCCAACAGATACTACACTTTGATCTTAGCCAAGAGGCCCCAACAGATACTACACTTTGATCTTAGCGACGTGGCCCCAACAGATACTACACTTTGATCTTTGCCACGAGGCCCCAACAGATACTTCACTTTGATCTTTGCCACGAGGCCCCAACAGATACTTCACTTTGATCTTTGCCACGAGGCCCCAACAGATACTTCACTTTGATCTTTGCCACGAGGCCCCAACAGATACTACACTTTGATCTTAGCCACGTGGGCCCAACAGATACTACACTACACTTTGATCTTAGCCAAGAGGCCCCAACAGATACTACACTACACTTTGATCTTAGCCAAGAGGCCCCAACAGATACTACACTTTGATCTTTGCCACGAGGCCCCAACAGATACTTCACTTTGATCTTTGCCACGAGGCCCCAACAGATACTACACTTTGATCTTTGCCACGAGGCCCCAACAGATACTACACTTTGATCTTTGCCACGAGGCCCCAACAGATACTTCACTTTGATCTTTGCCACGAGGCCCCAACAGATACTTCACTTTGATCTTTGCCACGAGGCCCCAACAGATACTACACTTTGATCTTAGCCAAAGGCTGAAAAGGGAAGCACATATAAAACTCTATACACTGTAAAACTATGACGAATTTAAAATAAAATTGGGGGGGGGGAGAGGGGGGGGGGGGTAAATTACAAGTTTAAATGACAGAGAAATGCAGAGGTTTTTAATTTATGTTGCTTCGTTTCCACATAGAAGTTGTATGCAGTAGCTATGTGCTGTCTTCGGGAATATCACCTCCGTTAACTCGTTGGATTACGAGTCGGACTCGCAACCTCTTAGCCACGGACAGAAACAGTAGTGAATATAAAAACACAAACCACGCATTCTAGCATCTCAGTATAAATAGTGGGTAAAAAACCACTTGGATAACCTTCAGCTATCTAGACCTGGAAGAGAAGGGACTAGTAATATGGACCCTCAAAGACAAGAATCTTCAGTCTTTAGTCTGCGAGACTTGAAAGAAGATGAACTAAGCCTCGCAGACGAGAATCTTCAGTTGTAGAGATGCTAGCTCAACACTAGAAGAAGAGGAATCAGTCATGGAGCCTCAAAGACAGTCACTAGAGAGAAGACATGAAACAAAACAATGAACTACAGAGACGACACACAAGATACATGGATCCATGGTAAACAGATACAGATTAGATAAAAACATTACTACGATATTAGAATCGACACTCAAGCTGTTAGTACCAGACAGCACTAGAAGCCAGGTGGCATTTACAGACACTAGACTCAGGTAACCATGTAACTAGAGATGAAAAACATAACGCAACCATAAGAGTATGTAGCCATAGAGAGAAAACATCGGTCATTCAGAATACCACTGATGTTATTTATTGCATTTAGAGATGACACTAAAGATCATCATCATCAGCTGCCTTGCTGACTGGTGTGGGCGGTCATGCCTCTCCACAATCCGCAATCTGATGCAGCATGATTTAGTGTGTGCGCTGAAACAACTCCATGCCATGCAACAAGACTGTCAAGAAACTTCTCTCGTTGTCTACTTCTAACCCTTCTTCCACAGATCTTTCCAGTGGTCACAACATTTTCCATTTTTCCTCTTCTCATAACAAGACCAAAAATGATGAATGTCTCCTTCTGATGTCTGTGATAAGATGTCTTGGGCTCCCGCCTCTTTCAAAACCTCTTGGTTACTCGTTTTGATTGTCCAAGGTATTTTAAGTATTATTCTGTAAAACCACATCTCTAAGGCCTCAATAACTTTTTTGACCTGCCTACTGATCGTCCAAGACTCACAGCTATATGTAAAAACTGGATGTATGTAGCAAGCAAGAATTCTTTTTCCAACCCTCAGTGACAGAGATATATTGCATAAGATGTTCTTCATTTTATCAAATGCAGTTTTTGCCTGTCCAATTCTTGTTTTTTTTCTCTCTCTGTAATGCGTCTTCCATTTGATGCTATCCATGTGCCCAGATATTTAAATGTCTGTACTTGTCCCAAAATAACACAAATGACAATAAAGATAGTACATGAAAAAGAATACTTGTTTCAAGACATTTTATTAAACAAGCATGAGTGACGTAAGAAGCATGTAGCAGGCATGAGAGACCATCATCATCATCACTATCGACTCGACCACCTTTCCCTTCGTCTACATTCCCTAATTGACTCTACTCGTAGCGAACCATAAGAGGAACCTGGGTGTGACATCAGCGTACACAAAGAAGACAGCTGTGCTAGAATAGCCAGCTCAAGTAAATGGACCTGTTTGAAGCCATTCAGTTCGCGCTACCAGCACCATATGTGCTGACCCAGTCCGCGGGTCTCTGCTGCCTATAACTAAGTAGAACTGAAAAAGTGTCAAGGAGGGAGGAGGTTAGCCTAATGAGTTAGGGCCGAATAGCCATGCAGCGCCATCTTTAGAACGAGGGCCTCCCCATCGGCCAGCTGTCCCTCTAATGATGTGCGATGTGATCATCGCTACGCCCGCTGCACAACTTATTCCACAGTAAACAACCCCCTTCTAGAGTGAGCTTGGCACATTGAAGTAGACAAAAGCGAAGTCCATAACAAGATGTGGTGGATACCCTTCTGGTCACCTCGACTTACCACCGTCAATCTGTCCTCGACTTACCACCGTCAATCTGTCGACTTATCACCGTCAATCTGTCCTCGACTTATCACCCTCAGTCTGTCCTAATATCAATTTTTTTAGTGGGTTGACCTCAGCGTCATGTCAGTTTTAAAACATGACCATCGACCCCCCCCCCCCCCCCCCCCGGCCTCCTGATGCACGGGGAGTCAGACACTACCTTACCTGCACATCATGGAGCGGCACATACTCCAATATAGTAAATGCAAGACATGAAAAATCAAGCTCGCTTTTCCCCTGCCTTTAGGCGTATAGGGCATATAGGGCTAGACCTACATTTTACGGACTAAACGTCACAAACGGATGATGTGGTAAGCATCACGTCGGCCGCCTTTACTTCCCGGGTTTGTACCCGTTACCCACTCAAGCCTGGGTAGACCTGGGAGTCCAGATTATTTTTGAAAAAATGTCTGGCTCTGCCAGGGAGCGAACCCACGACAAGGGCAATACATGCAAGGTTACAACTGATACCGATGTGATCTCATTTTATAATGCTGGTTATGATTTCTGATTAGATTTGAATATTGTAAATAGAAACTCTGGAGATATTCATTGGAGGCGTCTTTTCAGTTGATTCAAGATATCATGGAATAAACGCATGAAAAACACCTGTGAAGTGCAGGCATGCATGAATTGACATCACTGCACTCGCGACATTCCCACACGTGCACCGTCCCCCTGTTCTTTTTTTTTTTTCGCCTAACACATGGGACAGGCGGAGTTAGGTGGCAACTCTTTGCAATGAAATAGTTATGAGTCGCAAGCATGTCGTAGTGTGCAGTGTGGCACGTTGCTTAATTCTGGCAGTCAATCATGACCTTGATGGAGTGTCTCCCCTCCCGGACCAAGCTGATGGCGTCGTTGATTTGCTCCAGTGGAAGAACGTGTGATATCAATGGAAGCACCTTGACTTTCCCAGCCGACACCAGCTTTACTGCCTCTGGAAAACTAAACGAGATTATATAATTACAGAGAGGTATCCAGGAAACATAGAGGCTGAATTACAAACTAGGCTACATGTTTTCCCAGTGGACATTTATTAAAAATGCAATGAGGGCTTTTTTAGAGCGTTGCAGACTGCACTGTGGTGTCTGAAGCAGTCCCAGGACTCGGTATTGTTGTGTTGCACATTGTTTATCTAAATAATTTCCTTCCGAATGGCCTCATTTTCATAGTGACTATAACATAATGTAATGAAGCATTTGCATTTGAACTGTACGCCATATTGATGATGCATGCTGTCATAAAGTTCAACAAGGTCACTTTTAGTGATAAGGATTAGTTATAGGTGGCACTCCTTGGAGGTGTAGGCTTGTGACACCACCCGCCCTCCCCCTCCCCCCCCCCCCCCCACCACCCTCTTTTTGTTTAATAGGACGAGACAATAGAATACAACACATCAACATAACACCACAACGAAACAACAAGCCATTAAATTAACAACAACACATCAACATAACAACACCACAACGAAACAACAAGCCATTAAATTAACAACAACACATCAACATAACAACACCACAACGAAACAACAAGCCATTAAATTAACAACAACACATCAACATAACAACACCACAACGAAACAACAAGCCATTAAATTAACAACAACACATCAATACAACACCACAACGAAACAACAAGCCATTAAATTAACAACAACACATCAATACAACACCACAACGAAACAACAAGCCATTAAATTAACAACAACACATCAACATAACAACACCACAACGAAACAACAAGCCATTAAATTAACAACAACACATCAACATAACAACACCACAACGAAACAACAAGCCATTAAATTAACAACAACACATCAATACAACACCACAACGAAACAACAAGCCATTAAATTAACAACAACACATCAATACAACACCACAACGAAACAACAAGCCATTAAATTAACAACAACACATCAATACAACACCACAACGAAACAACAAACCATTAAATTAACAACAACACGGATCAGTGACCGGCATCTCCTGGGCAAGGATGCGATCAGATGTCTGGTGTGGGACTGTGGGATGGCTGCCCACTCTTCCTGGAGTGTCTGGAACAGATCATGTGGTCGAAGAATTTCACGGACGTATCGTTGCGCATTCAAGCTTCCTTTGATGTACACCAATTGACTCCTTCCGTTGTAACTGATTATTCCCCATACCATTACACCTCCACCCCCGTGCAGCAGAGCTTCATCAACACAATTTTCGGCCAATCCCTAATTTCCTCTACGGTAGACCCTACGCCGTCTATCATGACGCTGCAACAAAAAGAAAGATTTGTCACTGAACCAGACACGTCTCCACTGATTGTCACTTGCCCAGGGGCGATGTTGGTTGGCCCAAAGAAGTCGATTTTGGCGGTGGCGACGCGTAAGGTCAGGTCCTCGGTGTGGTCGTGACGCCCACAGTCCAACATCATGCAGTCTGTTCTAAACAGTTTGATCAGACACATGACGTCCTGGAGGCAATGCCTGGGCAGTTGAGGAAGCTGTTGTAAACCTGTCTCTGAGGTGACGAAGCCGAATAAAGCGATTCTCCGCTGCTGTTGTCACTCTGTGTCGTCCACTGCGATGTCGGTTTTCAACTAAACCAGTGGCTTGGAACCGGTGCCAAAGTCGACTGATGGTACACTGATGCACGTTTAGATGTCTGGCAACCTGACTTTGACTTTCTCCTGCCTGCAATCGGCCAATAGTGATATTCCTGAAATGTATCGATAGAGGCGCAATTCGTGACTGCTTGAAAATGAATAGATTGTTTTGATGTATCATTATCCTTTCACAGTGTTTTAATTGTGCGGGCAGTGAATAGTGTTCACCGCAAATTGTGTTGATTTCTCGTGCGCGCATTGTCAGCTATGCTCACAAATATGGTCTTAAACACAATTGACCACTGTGTTGTAACGATTACAAAAAACCCACGCAATTAACGCCCACGTGTCCACTGGACATTGTAAACAACATTTGAGTCTGCTTTTCACATACCCGATTACGATATTTCATTTACAAACTAATAAAAACGTGCTATCAGATAACTATGCGTTTCTTTTTTGAACAGTATATGTTCTGACGGTGTTAGTTTTGTTGTGTCTAAGGATAGGTGTTTCTAACATGCAGCTGCCAACGAACTATTTGCCTTGAAGGCAGTAAGCAGATCTGTGACATCGCTCCTTGCTTCTCTTGGTGCAGCTGGGTTTTTTTTCCTTCTGTTATAGTTCTTGCTTCTCTTGGTTCAGCTGGGCTGTTCGTACTGTTGTAGTTCTTGCTCCACTTGGTCACAATATACTCCCCATCAGCCCCCCCCCCCTTCTTCCCCACCCCTATATTTCCTACTGAAGATTCAAACCGACGACCACTGTGTGGCTAGCCGCGGTAACAAACATGGACCAGACACAAGAGGACTTACTTGTTGTTACAGAGAGCCCCAATGAGGTCTATCTCCCTCAAGGCCGCAGCTCTGATGGGGATGTTCATGACGTTTTCTCCGATACCCAGAATCACCACCCGACCTCCCATACGACAGACGTTGATGGCCATGTCCAGCGTCCCCCCAGCACCAGTACATTCCACAGCCAGGTCGACTTCCTCTTCTACTACTTCTTTAATGGCTTCAGCTGCAAAATACCACTTTTTGATCAGAGTACAGCATTTTTGTTGTGTTTTCTTGCAATCATTACATGCTTACCTGGTTAATACTTAAAATGTAAACTTGGCCAATCTGGTGAAGGTCTGAATCACCACTAACACACACACATACACGCCTGCGCGCGCGCACACTTGACTGTAGATTACATTATTACCATTATATTATTCCCAGTACAATAACATTGTTGTTGTTCCCCGAACAATAACCGCTTTATGGTTCCCAAAACAATAAGCGTTTTGTGGTTCACCGAACAATAACCGTTTTCTGGTTCCCCGAAAAATAACAGTTTTATGGTTCTCCGAACAAAAACCGTTTTATGGTTCCCTGAACAAAAATCATTTATGGTTCCCCGAACAATAACCGTTTTATGGTTCCCCGAACAATAGCAGTCCTATGGTTTACCAAACAATAACCGTTTTATGGTTCCCCGAACAATTATCGTTTTATGGTTCCCGAACAATAACCGTTTTAGGGTTCTCCGAACAATAACCGTTTTATGGTTCACCAAACAATAAGCTTCTTATGGTTCACCGAACATTAACCGTTTTATGGTTCCCCGAACAATAACCGTTTTATGGTTCCCCGAAAAAACACTGTTTTATAGTTCCCAAAACAATAACAGTGTTATGGCTCCCAGAACAAAAACTGTTTTATGGTTCCCAGAACAATAACCGTCCTGCTTGGATGTCCGATTGAACGATCTTTCTGGGATGTGTACCTGTTTGTTTCTCATCGTTAAGATGCGCATCCTAGAGACAGCAGTAATGGGGGATATGGGCAGGGAGGGGAGAGCACTCGTGTGTTACGGCTGCTCATTTCTTGCTAGTAAACACTGGAAGTATGGAGGATGAACAGGCTCTAACGAAATCCTCCATATTGCGTTACAGATGGGTAGAGGATGTAGAGGTCGGCATCTACTATGATCCACAAATGTATGCACGCAGGATATGAATGATACCATTACTGAGGTGTCTTGTTGGTAAAGGGATTCTGTGGATCGTATTGCATGGGGAGAGAACATCAGAAGACAGTAGGTATATCGGAGACAATGATTGCAGAAAGGTTCAATACCAAATGTCAAGAAAGAAACACTTTACATTCACAGAACGGCAACACTGATGCCCACATTCTGTACACTAATTGTGAAAATAACTGACACACTCTGAGACGAAATGAGCAAGCAACTTCAAAACAGGCACTGAAATAAGAAACAAACGGTCTGAGAAAAAAATAATCAACAAAAAAAATTTAAGAACAACATTATTGCGAGAGGCAAAAAAATGCTGGGCTGAACTCTGTGTCAGACATCGAGAACTTTGCACGCAATAAAGCAGAGTGAAGGATTCAAACACGAGCCCTGTATGATGTCTAACGGCATACAACGGATGATGGTGCTTATGTTGAACCCAGTCACCACCACACAGAACATGTCTCACCTGTCCCAGTCACCACGACACAGAACATGTTTCACCTGTCCTAGTCACCACGACACAGAACATGTTTTACCTGTCCCAGTCACCACGACACAGAACATGTTTCACCTGTCCCAGTCACCACGACACAGAACATGTTTCACCTGTCCCAGTCACCACGACACAGAACATGTCTCACCTGTCCCAGTCACCACCACACAGAACATTTCCCACCTGTCCCAGTCACCACCACACAGAACATGTCTCACATGTCCCAGACACCACCACACAGAACATGTCTCACATGTCCGAGTCACCACCACACAGAACATGTCTCACCTGTTATAGTCACCACCACACAGAACATGTCTCACCTGCTCCAGTCACCACCACACAGAACATGTCTCACCTGTCATAGTCACCACTATACAGAACATGTCTCACCTGTCATAGTCACCACCACACAGAACATGTCTCACCTGTCATAGTCACCACCGCACAGAACATGTCTCACATGTCCCAGTCACCACCACACAGAATATGTCTCACCTGCGCCAATGACCACCACACAGAACTTGTCTCCCCTGTCCCTATCACCACCACAAAGAACATGTCTCACCTGTCCCAGTCACCATCACACAGAACATGTCTCACCTGTCCCAGTCACCATCACACAGAACATGTCTCACATGTCCCAGTCACCACCACACAGAATATGTCTCACATGTCCCAGTCACCACCACACAGAACATGTCTCACATGTCCCAGTCACCAGTACACAGACCATGTCTCACCTGTCCCAGTCACCACCACACAGAACATGTCACACCTGTCCCAGTCACCACCACACAGAACATTTCTCACCTGTCCCAATCACCACCACACAGAACATGTCACACCTGTCCCAGTCACCACCACACAGAACATGTCTCACCTGTCCCAGTCACCATCACACAGAACATGTCTCACCTGCTCCAGTCACCACCACACAGAACATGTCTCACCTGTCATAATCACCACTATACAGAACATGTCTCACCTGTCATAGTCACCACCACACAGAACATGTCTCACCTGTCATAGTCACCACCGCACAGAACATGTCTCACATGTCCCAGTCACCACCACACAGAATATGTCTCACCTGCGCCAATGACCACCACACAGAAATTGTCTCCCCTGTCCCTATCACCACCACAAAGAACATGTCTCACCTGTCCCAGTCACCATCACACAGAACATGTCTCACCTGTCCCAGTCACCATCACACAGAACATGTCTCACATGTCCCAGTCACCACCACACAGAATATGTCTCACATGTCCCAGTCACCACCACACAGAACATGTCTCACATGTCCCAGTCACCAGTACACAGACCATGTCTCACCTGTCCCAGTCACCACCACACAGAACATGTCACACCTGTCCCAGTCACCACCACACAGAACATTTCTCACCTGTCCCAATCACCACCACACAGAACATGTCACACCTGTCCCAGTCACCACCACACAGAACATGTCTCACCTGTCCCAGTCACCATCACACAGAACATGTCTCACCTGTCCCAGTCACCACCACACAGAACATGTCTCACCTGCCCCAATGACCACAGCAGAGTACGAGTCTTACCTCCTCCAATGACCACAGCAGAGTACGAGTCTTACCTGCTCCAATGACCACAGCAGAGAACGATTCTCACCTGCTCCAATGACCACAGCAGAGATGTCTCACCTACCCTAATCACCACTACACAGAACACGTCTCACCTGCTCCAATGACCACCACACAGAACATGTTTAACCTGTCTCAATGACCACCACACAGAACATGTCTAACCTGTCCCAGTCACCACCACACAGAACATGTCTCACCTGCCCCAATGACCACAGCAGAGAACGAGTCTTACCTGCTCCAATGACCACAACAGAGAACGAGTTTCACCTGCTCCAATGACGACCACACTGAGATGTCTCACCTACCCCAATCACCACTACACAGAACACGTCTCACCTGCTCCAATGGCGACAACACAGAGAAGTCTCACCTGCTCCTTTCACCACCACACAGAACATGTCTCACCTGCTCCAATGACGACCACAACTTCTCCCTCAGCAATGTTTCCGCGGTGGAGACCATGAAGCGCCACAGACAAGGGTTCCATGACTGCTCCAGCTTGTAGACTCACATTCTCTGGCAGTCTGTGAATATTTACATTCGAAATGTTGCCACGACTTTTTTTTTAAACAGATGCTTATCTGTGGTTATGGGGTAACGAACACCAGGTCATAACTCAGCCATACCAGGGTTTTTAGTTGGCTGCCATGTGGCATCTGACGAGTCCGCTTTAAGGTCAGCAACGATATGAGCGTCGACCGTTCAGTCCGATATCGAATTATTGAACGAACAAACCGCCTGAAAGACTCCTAGACAACCGACATATATCTGAGGTTAGGTGGATACGACTAATACAGGATATTTATACTAGCGCCTTCCTGTATTTCGTGCGTTCATTTAAATAAAGTCAACTGTCAACTCATTCCTAACCGTGACCTCATCACGAATTAAATTTTCAAATATTATTATACCTATAATGTTTAATTTAACAGTCACATTGGCGGCCAGGTTTATGAATATTTCTTTAGTTAACTGCAACAATCAGCAAAAGTGAACATTTCTCGGATTTACAACCCTTTCGATATTTTCTTCTGTCACATCCCTTGAAAAAAATTTTTTTTTTTTGACATCCAAAAAATTTCTAGTGCCATAAAAACTCGTCTTGTCTTTTTCATTCAATTATTATCTCTACTAGTTCCATCATCCTTAGCGACCTGTAAAAGATACGCAACTAATTTTGTTATTGTGAGAATTTTACAATTCGCTTTATGCTACATACACTTTTAATATGTTACCTATTGTAGTTTAAGACGCATTTCAGTTATATGTTTGTCCATGGGAAACAGGTTGTGAAATTCAAATGCTGACAGCATGCTTTTGAATGTATATTTAGGCAGGAGATATCACAAGAGTAGAGTCTGAACTAAACATTCCTCGATGACTTGAAATTTTGCAAAATCTACGGAGGTTTTCACACATCCGAAAAAAAAATAATGTACACATATTGATTGCTCACAAGTGTGATCACTACGTAACATATACATATTACGCCATATTTAGATAGAATTGCTGTAGCAATGTGTTGCATGATGTGTTGTGTACTAACGAGGTTATTAGAATGCATTTATGCAAGAGGTCAGTTGGGTGTGAATGTGTGGAGCAGGTTTTGCTCGATATTCGTGGCTGACTGCAAACACCCTGAGCTGTAGCGGGAAGATGAGATCCACGTTAAACTGACCACTGTAGCTGTGAGTGCATGCATGTTTGATTAAGCAAAGGTTAAAGGTTTAAATTTTTAATTTGAGACGATCGACTTCATTGCGTATGGCTCGGTCTCTCTCTCTCTCTCTCTCTCTCTCTCTCTCTCTCTCTCTCTCTCTCTCTCTCTCTCTCTCTCTCTCTCTCTCTCTACTGAATGGTGGCCGCCTGCCGAGAGTTTCTCACAGAGGACGAACTCAGCAGCTCCGACAAAGATCTCTAGAGAGAACCAACGACCTTCAGAGCGTGAGGAAAAAGGCCTGACCCCTTTGCCACGGTATGGTTCTGGAGCATTCGGTCAGTGAAAGAGTTTGAACGCTTGTTCGTCTTGTGTGACATCTGACATCGAAGACGGTGTCAGTTTCTGCCCGTGTGTGGTGGGGTCGCCACTTGTGCAGCTATGTGTCACGCTGGTTGACCGGCGGTCACTGTATGCTGACAAGTTTGAGACTGTGGTGGACAAGTGCCAGAGGATCATTCCAGGTGTGACAAGGTATTTAACGATGTTCGGGATGTCATTGGCCAGTTGGATGCAACTACACTTAAGAGCTCAGATGACTGGGGTTCTTGGATAAAGAGTTGCCAGAGGACGGTCAGGGCTGTCAGTGAAAGATGGATTCTTCGCGATTGGGCGAGAGGTGCCCGCAAAATCCATATAGGCATAGATTATAAGCGTGTATTGTGTTCCGTCCAGTTGTGGAGACTGGGGAGAACTGTTCGGACGGTATCGTGTGTCAGCAAAGCATACTTTAATCGTACTTGTTTCCAGGTGCGAATAATCCATTAGATGAATGAGAGCGACCGAGGGACTACTCGCTCATCGTACCTCGTGAATTCCATCGCCATTGTCGTCATGTGTTCGTCTTTATGAAACAATACTGACTGCATGAATGAATATGTGGAGTGATTTATTAGTTTCGTTAAGCAGTTGTTGGTGTTGTCAGTAGACTTAAATAGTGCTAGCCCAGAAAGGAAGGACCTCAGTCGTAAACCATGTACACTCAGGTAGTCAGTGCAATGGTAAACATGGCGGTGTCATATCGTCATATCACTGACTATTTCAGAACCGATGATTTCAGAACTGATGATTTCAGAACTGATGATTTCAGAACTGATAATTTCAGAACTGATTATTTCAGAACTGATGTTTTTCAAAAGTGTCTGGAGGCTAACGGGAATTATTTTCATCACGTCTGGTAAATTCATAAATCGCACATAACTTGTTTGCTCTCTCGTTTGTTGTCATATCTTTTCATGAATACATTTAGTGACAATGTTCACACAGGTGGTTAGCTAGAAAACTCCATGCAGCCGATTGCTACCGTCAGGTTTTCAAATACCGCAAATAGTCTACGTGTAGATAGATACACTTCACTGCTGGGTGATTCTGTGTTAACATTATGTGTGTGTGAAGTGTATGTCTGTGTTTGGGTATAAATGTGTGGGTAGATGTATGTGTGTGTGGGTGTGTGTGTATGGCTTCCTCTGACAAGGCTATCCATACAAAAGTATGACTCCACCTACTGGACTGGGATATGATCAAGAGAAAGCAGACAACTATTTCCTGGTCCATTCTTGTCATCTCTGTCAGACGTCATATTGCTAAACTGTCAGAAAGTACAGGTCGCAAGCACGAGTGAATGTATTGAACGAGTGATGAATACTTTGATTAACTGATGGATTGACTGACTGACTTATTGATTCAGTGACTAAATTATCAAATGATTGACTGATTGACTGACTTACTGAATAATTGAGTGACTGACTTATTGATTGATTGACTGACAATCTGACTAAATGATGAACTTACTTGTGACAGGTGTAGGCGGGAGTCACCATAAACCTGGCGTAGCCACCGTCAATAGGAGGCAGACCGGCGTACTTGCCGTCGCTGCAGATGTTGTACCTTCGGTCTCCACAGTTCTTGCACTGGAAACAGGGCCGGTTGGTGTCTATGGTCACCCGGTCTCCGGGCTGTGACAAGATCAAGAACAGAGATTGCTTTCAGGTCACGCCAGTTTGATAAGTGAAAGACACAGGTTAAAAATGTGCAGTATTCAAGGCATTGGAGACAACAGAAAGCTGAAGAATATCTCCGACTCATTCTGTGGGATCTCAGCATCAATGACCAACTCTCTCATACACAGTATCATCTCTGGGAAACTGGGAAATCTGGCCAGATTACTCCCAGTCGACCAGAAAGAGGAGTAATGGAAGGCGCGGTTTGCAGGGGAAGATTTGTAGAACAAACGCAGCTACTGTAGACATCGGCAGTAGACATTTACTGGGACTACAAATATGATCAGGACAACTGACGGACAAGAG
>CAJHNH020000632.1:97500-130000 GCA_905116865.2 Candidula unifasciata
TTTAACACTGACTCTGTTGTCTAGGTGTTAGGTCATAATTCATTCTAGCCAGACGGCACTTCTCTCCATGGCCACACAACTTTGAATGACGGTCGACAACAGCTGACGCATTTTACAGGTTTATTGTCAATGTAACACAAGCGTCACGAATCAACAGATGACCTAACTTACGCCATTCGGGCAATCTCGCCTTGCTCACGCATTGAGTCTCTAGCCATGCTTCAGACGATGGACACTGGCATGTACATGGCTGGCTCAAGAAACACACCGTGAAACACAACTGCTGGCCTAAACGATCATTCAATAGCGATGCCTGTCTAGTCGTTCAGCACCAACATTCACTCGACTCTGATTCAGATCCACGTGTGCACCTCTCTGGATTCACCTTCACAGATTCAGCTTCACATCCTTCCAGTCTGGGGCCCAGTCACCCAATGACCACCTCATTATCAATCCCCCAGATCTCGCATTCACACGTGACTCACTCTCTCTTGTCTTTTCACCATATCTCCGTGAAACCCATCCTTTCATGGACTTACCCAATTATGCCAGTCATACCCTGACGTTATCCCTATTTATGGCATCATTACAGTAGGGATATGTGATCTACGGTAGGGGTTTAAAACTCTTACCCGTGTTGAATCAAATTAAATTAATTAAATATCAATCAACGGTTTGGGGCGATATGTCAGGCTGTATTTTCCAGTCACACAAGCTACTGATAAATGCTGTCCATTGGCATACAAATCAAGAGAGGGAGACAAGAAGACTGGGGGTCCGTAGTGGAAGTGGCCGTGCTTAGATCACGCAGCCAAGGGACGTGATAAATGGCTCGACCGTCAGATACTGGGGCCCATAATTACACTGATCGCAATGCCACGCAACAACTGGTCTTATAGTTTCAGACAAGGGACAAGTCATAGATTGATGGAGTCACTATGGCGGCTACAGAAATACTACCTCGTGTTATCAACGGCTACAGGATGGATCGGCCAGACACATTTAGGAAATGTGGGGTCGAAAAGGTGTCTTGAAGGGCTAATGCTTTTCTTACCACGTTCGGTCCCGGTGGAGCATAGGCCATCGACTAACGCACACCACGTCCCATGTAAACCAGCTCTTTATTATGGTTTTTTTTAAGCCTACTATATATTTTCATATAATTGTGCTGGTCGTAAAAACAAATAAAACACTATATATTTTCATGGACTCTTACTGGTCTTGACAAACCATAACATAACCCTTGACCACTTACGGTGGCGGAGGTGTATTGATGGAAGCACTAGCACATAAAACCTGCAACCTTTGTCTTCCGGTTGATGAATAAGTGTATGATAACTTAGTCCTGTCCATTTCTTGATGTTGTCGGGGCTAGAGACAGAGCTAGAGCGACAGGGCTAGAGAGACAGGGCTAGAGAGGCATTCATAGAGAGACAGGGCTAGAGAGACAGGGCTAGAGAGACAAATGGAGACAGGGTTAGAGAGACAGAGCTAGAGAGACAGGGCTAGAGAGGCAGAGCTAGAGAGACAGGGCTAGAGAGACAGGGCTAGAGAGACAGGGCTAGAGAGACAGGGCTAGAGAGGCAGAGCTAGAGAGACAGAGCTAGAGAGACAGGGCTAGAGAGGCAGAGCTAGAGAGACAGGGCTAGAGAGACAGGGCTAGAGAGGCAGAGCTAGAGAGGCAGAGCTAGAGAGACAGAGCTAGAGAGACAGGGCTAGAGAGACAGGGCTAGAGAGGCATTCATAGAGAGACAGGGCTAGAGAGACAGGGCTAGAGAGACAAATGAAGACAGGGCTAGAGAGACAGAGCTAGAGAGACAGGGCTAGAGAGGCAGAGCTAGAGAGACAGGGCTAGAGAGACAGGGCTAGAGAGACAGGGCTAGAGAGACAGGGCTAGAGAGACAGGGCTAGAGAGACAGGGCTAGAGAGGCAGAGCTAGAGAGACAGGGCTAGAGAGACAGGGCTAGAGAGACAGGGCTAGAGAGACAGGGCTAGAGAGGCAGAGCTAGAGAGACAGAGCTAGAGAGACAGGGCTAGAGAGGCAGAGCTAGAGAGACAGGGCTAGAGAGGCAGAGCTAGAGAGACAGGGCTAGAGAGACAGGGCTAGAGAGACAAATGGAGACAGGGCTAGAGAGACAGAGCTAGAGAGACAGGGCTAGAGAGACAGGACTAGAGAGACAGGGCTAGAGAGGCATTCCTAGAGAGGCAGGGCTAGAGAAGCATTCCTAGAGAGACAGGGCTAGAGAGGCATTCCTAGAGAGACAGGGCTAGAGAGGCATTCCTAGAGAGACAGGGCTAGAGAGGCATTCCTAGAGAGACAGGGCTAGAGAGGCATTCCTAGAGAGACAGGGCTAGAGAGGCATTCCTAGAGAGACAGGGCTAGAGAGGCATTCCTAGAGAGACAGGGCTAGAGAGGCAGGCCTAGAGAGATAGTGCTAGAGAGGCATTCCTAAAGAGACAGGGCTAGAGAGGCATTCCTAGAGAGACAGGGCTAGAGAGGCATTCCTAGAGAGACAGGGCTAGAGAGGCATTCCTAGAGAGACAAGGCTAGAGAGTCATTCCTAGAGAGACAGGGCTAGAGAGGCATTCCTAGAGAGACAGGGCTAGAGAAGCATTCCTAGAGAGACAGGGCTAGAGAGACATTCCTAAAGAGACAGGGCTAGAGAGGCATTCCTAGAGAGACAGGGCTAGAGAGACAGGGCTAGAGAGGCATTCCTAGAGAGACAGGGCTAGAGAGACAGGGCTAGAGAGGTATTCTTAGAGAGACAGGGCTAGAGAGGCATTCCTAGAGAGACGGGGCTAGAGAGGCATTCCTAAAGAGACAGGGCTAGAGAGGCATTCCAAAAGAGACAGAGCTAGAGAGACAGGGTTAGAGAGGCATTCCTAGAGAGACAGGGCTAGAGAGGCATTCCTAGAGAGACGGGGCTAGAGAGGCATTCCTAGAGAGACAGGGCTAGAGATGCATTCCTAGAGAGACAGGGCTAGAGAGGCATTCCTAGAGAGACAGGGCTAGAGAGACAGTGATAGAGAGACAGGGCTAGAGAGACAGGACTAGAAAGAGACAGGGCTAGAGAGGCATTCCTAGAGAGACAGGGCTAGAGTGCCAGAGCTAGAGAGACAGGGCTAGAGAGACAGGGCTAGAGAGACAGGGCTAGAGAGACAGGGCTAGAGAGACAGGGCTAAAGAGGCATTCCTAAAGAGACAGGGCTAGAGAGACAGGACTAGAGAGACATGGCGGCTAGAGAGGCAGGCCAAGAGAGACAAATGGTGACAGAGCTAGGGAGAAAGGCCTAGAGAGGCAGGGCTAGAGAGGCAGGCCTAGAGAGACAAATGGAGACAGGCCTAGAGAGACAGGCCTAGAGAGGCAAGGCTAGAGAGGCAGGCCTAGAGAGACAAATGGAGACAGAGCTAGAGAGACAGGCCTAGAGAGGCAGGGCTAGAGAGGCAGGCCTAGAGAGACAAATGGAGACAGGCCTAGAGAGACAGGGCTAGAGAGACAGGCCTAGAGACAGGACTAGACAGACAAATGTAGACAGGGCTAGAGAGACAGGCCTAGAGAGACAAATGGAGACAGGGCTAGGGAGACAGGCCTAGAGAGGCAGGCCTAGAGAGACAAATGGAGATATGAGTAATAAAAACAAACTCATCATACAGGTTCTAGAAGAAATCCTAAAAACACCTGCTCTAGACCAGGCTTCAGAAGATGACGTTTACAACAGACTTGTCAGTCACTGACTTACCACTCTGAAGTCATCTTCTCTAGGCCAGGAGCCAGAAGATGACGTTTACAACAGACTTGTCAGTCACTGACTTACCACTCTGAAATCAACTTCTCTAGGCCAGGAGCCAGAAGATGACGTTTACAACAGACTTATCAGTCACTGACTTACCACTCTGATGTCACCTTCTTTAGGCCAGGAGCCAGAAGATGACGTTTACAACAGACTTGTCAGTCACTGACTTACCACTCTGAAGTCACCTTCTTTAGGCCAGGAGCCAGAAGATGACGTTTACAAACAGACTTGTCAGTCACTGACTTACCACTCTATAGTCACCTTCTTTAGGCCAGGAGCCAGAAGATGACGTTTACAACAGACTTGTCAGTCACTGACTTACCACTCTGAAGTCACCTGCTCTAGGCCAGGAGCCAGAAGATGACGTTTACAACAGACTTGTCAGTCACTGACTTACCACTCTGATGTCACCTGCTCTAGGCCAGGAGCCAGAAGATGACGTTTACAACAGACTTGTCAATCACTGACTTACCACTCTGAAGTCACCTGCTCTAGGCCAGGAGCCAGAAGATGATGTTTACAACAGACTTGTCAGTCACTGACTTACCACTCTGAAGTCACCTTCTTTAGGCCAGGAGCCAGAAGATGATGTTTACAACAGACTTGTCAGTCAATGACTTACCACTCTGAAGTCACCTACTCTAGGCCAGGAGCCAGAAGATGACGTTTACAACAGACTTGTCAGTCACTGACTTACCACTCTGAAGTCACCTGCTCTAGGCCAGGAGCCAGAAGATGACGTTTACAACAGACTTGTCAGTCACTGACTTACCACTCTGAAGTCATCTGCTCTAGGCCAGGAGCCAGAAGATAACGTTTACAACAGACTTGTCAGTCACTGACTTACCACTCTGATGTCACCTTCTTTAAGCCAGGAGCCAGAAGATGACGTTTACAACAGACTTGTCAGTCACTGACTTACCACTATGAAGTCACCTGCTCTACTCCAGGAGCCAGAAGATGACGTTTACAACAGACTTGTCAGTCACTGACTTACCACTCTGATGTCACCTGCTCTAGGCCAGGAGCCAGAAGATGACGTTTACAACAGACTTGTCAGTCACCGACTTACCACTCTGAAGTCATCTGCTCTAGGCCAGTAGCCAGAAGATGACGTTTACAACAGACTTGTCAGTGACTGACTTACCACTCTGAAGTCACCTTATTTAAGCCAGGAGCCAGAAGATGACGTTTACAACAGCTTTGTCAATCACTGACTTACCACTCTGAAGTCAACTTCTCTAGGCCAGGAGCCAGAAGATGACGTTTACAACAGACTTGTCAGTGACTGACTTACCACTCTGAAGTCACCTTCTTTAAGCCAGGAGCCAAAAGATGACGTTTACAACAGACTTGTCAATCACTGACTTACCACTCTGTAGTCACCTTCTTTAGGCCAGGAGCCAGAAGATGACGTTTACAACAGACTTTTCAGTCACTGACTTACCACTCTGAAGTCACCTGCTCTAGGCCAGGAGCCAGAAGATAACGTTTACAACAGACTTGTCAGTCACTGACTTACCACTCTGATGTCACCTTCTTTAAGCCAGGAGCCAGAAGATGACGTTTACAACAGACTTGTCAGTCACTGACTTACTACTATGAAGTCACCTGCTCTAGGCCAGGAGCCAGAAGATGACGTTTACAACAGACTTGTCAGTCACTGACTTACCACTCTGAAGTCACCTGCTCTAGGCCAGGAGCCAGAAGATGACGTTTACAACAGACTTGTCAGTCACTGACTTACCACTCTGAAGTCACCTGCTCTAGGCTAGGCACAAGAAGAAGAAGTTACCAACACACATGTCAATTGCTGACTCACCACTCTCAGGTCACCTTTTCCATGTAACCGGGCGCTCCTGTTCATGGTTTGAAACTCGCGTAAATATCCAGAACACACATTCACCAAGAAACTTCCTGCCTACTGAACTGTTGTGCTGCACGTTGTTGCTGGTGCGTTCCTATCTACCCCCCCCCCCCCCCCCCCCCCCGCCTTTTTTTTTCGTTTCACCCCTTCCCAAAAAAGCGTATGTTGCAAATGTTATCGTGTGCATATCGCAGTCCTTGGGTTTGTCTTACGTTGCCACACACACACACACACACACAAATCAACCTATCCTTGTGTGTAGTGATAAGAGACTTTCTAGGTCAGTAGATCAGACGTGGTGGGGCTGGGTCCACTCTGCCTTGGAGACCGATGGTTAGACGTCCCAGTTCAAACAGCACCTCAGTATACTATAAGCCTACTGATTCCCGCGCTTTCCTTTAGTACACGTCATCTCATCCCTCTTCCCGCAAAGACTCCATTCCTTTCTCCCAGCTTCTACGTCTGCCCATACTATGCCAGGAGAGCGACGACAATCACCACAAGGCCCTAGAAATGTTGGACTTCCGCCAGGTCTGAGGGTATCCGAACATGTCGTATCTGCTGCCCTTCACCGAGCACGGTCTATTCATCCTGTTGAGGCTCTTGTCTTCAAGCCTAAACGTCACCACAACAGACCTACTCTCATACTCACCTACAACCCTTACAACATCCGCCATAAAAACATTCTTCTCAAGGCATCTCTCTATCCTTAAAGCCGACCCTACATCAGCAAGATTTTTTTGTTTTTTATCCTTGGTAAGGGCTGGACTTTTAGTAATTCCTCCAGGTCTCTGGGTATTGAGACCGGACGCCCGTGTGCATTGCTGCCCACTTGAAAAAATCCATTGGCAGTCGGAAATTGAAAAGAGTAGTCTAAAGGCGCTGCTCGGGAAAAGTTGTGAGTTTAAAATCTACCCAAAGTATTTCAGGATCATCGCCTGTGCTACAGAGTGTGCAATGTGCTGAGCTTCTTCGGACTCAGACTTTAGTTAAAATAAGAACGGAGCATTTACGGGTTACTAGCCCTGTGCCATGATGTTGGTCCGTTGTTCAAATTTTTAACTTAGCTGTTTGTTGGCCTTTAATAATTGGAGTTCTTTAACATGTTCAGGGATCAGCGGGCACGTTTGTTTGTTTAGACGGTGTTATTCAGTGCTGTTGTTGTCAGTCCACAAGTTTAGCCTTCAGCCACCCGATCGACTCGGTAGATGTTGGTTGTAACATTGACATCTCGTTTAACAATATTTCAGACTGACCTTTTACTCGTCTGGTTTACATACTTAGACCTAACACTGTCAGATATTTTGCCATTATAACAGATTTCACAGAGCGTACTTCAATAAATTGTAAATAGCGCCTGTAAGAAATCATTTTCCCATTGCTGAAGTAAAATGAGGATATCCGCCTCACATCATAATTTATTGACAAGAGCTCTGTGTGAGCTTCTGTGTGTTTGGGGTGAGGAAAGGCTGATCAGTTAGCCTCTGCTGCTTCTCGTAATCGTAATCGTAGAAACCAAACACAAATGTCAAATTTGGATGATGAACATCAATGAATGATGAACATCAATGGAATGATGAACATCAATGGAATGATGAACATCATGGAATGATGAACATCAATGGAATGATGAACATCAATTGAATGATGAACATCAATGGAATGATGAACATCAATAGAATGATGAACATCAATGGAATGATGAACATCAATGGAATGATGAACATCAATGGGATGATGAACATCGATGGAATGATCAACATAAATGGGATGATGATTCAAGAGAGGTGAAGAAATAAGAGACATGTGTGGGAAAGCACTGGTATCAACAGTTATAAGACAGAGACGATGCAACCATACTGGACACATCCTGAAAACAAAAAGTAGAGAATCCTCAAAGTGGTCGTGAAATGAGAAAATTGAGGGGTTGAAGAAGCGAAGACATCGAAATGAAACCCTAAAGCGAATGTTGGTGAGAGAGGTCAAAGGTGTTGGATAAGATTATATATATTATATTTGTTAGTGTGTTGCTTATCACCTTCAAGGCTAATAGCTCTATGGCAGCTCCATGAGAAAGGTGTCTATCTCACACACATCTAACCCAACACCGTCAATACCTACACATCAGCCTCTGATACAATTTACAATAAGCGATCGCCAGTTCGACTCAGATGTGGCTTGCCGAAGATGTGGCTTGCCCCAGATGTGGCTACTCGCCCTAGATGTGGCTACTCGCCCCAGATGTGGCTACTCGCCCCAGATGTAGCTCGCCCCAGATGTGGCTGCTCGCCCCAGATGTGGCTCGCCCAAGATGTGGCTGCTCGCCCCAGATGTGGCTGCTCGCCCCAGATGTGGTTTGCCCCAGATGTGGCTGCTCGCCCCAGATGTGGCTCACCCAAGATGTGGCTGCTCGCCCCCAGATGTGGCTGCTCGCCAAAGATGTGGCTTGCCCCAGATTTGGCTCGCCTAAAATGTGGCTACTCGCCCCCAGATGTGGCTACTCGCCTAAGATGTGGCTGCTCGCCCCAGATGTAGCTACTCGCCCAAGATGTGGCTCGCCCTAGATGTGGCTCCTCGCCCCAGATGTGGCTGCTCGCTCTAGATATGGCTGGGCGCCCCAGATGTGGCTTGTCCCAGATATGGCTTGCCCCAAATGTGGCTCGCAAACACTACCCCAACCGGCCGGCAAGCTTTACTTTCGCCACTCACACATTGACTTTCCAGTTGTTCCCATGCATTAACCGGATCCGAACCAACAGCCTCTGATCCCAGCTCTTTCCTACACCACTGCACCATACACTGTGACTGCTGTGCTACTTCGCAGCTCTGGAAAGTCTGATTGGACAGACCGAGTGTCCTGGGTACTGGGACCATGAACTCATTCTCGTCGTCTTCTTTACTGATAAACACCTTGTCGCTAACCACTCGCTAAGACACATCTAAGTACCGGAGTGGAGGGGGGAACACTATAAACACAATGCACTATCTCTCTTTAAAGCCGACATTATTGCTTACTAACACTTGAGCTATAATGCCATCAAGCTAAAACGTTATCACAAACCAACGGTCGCTACCACAACACGTCTTGTCATTCAGCAACTCACCGAAAACCCCTCACTCGTCCGTTTTGACCGGTCGCCGATGTTCAACTCACGGTCAATCCTGTGGTCTTCATTCCATTTCCTTGTTGGAAACTCAGTGGGCCGTTGATGGCGAAGTCGCTAAGTGGTCAAGTGCTCGTCCGTCATTCACTATCATCGTGTACAGTCGTCCCATAGCCACACTGACCCTTGACAGTAATGGATTGATTGCACAAGACAGAATGAAATGGAAGAATAAACTCTGAACCAAAGAACAAATTTTATTTTTAAAGAGCTACAAATTGGGCACGCAGGCCCGTTTGACATTCGGCCCTTTAAGCACTCATCTTCCAGAGAACCATTGCCTGTTATCAATAATGTATGTTATGTTCATAAAGAAAATATATATACATTATGAATTAATACATACACACAACATGTGTACACAGTCATAGACACTTAAACACACACGCTCGTAGACATACTCTTACATGCTCATATATACACATACACATATTACATAATACATACATACATACATACATACATACATACATACATACATACATACATACATACATACATACATACAGACATACATACAGACAGACAGACAGACAGACAGACAGACAGACAGACAGACAGACAGACAGACAGACAGACAGACAGACAGACAGACAGACAGACAGACAGACAGACAGACAGACAGACAGACAGACAGACAGACAGACAGACAGACAGACAGACAGACAGACAGACAGACAGACAGACAGACAGACAGACAGACAGACAGACAGACAGACAGACAGACAGACAGACAGACAGACAGACAGACAGACAGACAGACAGACAGACAGACAGACAGACAGACAGACAGACAGACAGACAGACAGACAGACAGACAGACAGACAGACAGACAGACAGACAGACAGACAGACAGACAGACAGACAGACATACATACATACATACATACATACATACATACATACATACATACATACATACATACATACATACATACATACATACATACATACATATATACATACATACATACATACATACATACAAGTTAATGCATGAAAACGGCATTAACTTTAAAATAAATCGTTCAATGCTGTCAGCATTAAGGCAGCTTCTTGTCTCACTGAAGGTATTTTCAGCTGTACTACGCAGACGTTCACTTAGTAGGCTCGTATTGGTGCACACAGATAACGCTAGACAGTATGAACTAAGGTGGGAAATCTTGACATGTTCATTTTCCACCAGTCCAGAAACGGATGTAAGGTAACCACTATTCGTATTCGGTCCGACCGCAATTATTCGGCCGAATACCGAATAGTTATTAGGTTCACTATTCGGCCCCGAAGCGAGTAAGAAGGGAATATTCGGTACAGCCCTAGCTATAGGTACCAGTGATTATACCTATGTAAGTGCGCGCATAAGAAGCTCTTTTGTAACTACTGCAATCTCTTTCATAGAAATGATCAGGTGCGGGCCATTTTACTGATTGATGTGCTTCTGATGGTCATGTGGTGGTTAATAAAAACAACAATATAGACAGGGAAAGCTAGAGTGAGAGAGAGACAGACAGACAGACAGACAGACAGACAGACAGACAGACAGACAGACAGACAGACAGACAGACAGACAGACAGACAGACAGACAGACAGACAGACAGACAGACAGACAGACAGACAGACAGACAGAGTTAGAGGAGAGATTGGTTAGGGGGAGGGAGGTGGTAGGACCAAACTAGAGACTGCTCGTATTCATGACCTAGAGTCTACAGACTGGGCCAGACATTCCATCGAGTGTCCAGCGTAAGACCCATCTCTTTCAATTGCGAAATCAGACGAAATATCTGCTGCCTACAATTTAGGAACCAGATTCCAGTGTACACAGTTTCCAGTCTGTCTGATTGTGTGATTGTCCAGCTAATGTAATATTGCTTCTCTGCTGTGTATGTCTAGACTGTGACGTGTAAAGATAAAATAAATGCCAGATCTTCTTCGTCTTCTACTTTTCTCTTCTTCTTTCTTCTTTCTTCTTGCTTCATTTTTCTTTCTTTTTTCTTTTTCTTCTTTTTTCTTTCTTCATTCTTCGTTCTTTTTTCCTCTTTCTTCCTTTTTCTTTCTTCATTCTTCCTTCCTCCTTCTTCTTTCTTCTTTCTTCGTCTGCTTCTTCCTCTTCTTTTTCTACTCTGCCCACCCCCCCCCCCCCACCTCTTTTCAGTCTGCAATATCTTCTAGAAGAACTGTGACACAGTTTCACATCCTCCAAGTACGGATGTGCCTAATTCGGACATAGTGTGTTATGGATATAGTTCGTAGCTCTCTTGAATTTTACTCAACAACAAGGCCAGTGATGTAACAAACTATTAATCTCTGTTCTAGCTAAACTCAAAGTTTAATATCTCTTCTAACGAAGTTTTCTCAACTGCCCTCTTAAGCGGCTAGGCACTAACTGTCCTGTCTCCTCCTCGCTCAGATCTCTTCACTCCCGCTTCCTCTCTCTCCTCCGCGTGGTTTCTCTATCATCCCCTGTCACCCGTCTCCGGTGGTCACGTTTGGATAAACGTACTCTATTCAACTGCTCACAGTGCACTTGGTTTATCTGTTTCGCTTTGTCGGGCCAGCGTTCTAATCACCGTTTTCTGTCATGCCACCCAATGATGGATTGGCATGCCTTGATGCTGGTCTGAAATGTATGCGTTCTTTGTTTAACTCCTTCCTAACTCTATTTCATTACAGAACTGACATTTCAGCCTGAACAGTGTGTACTGGTAGAATTGACATCAGTCTGCAGTGTCTTAGAAGAGACCTGACGTTTCAGCCTCAAAATCCAGCATTTTTAGAAAAGCTGATACGTCAGACCCAATCTGCACTGTTTGTTACTAGACCTGACATTTCAGACCCATTCTGCAGTGTCTTCTAATAGAATAGACACATTTGACTCCATGTGTACAGTATTTTACAACATCGGATATTTCATACTCAGTCTGCACTCTCTGTTACAAGACCTGACATGTTAGGCTCAATCTTCACTCTCTGTTACAAGACCTGACATGTTAGCCCCAATCTTCACTCTCTGTTACAAGACCTGACATGTTAGCCCCAATCTTCACTCTCTGTTACAAGACCTGACATGTTAGCCCCAATCTTCACTCTCTGTTACAAGACCTGACATGTTAGGCTCAATCTTCACTCTCTGTTACAAGACCTGACATGTTAGCCCCAATCTTCACTCTCTGTCACAAGACCTGACATGTTAGGCTCAATCTTCACTCTCTGTTACAAGACCTGACATGTTAGGCTCAATCTTCACTCTCTGTTACAAGACCTGACATGTTAGCCCCAATCTTCACTCTCTGTTACAAGACCTGACATGTTAGCCCCAATCTTCACTCTCTGTTACAAGACCTGACATGTTAGCCCCAATCTTCACTCTCTTTACAAGACCTGACATGTTAGGCTCAATCTTCACTTCTCTGTTACAAGACCTGACATGTTAGCCCCAATCTTCACTCTCTGTCACAAGACCTGACATCTTAGGCTATCTTCACTCTCTGTTACAAGACCTGACATGTTAGGCTCAATCTTCACTCTCTGTTACAAGACCTGACATGTTAGCCCCAATCTTCACTCTCTGTTACAAGACCTGACATGTTAGCCCCAATCTGCACTCTCTGTTACAAGACTGACTAGGCTCAATCTTCACTCTCTGTTACAAGACCTGCATGTTAGCCTCAATCTGCACTCTTTGTTACAAGGACCTGTTAGCCCCAATCTTCACTCTCTGTTCAAACCTGCATGTTAGCTCAATCTTCATCTTTTACCTGACATGTTAGGCTCAATCTTCACTCTCTGACACTTCAAATGTTAGGCTCAAGTATCTTTTACTGGACCTGTTAACCCCAATCTTCACTCTCTGTTACAAACTGATATTTCATGCTTAATCTGCACTCTGTTACATAACCTGACATTTCCCACTGGGTCTGCAGTATCTTCTTCTAGCAGAATTGAAACATCAGACTCAATGTGCAGCATCTTTTACAGGATCTGACACTTCAAATGCAGTATCTTTTACTGGACCTGACACTTCAAATGCAGTATCTTTTACTGGACCTGACACTTCAAATGCAGTATCTTTTACAGGACCTGACACTTCAAATGCAGTATCTTTTACTGGACCTGACACTTCAAATGCAGTATCTTTTACTGGACCTGACACTTCAAATGCAGTATCTCTCACAGGACCTGACACTTCAAATGCAGTATCTTTTACTGGACCTGACACTTCAAATGCAGTATCTTTTACTGGACCTGACACTTCAAATGCAGTATCTTTTACTGGACCTGACACTTCAAATGCAGTATCTTTTACTGACCTGACACTTCAAATGCAGTATCTTCGAGTAGACTTGATGAGAGTCGATTTGCAGCCACTTCTAGGCTACTTTGGTCGCACTGGTTTTTGTGCAGCCTAGCACAGAAACATGCCATTGAAAGAATAGCACCGTAAACCAAACACCTTGTGTCAACCAGTAGATCTGTGCTGCATCACACTTACTCTCTCAGGCTGAAATCGCAAGCAAACAAGTGTCCCGACTTCAAGTAATCACATTTGCCCTGTACAATCAACTAAAAGCTCCCGGGAAATTATTGACGTCTTGAATTCACTTTTTCGCTTTAATCGAACACATTCATTTACATAGGGGCCCCAGACTCCTCTCTAAACCACATTAGGATCATTTCAGCTTTATGCTGCAGACACCGGCGTGAATTTCTATGTTTATATCACAACATGAGGCGGTCGGGAAAGCTAGTCCAGTAAAACAATAGGTGTCTATCTGGACGCAAGTCGTACACGACTGTTCACATTCGATTTATCTTCTATCTTGCAACACTGCAACACTGCAAACGGTCCCTAATGTTTCGTTATGTTATGTTATATTATGTTACGTAATGTTTATTCTATTTGTTTTCCTTACTTTTTGTTATCGCGATCGACATCACTTCACACTAGGCATTCCCATGCGTGTACAGTCCTCTGATGCAGCAGCCACATCCAGAAACCTCTACTGATTGTTCCTATCAGGAACTGGTTGCAATGTTTCCCATCTCGGCTCTGAAAGCAGCATAGGCGTGCGTCACAATTCCTTACCCCTATGTCACGCCATCGTGTTAGTGTCAGATATTTGTTGTTGACCACCAGCCTACTCAGCTCAGCGTTGATGGTATCTGCTAGGTCCTGCTCCTGCCTACATGACTTAGTGTATAGCTTGCCAGCCCTCCCGTTCGCTGGTTAATGTTGACACCGGCATCGCTAGGTGTATAGAACCAGATGAGAGAGGTTCAGTGCCATTTCTGAATGTTTTCTACCCACTTAGAACGTACACTTCCTGTTGCAATTTTCTGAAACATTCATGGAGTCTGACAGACATCAGACACATAGTTATCAGACACACTGTCAGTCATCAGTACACCTTGCTACCTACTACACAATGATGCTATGTTCAACTGTGTCTGGACTGTGGTTGTCCAACTGGCTTCTGTGACTGTGATTTATGCGAAATGTGATTTGATGTGTAAAGAGTTAATAAAACCAGGACTGGATGAAGCGTGGGTGAAACACTTGCATTCATGTCCGTGTTGACAGATTTGAAAAGTAGACAATTTGGGGCAATTAGGAAATAGGGGATTTTGAGCCAGTGGGGAAAACAGGTGTCGCTCGGCACGGTTGTGACTATGTGGCAAGCTGGTTGACAGGTATCCATAAGGACACAGGAGGTGCGGATCAACTTTATGTGTGTTGACTAAAGTAGAGATAGGTTGGGAAGGCATCATAGGCTGATTAACAGGATTTTTTTAACCAGGAGGTCTGGAATTTTCACCAAATATTGCATCTATCTTGTCCTCACGTTGCGGGGTCGTTTAGAGGATTGTCGCTGCATATCACATATGTGGATCTGCGCGATCGGGCGTTATTTGTCCGTAGCAGGCACTTAGTACATAGTTTGCAGGGGTGTTTCTTCACGTCTGGAGAGACTGGCGATGTGAGTATTGGGACGAAGTGAAAGACTTGACAGTGTGCTATCTATCACCATTCATCATCGTTATGTGTTTGTCCATAATACAGAGACTGGTCGCACTATGAGATCATATTTGGCGTAACGTGTATTATGACAGTACTCGTAGACAATGTACGTGGTGACGAGAGGACTTGTGTTTCAAGTTGTTACGTGTGCCGACTTATAGCAGTGGTGTTCGTTGTTTGGGGGTGACCGGTCTTTTCTGTTATAATCACCATACGCCTGTTCCGTGCCAAGGAAAGTGGTTAGTAGATAGAAAAAAAATCGTGTGGTGGGGAAGGCAGACATTACCATACACAAACAGCCTAGACACTTGACCAGGCGCGCCGGACAACCCAGACCGCAGGTAACAGACTGTAGTGCTGTTAGATCACGGTAAACGTTTCAAGTTCAGAAGTTACCGAGTTCAAATCCAAGTAAGTCTTTGAGAATGTTTTAAAGCAATATAAACGTCTAGATTCTCGCGTCACACTGGTCTGTTAGTTGTGGCAACTGGCGCCTAGTGTTTTCAGGTGAGTATGAAAACCTGTATCTCGATGTCGGTCTTGTGTTTTATGAACTCACAACTTCTGGCATTACTCGACGTGCGTGGAGCAGGGGCGGTACCAGAAAAAGTCTATAGTGCGGGAAGATATGATGCATGTGTTAATCTAGAATCAAGAACAAGTCGATTTTAACCAAGAACATTTTTATTGTATATATTGTTCTTCACTTCAACACAAAATTGGTGTGGCGACATGACTGTCACATGTAGCGTGTACACAAGATGGCAGGGACGTTGTTACATGGAGGAGAGAAATCGGCAAAGGATTATGGGTACATTAGAAAATGACCGTAGAGAGGTGAAGAGCTATCCAACCTTCTGAACCTAATGTTTATCAGTCCTTCTGTGTCTGCATGCATGGAACTCATGTAAAAGTATTTCCCTGTGTATCTAATGACAGTGTGTCTGATGTCTGTGTGTCTGATGAATGACTGTGTATCTGATGACTATGTGTCTGATGTTTGTGTGTCTGATGTCTGTGTGTGTGATGTCTGTGTATCTGATGACTGTGTGTGTGATGTCTGTGTATCTGACGACTGTGTGTCTGATGACTGTGTGTCTGATGTCTGTGTGTCTGATGACTGTTTGTCTGATGACTGTGTATCTGATGACTGTGTGTCTGATGACTGTGTATCTGATGACTGTGTGTCTAATGACTGTGTGTCTGATGACTGTGTATCTGATGACTGTGTGTCTGATGACAGTGTGTCTGATGACCGTGTATCTGATGACTGTGTGTCTGATGACTGTGTGTCTGATGACTGTTTGTCTGATGACTGTGTGTCTGATGACTGTGTGTCTGATGACTGTGTGTCTGATGACTGTGTGTCTAATGACTGTGTGTCTGATGACTGTGTGTCTGATGACTGTGTGTCTGATGACTTTGTGTCTGATGACTGTGTATCTGATGACTGTGTGTCTGATGACTGTGTATCTGATGACTGTGTGTCTGATGTCTGTGTGTCTGATGTCTGTTTGTCTGATGACTGTGTGTCTGATGACTGTGTATCTGATGACTGTGTATCTGATGACTGTGTGTCTGATGACTGTGTATCTGATGACTGTGTGTCTGATGACTGTGTATCTGATGACTGTGTATCTGATGACTGTGTATCTGATGTCTGTGTATCTGATGTCTGTGTATCTGATGACTGTGTATCTGATGTCTGTGTATCTGATGACTGTGTATCTGATGACTGTGTATCTGATGACTGTGTATCTGATGACTGTGTGTGTGATGACTATGTGTCTGATGACTGTGTGTCTGATGACTGTGTGTGATGACTGTGTATCTGATGACTGTGTGTGTGATGACTGTGTGTCTGATGACTGTGTGTCTGATGACTGTGTGTCTGATGACTGTGTGTCTGATGACTGTGTGTCTGATGACTGTGTGTGTGATGACTGTGTGTGTGATGACTGTGTGTCTGATGACTGTGTGTCTGATGACTGTGTGTCTGATGACTGTGTGTCTGATGACTGTGTGTCTGATGACTGTGTGTCTGATGACTGTGTGTGTGTGATCTGACTGTGTGTCTGATGACTGTGTGTCTGATGACTGTGTGTCTGATGACTGTGTGTCTGATGACTGTGTGTCTGATGACTGTGTATCTGATGACTGTGTGTCTGATGACTGTGTGTCTGATGACTGTGTGTCTGATGACTGTGTATCTGATGACTGTGTGTCTGATGTCTGTGTATCTGATGACTGTGTATCTGATGTCTGTGTATCTGATGTCTGTGTATCTGATGACTGTGTATCTGATGACTGTGTGTCTGATGACTGTGTATCTGATGACTGTGTGTCTGATGACTGTGTGTCTGATGACTGTGTGTCTGATGACTGTGTATCTGATGACTGTGTGTCTGATGACTGTGTGTCTGATGACTGTGTATCTGATGTCTGTGTATCTGATGACTGTGTGTCTGATGACTGTGTGTCCGATGACTGTGTGTCTGATGACTGTGTATCTGATGACTGTGTGTCTGATGACTGTGTGTCTGATGACTGTGTGTCTGATGAATGTGTGTCTGATGACTGTGTATCTGATGACTGTGTATCTGATGACTGTGTGTGTGATGACTGTGTGTCTGATGACTGTGTATCTGATGTCTGTGTATCTGATGTCTGTATGTCTGATGACTATGTATCTGATGACTGTGTGTCTGATGACTGTGTATCTGATGTCTGTATGTCTGATGACTATGTTTCTGATGACTGTGTGTCTGATGACTGTGTGTCATATGTCTGTATGTCTGATGACTATGTGTCTGATGACTGTGTGTCTGATGACTGTGTGTCTGATGACTGTGTGTCTGATGACTGTGTGTCTGATGACTGTGTGACTGATGACTATGTATCTGATGACTGTGTATCTGATGACTGTGTGTCTGATGTCTGTATGTCTGATGACTATGTATCTGATGACTGTGTATCTGATGACTGTGTATCTGATGTCTGTGTGTCTGATGACTGTGTGTCTGATGACTATGTGTCTGATGACTGTGTGTCTGATGACTGTGTGTCTGATGTCTGTATGTCTGATGACTATGTGTCTGATGACTGTGTGTCTGATGACTGTGTGTCTGATGACTATGTATCTGATGACTGTGTATCTGATGACTGTGTGTCTGATGACTGTGTGTCTGATGACTATGTGTCTGATGACTGTGTGTCTGATGTCTGTGTGTCTGATGACTATGTGTCTGATGACTGTGTGTCTGATGACTATGTATCTAATGACTATGTATCTGATGACTGTGTGTCTGATGACTATGTGTCTGATGACTGTGTGTCTGATGACTATGTGTCTGATGACTATGTGTCTGATGACTATGTATCTGATGACTGTGTGTCTGATGACTATGTATCTGATGACTGTGTGTCTGATGACTATGTGTCTGATGACTGTGTGTCTGATGACTATGTGTCTGATGACTGTGTGTCTGATGACTATGTGTCTGATGACTGTGTGTCTGATGACTTTGTATCTGATGACTGTGTGTCTGATGACTATGTGTCTGATGACTATGTGTCTGATGACTATGTGTCTGATGACTGTGTGTCTGATGTCTGTGTATCTGATGACTGTGTGTCTGATGACTATGTGTCTGATGACTGTGTGTCTGATGACTATGTATCTGATGACTGTGTATCTGATGACTGTGTATCTGATGACTGTGTGTCTGATGACTATGTGTCTGATGACTATGTATCTGATGACTGTGTGTCTGATGACTGTGTGTCTGATGACTATGTGTCTGATGACTATGTGTCTGATGACTGTGTGTCTGATGACTATGTGTCTGATGACTGTGTATCTGATGACTGTGTGTCTGATGACTGTGTGTCTGATGACTATGTGTCTGATGACTGTGTGTCTGATGACTATGTATCTGATGACTGTGTGTCTGATGACTATGTATCTGATGACTGTGTGTCTGATGACTATGTGTCTGATGACTATGTGTCTGATGACTGTGTGTCTGATGACTGTGTGTCTGATGACTATGTATCTGATGACTGTGTGTCTGATGACTATGTATCTGATGACTGTGTATCTGATGACTGTGTGTCTGATGACTATGTATCTGGTGACTGTGTATCTGTTGACTGTGTATCTGATGACTGTGTGTCTGATGACTGTGTGTCTGATGACTATGTATCTGATGACTGTGTATCTGATGACTGTGTATCTGATTACTGTGTGTCTGATGACTGTGTGTCTGATGACTATGTATCTGATGACTGTGTATCTGATGACTGTGTGTCTGATGTCTGTGTGTCTGATGACTATGTATCTGATGACTGTGTGTCTGATGACTGTGTGTCTGATGACTGTGTGTCTGATGACTGTGTGTCTGATGACTGTGTATCTGATGACTGTGTGTCTGATGACTATGTATCTGATGACTGTGTATCTGATGACTGTGTGTCTGATGTCTGTGTGTCTGATGACTATGTATCTGATGACTGTGTATCTGATGACTGTGTATCTGATGACTGTGTATCTGATGACTGTGTGTCTGATGACTGTGTATCTGATGACTGTGTATCTGATGACTGTGTATCTGATGACTGTGTGTCTGATGACTGTGTATCTGATGACTGTGTGTCTAATGACTGTGTGTCTGATGACTATGTATCTGATGACTGTGTATCTGATGACTGTGTATCTGATGACTGTGTGTCTGATGACTGTGTGTCTGATGACTGTGTATCTGATGACTGTGTATCTGATGACTGTGTATCTGATGACTGTGTATCTGATGACTGTGTGTCTGATGACTGTGTGTCTGATGTCTGTGTGTCTGATGACTGTGTGTCTGATGACTGTGTGTCTGATGACTGTGTGTCTGATGACTGTGTGTCTGATGACTGTGTATCTGATGACTGTGTGTCTGATGACTATGTATCTGATGACTGTGTATCTGATGACTGTGTGTCTGATGTCTGTGTGTCTGATGACTATGTATCTGATGACTGTGTGTCTGATGACTGTGTGTCTGATGACTATGTGTCTGATGACTGTGTGTCTGATGACTGTGTGTCTGATGTCTGTGTGTCTGATGTCTGTGTGTCTGATGTCTGTGTGTCTGATGTCTGTGTGTCTGATGACTGTTTATCTGATGTCTGTGTGTCTGATGACTGTGTGTCTGATGACTGTGTGTCTGATGACTGTGTGTCTGATGTCTGTGTGTCTGATGACTATGTATCTGATGACTGTGTGTCTGATGACTGTGTGTCTGATGACTGTGTGTCTGATGACTGTGTGTCTGATGACTGTGTATCTGATGACTGTGTGTCTGATGACTATGTATCTGATGACTGTGTATCTGATGACTGTGTGTCTGATGTCTGTGTGTCTGATGACTATGTATCTGATGACTGTGTGTCTGATGACTGTGTGTCTGATGACTGTGTGTCTGATGACTGTGTGACTGATGACTATGTGTCTGATGACTGTGTGTCTGATGACTGTGTGTCTGATGTCTGTGTGTCTGATGTCTGTGTGTCTGATGACTGTGTATCTGATGACTGTGTGTCTGATAACTGGGCGTCTGAATGTCTGATTAGCGGTTGGTAATTCGCAGGAAGACCATGGATTGAAACACGGTTAAGTAGCAACAAACCTATGCAACGATAACAGCGACTTGTCCATGTAGTCTCTGTCTAGTCCATCCTCCCAGCTTTCACAAAATAGACTGGCTGATTTGTGTTCTTGCTGTTTTAAGTCTTTTCTGACCGCTCTCTGTCTGTCTGTAACTGGCAGACTGTGGATATCTGTATCTGACAAACTTTTCATTTTGTGGTGCAACCTCTGACTACAGGTGAGGTCAGTCTGACCCAACTTTGACAGTGAAATGACAACTGGACGTCCGACTGTTGCCTGTTCTGACAAACCAGCTGTCAGTACCACGTCTGTAGACGAACGTTTCATCGATTTGTGCCTGAAAGAACTCTGTCAGAATGTTCTATCATAACCACTGAACCGTGACCCCTATTTTTATCTAAACTAAATACGTCTTCTCTCACGCGAGATGTTATCATGTGATTAAAATTGTCATCTACTCCATCCCTGCTCCAGTTTCCACCAAAGTCGACTTTATCTGAGCTTGTCACAAAGACTGAACACTGGCTAAAGTCGCCTTGCCTTTCTCTAGGTTTTATCGCTGATGAATTTCTTTGCCGATTTTTACAATCCTCCTCTTCTGAAGAGGCAGAGTTCTTAGTTTCACTGAGTTCTTCTAGATGGCTGTAGGTTGATTGGCAGCTGTTAGAACATTGGTCATGGAAAGTGTGTAGCGAATATACGCTTCCCGGTTGTTGAGAATCATCAGCCGAACTAGTCAGAATGACGTGACGACATCCTAATGTGTCATGTGCATTTGATGTACAGGTTATACCCTGACTTAGCAGCCCCTCTTCTGAACATGTGTTGACGTTTATTTCGCTCTGACATTTTGTGTCTAGCTTAGCTTGTGTGTTATTTTCTTTGTGTGTGTTAGACGAGACGATGCTTTCTGTAGACCGACCCAGGTGGCTGAACGATAAGTTGGCAATGAATGTATTAGCCGACGCTGAAGAATGATTTCTTGTGGGAATCCGATCTGGCATAAAGGGAGCAGAGTCGGCATCTGGATTCGTTTTTATGATCACATCACGGGAACTTTCCAGCTGAGCTCCCACATCACGGGAACTTTCCAGCTGATCTTCCACATCACGGGAACTTTCCAGCTGAGCTCCCACATCACTGGAACATTCCAGTTGATCTTCCACATAACGGGAACATTCCAGTTGATCTCCCACATCACGGGAACTTTCCAGCTGATCTTCCACATCACGGGAACTTTCCAGTTGATCTTCCACATCCCAGGAACTTTCCAGCTGATCTTCCACATCACTTTGTTGATCATATTCTGCACCAATTCTATTGTTTACAGCCAGGTTTGAAGAAAGTACCCCTGCCTCATGCATCGTTGCTTGGGCATCGCTATGAGAGTCAAACAAATGCTGCAGATTGACCACGTCTGGGGATCTGTCGGCTGTGTACTCCTCGCCTTCGTCATACGAAGATATGGATCGGGCCAGATGAATGTATTGTCTGGCCACGTAGGCAACAGGACTGGTCCAGTCATCTTCCAGGTATCTCGGCAAGTTCTCGGCCTGCGAGACCTTACGGGACATGGCGTTAAACATGTCGTCATTGACATCAAAGTTGAAGACAAAGTCCTCACTAATTTGTCGCGCTAGACTGTTAGAGAAGCACGGGGATGCCCCTGTGTCAAATGGAGAAGACATATGGTGATCACCTTCATTAGTTGGAGAAGCCAAAGAAGTATTTCTAAATGACGACATTAAGTTGCTAATGCAAGCAGGGGAGTTCGCTGCATCGCAGACATCCACAAGACCATTATCTTCATGATGTTCAGCTATGGCTAAGGTCCCTGTGTACGTAGTGACACCCACAGCTCGGGCTCGACAACTGTAGGACCTAGTCAGTCCAGTCAGGTCCGCCAGGGACAATAATTCAGAACTGGACATCTGTGGTTGCCCAGTCAGTAAAGACCTCAATCTGGAGACTACCTCACAATCTTGGTTCTCCCCTTCAGACACATTCTTCAGTTGGTCAACTATCTGTAGGATCTCATTCTGGCAGTTTTTAAAAGTTGTCAGTCTCTTCTTGTGAGCGATGTGGGCAACAATCTTGTCCTTAAAGATCCGTGGGGACCAGGTATTGTAGCGACCAAGTTTGTTCCTAAAGCTAAAGGATGTGTTCTTCTTTATACTGAATGGCGTAGTTGCTGGTTCCATGTCATCCACCACGTTGTTGTTGCCACAGTCCAGATCAACAGCCGAGCAAGTAAAGATCGGACCAGCCACCCGATGATATCGTAGAGTGTAGTACTGAGAAGTTCGACGTCGATGTTTGACAAGTCTCTTGTGGTGCAGCAAAAAGGAAATGACTAAAAAGACTAACATGATGACTGCCACCATAACAGGAAGTAGCCAGGGCGCCATTACTTGCTGGAATGCGTCCTCATTATTTCGCATTTCCTGTTTATTATTGGTGTCCATCAGAGTTTTGTTTTGAGTACGTGTTGGGTGCTCACTGGAGTACTTCATCTCATAGTGACAAGTTTCTAGTCAGGGTTGGGTGCACACTCAGGAACTTCATCTCATGCTTACACGTTTCTAGTCAGGGTTGGGTGCACAATCAGGAACCTAATCTCATAGTTACACGTTTCTAGTCATGGTTAGATGCTCGCTCGAGAACTTCATATCATAGTGACACGTTTCTAGTCAGGGTTGGGTGCTCACTCGAGAACTTCATCTCACAGTTACACGTTTCTAGTCAGGGTTGGGTGCTGGCTCGAGAACTTCATCTCACAGTTACACGTTTCTAGTCAGGGTTGGGTGCTCGCTCGAGAACTTCATCTCACAGTTACACGTTTCTAGTCAGGGTTGGGTGCTGGCTCGAGAAATTCATCTCACAGTTACACGTTTCTAGTCAGGGTTGGGTGCTCGCTCGAGAACTTCATCTCACAGTTACACGTTTCTAGTCAGGGTTGGGTGCTCGCTCAGGAACTTCATCTCATAGTTACACATTTCTAGTCAGGGTTGGGTGCTCACTCATGAACTTCATCTCATAGTTACACGTTTCTACTCAGGGTTGGGTGCTCACTCAGGAACTTCATCTCATAGTTACACGTTTCTAGTCAGGGTTGGGTGCTCACTCAGGAACTTCATCTCATAGTTACACGTTTCTAGCCAGGGTTGAGTGCTCACTCAGGAACTTCATCTCATAGTTACACGTTTCTAGTCAGGGTTGGGTGCTCACTGGAGAACTTCATCTCATAGTTACACGTTTCTAGTCAGGGTTGGGTGCTCACTGGAGAACTTCATCTCATAGTTACATGTTTCTAGTCAGGGTTGGGTGCTCACTCAGGAAATCCATCTCATAGTTACACGTTTCTAGTCAGGGTTGGGTGCTCACTCAGGAACTTCATCTCATAGTTTCTAAGTCATCTGGTTAAGCATCCTTGGTCTACATTAAAAAAAAAATTTCTCAGGGATCTGGTTCATAATTGTTGATCTGCAGCGAACAAAAACATCCGACACACTGCCTAAAACGCTCTCTCGTCATAAACGATTTTACATTTGTTTAACATGAAATATGTATCTCATAGTAAGATTTCTCTAAATTTCACTAACAACAAGATGCTGAAATGTCTCATAATGAGACTTACATAAAGATCTTTTATTAACCTTTGATCTTTTTTCTCACAGTAACATTTCCCTTACTGACCTAACTTAATACAGAAAAAAAAAAAAAACAATGCCTAGATGCTTTCTCACTGCTAACTGATCTGTTTCACCATTGTGTGATTTTCCTGGCCCAGTAAACACGTCCCTAAGAGTTCTACTAAGAAAATCAGTATTATATATGCTAACAAACAAATTAACCCCCACCCCCCCCCCCACCCCAGCTCCCCCGACCGTCCCCCAGCTAACCAGGTCACGTGTTAAATAATAACCTCTATGTCTGACCCTGTCACCAAACTATAATTGATAATTTTTCAACGGGATGTGGTTCAACTGGATGTGGTTCTACGGGTGTGTTTCAACGAGATGTGGTTCAACGAGATGTAGTTCAAGGGGATGTGGTTCAACGACATGTGGTTCAACGAGATGTGGTTCAACGGGATGTGGTTGAAGGAGATGTGGTCAAACGGGATGTAGTTCAACAAGATGTGGTTCAAGGGGATGTGGTTCAACGGGATGTGGTTCAACGGGATGTAGTTCAACGGGGTGTGGTTTAACGGGATGTGGTTCAACTGGGTGTGGTTCAAAGGGATGTGGTTCAACGAGGTGTAGTTTAACTGGTATTTTGTTCAACGGGATGTGGTTCAACGGGGTGTAGTTCAACGGGGTGTGGTTCAACAGGGTTTGGTTCAATAGAATGTGGTTGAACGGGTTGTGGTTCAACAGGATGTGGTTAAACGGAATGTAGTTCAACTGGGTGTGGTTCAACGGGTGAGGTTTAATGGGGTGTGGTTTAACGGTGTGTGGCCAGTCGCGAGCACCGTGCAGGAAGCTAAAAAAAAAAGGGTAATTAACCAACACATGACTGGTGTCAGCTGCTACATAGTGGTGGAGGGGGGGGGCGGTACTGAAGATGGGATCCTTGCACTTATGGAATGAATAGTTTTATGCACAGTTATAATGATCAGTATAATAATTGACTGACTAAATAACTAAATAACTATAATATATGATACTAATTTCAAATAATAATTAGCTATTCCTAGCAGTTTGAGTTCCTTCCCCCACTACGAAATATGCCAGCTTTTGTTTGAGCCTCCCCCTCCCCCATCTATTCGTTCATTCGTAGCCATTCATTACCTCATCACCAATATCGATTTATCTCTTTGCCATTCATTACCTCATCACCAGTATCGATTTATCTCTTTGCCATTCATTACCTCATCACCAGTATCGATTTATCTCTTTGCCATTGTCAAATAATAAACTCTGTGGCAAAGGTTGGGAAGCCTTGCTTGCAATTGGACAAGGGTCTACATTTCAGAGAGCAAGAAAATAAAGACAAGAGAAGAAGAACAAGACAAAGAAGAACAAGACAAAGAAGAACAAGACAAAGAAGAACAAGACAAAGAAGAACAAGACAAAGAAGAACAAGACAAAGAAGAACAAGACAAAGAAGACGTAATAGCTGAAGAAACTCTCTTTCACCTACCTCTCTAACTCTTCCCGCCCCTCGCCCACCACCGTTTCATTCCAGCTCTTCTCTATCTATCTATCTATCTATCTATCTATCTATCTATCTATCTATCTATCTATCTATCTATCTATCTATCTATCTATCTATCTATCTATCTATCTATCTATCTATCTATCTATCTATCTATCTATCTATCTATCTATCTATCTATCTATCTATCTATCTATCTATCTATCTATCTATCTATCTATCTATCTATCTATCTATCTATCTATCTATCTATCTATCTATCTATCTATCTATCTATCTATCTATCTATCTATCTATCTATCTATCTATCTACCTATCTATCTATCTACCTACCTACCTTTCTATCTATCTACCTACCTACCTATCTATCTACCTACCTACCTATCTATCTATCTATCTATCTATCTATCTATCTATCTATCTATCTATCTATCTATCTATCTATCTATCTATCTATCTATCTATCTATCTATCTATCTATCTATCTATCTATCTATCTATCTATCTATCTATCTATCTATCTATCTATCTATCTATCTATCTATCTATCTATCTATCTATCTATCTATCTATCTATCTATCTATCTATCTATCTATCTATCTATCTATCTATCTATCTATCTATCTATCTATCTATCTACCTACCTACCTATCTATCTATCTATCTATCTATCTATCTATCTATCTATCTATCTATCTATCTATCTATCTATCTATCTATCTATCTATCTATCTATCTATCTATCTATCTATCTATCTATCTATCTATCTATCTATCTATCTATCTATCTATCTATCTATCTATCTATCTATCTATCTAAATTTTTAACAAGGCAAAATTTATTCATAAAATTTTATCTCAAAATACTCCAAACTACCTTTTCCGATTAATCAAATCCTATAAAAAGCAAGCGACAAAATTTATTAAATTTATCTAAACCTAGAATAGATTTATATTAAACAAGTTTAGCGTACTCCGCTGCACATTTGTGGAACCAACTTCCACTAGACCTGAAAAATTCTAAAAGTCCCTATTCATTTAACCGTAAACTTTTTCAATTTATACTTACAAGCGATTACATGCCACCTTGAATGTAATGTAACCCATATTGCATTATCAATTTATTTTTAAACAAAGTGTGTATGATATGCATGTTTGCGCGCGCGCGTGTGTGATATGTATGTATGTGTAGGCGTGTTTATATACATATGATTCTGAGTATGTTGTTTGTCTGCTTGTGTATCTGCGTGTGTGTCTGCGAATGTATGTGTCTGCGTCCTTGTGTGTGTGTGTTCGCGCGTATGTCCACATGTATGTTTCAGTATGAATTGGTCTGTGTGTGTTTCTGTGTGTTTAAGTGTGCCTCTTTGCTGTGTATGTGTGTCTGCGTGCGATTGGATCCATGTAGCTGTGTATATGTGTCTGTGTGTGTGTCTCTGTGTTTGTCTGCATGTGTGTGTGTCTCTGTGTTTTTCTGCATATTTGATGTGACTGTGTATATCTTCGTTTGTGTCTGTGTGTGTGTCCTCGTATGTGTTCGTCTGCATGTTTGCCTGTGTATGTTATGTGTTTTGTCTGCCGGTGTGTCTATGAGGCTGTATGTATGTATCTCTGTGTGTGGGTGTCTGTATCTCTGTCTGCGTGAGTGTATGTGTCAGCATGTGTCTGTCTGTCTGTGCATGTCTATGTGTGTTTCTCTGTGTGTATTGTGTGTGCTCCTTTGTTGTCTGTACGTGTCTGCATGTCAGAATATATGTCTGTGCGTGCTGAATATATGTGTCTGCGTGTGTATTTCTATGTGTTTGTATGTGTATGCATTTCTGCGTGTTTGTCTGTGTGGGTGTCAGATTGTGTTTGTCTGCCTGTTTGTATTTGTGTGTGTGTGTTTGACTGCGTGTGTGTCTATGTGGCTGCATGTATGTGTCTGCATGTTTTTTCTGCGTGTGTTGTGGTGTGTGTGTAAGTGTGTGAGCACGAATGTAAATATTTTGTGCTGTTTTTTTTTCCTGTGTGTTTTTTATATGTAAGAATCTGTGTGTGTGTCTGTTTTTTTTGTCTAAGTGAGCGTGTGTGTCTTTGTGGGAGTGTCTCCATGCATGACTGTATTTATGACTGTATGTTTGTATGTGTGTATGCCTGTATTACGAGTGTATGCCTGTATGTTTGTATCTATGTATGTTTGTTTGTATGTATGTATGCCTTTTTTGTATGCTGATTGCATGTTTTGTTTGTATGTATGTACGTATATATGTATGTATGTAATGTTTGCGTGCATTTATGTGTGTGTGAGTGGGTGATCTTTGTGTATGTGAGTGTATGTATGCACGCGCGGGTTTTTTTGCATTTTTTTTTACAACTCATGCTTTTGTGTTCTTTTATAATATTCATAATATGCATAATATCATATGATCATAACATTTTTTTATTAGTAAAATACAACTGCTGTGCGAAAGATGGGTTGACTGGAAAGGCCGAATGTAAGACGGGCCTGCGTTTTTTTTTTGTGACCCTTTGAAAATAAAGATCGTTCTATCTTTTCTATCTATCTATCTATTCTATCTATCTATCTATCTATCTATCTATCTATCTATCTATCTATCTATCTATCTAGCTAGCTAGCTAGCTAGCTAGCTAGCTGTATGTAGATCTATCTTTCTATTTGTTTATCTATCTATCTATATGTTTTACTGACTATCTGTCTGTCTAAATTTTTTACGGTCGTCCTGTTTGTCTTTCATGAATTATATTTCATTGCCAATAGTATATGTGTGTTTGTGTGTATGTTTGTGTTTGTGTGTGAGTATGTTAGTGTTTGTGTGTGTGTGTATGTTTGTGTTTGTGTGTGAGTATGTGTGTGTTTGTGTGTATGTGTATGTTCGTCTTTGTGTGTGAGTATGTGTGTGTTTGTGTGTGTGTGTATGTTTGTGTTTGTGTGTGAGTATGTATGTGTTTGTGTGTGTGAGTGTGTGTGTGTTTGTGTGGGAGTATGTGTGTGTGTGAGTATGTGTGTGTTTGTGTGTGAGTATGTGTTTGTTGTTAGTGTGTGTGTGAGAATGTGTGTGTTTGTGTGTTAGTATGTGTGTGTATGTGTGTGTATGTGTGTATGTATGTGTGTCTTTGTGTGTGTATGTGTGCATGTGTCTGGGCTGTGTGTGCGTTTGCGTGTGCGTTTGTGTGTATGTGTGTGTATATTGTTGCATGTATATTTAAAGGCATGTATTTGCCATCCCTGATTTTCTAGTCCTAATTGACATTCACATATGAATTTAAACAACAACATAATATGAGTGGTATGTCAAATGCAGTTACCGCGTGAGCAGTGAATCTTTGACAGGCGGAATGTATGACGGGCCTGCGTGCCCAGTTTGTGAGTTTCGGAAATAAGTTGTTTTTTTTTAGTTCTGTCTGTCTATTTGTTTATTTTGTGTTTTGTCTTTATTTTGCTACTTTTATTTGTGTTTGTTTGTTTTTTTTTTTTTTTTTTTCTGGTTTCTCGAATGGACCATAAACCGTTCTTTTTTTTCAATGTCGACGCCGAGGGTTTTTTTTTTTTTTACGCCACTTTTTTTTTTTTTTGTTTTTTAGTTGTTTTTTTGTATCAGCGTTTTTATTTTTTGTTTTTTTGGCTTTTTTTTTTTTTTTTGTTTTAACTTTTTTTCTTTTTGTTTGTTTTTTTTTTTTTTTTTTTTTTTTGGGGTTTTTGTTAGCAATCTTTTTTTTTTTTTTTTTTTTTACACAGTTTTTTTTTTTTTTTTTTTTTAACTGATTTTGTTGTTTGTTTTATGTTTTTTTTTTGTTTTTTTGAATTTTTTTTTTTTTTGTGAACCGTAGTTTTTTTTTTTTTTTGTTTCCTTTTTGAGTTTTTTTTGTTTTTTTAGTTTAAAGACTTTTTTTTTTTTTTTTTTTTTTTTTGTTGTTTTTTTTGTTTTTTTTTTTTTTTTTTGTTTATTTTTTTTTGTTTTTTTTTTTTTTTTAGAACGCGTTTTATTTTTTGAATTTTTCCTTTTTTTTTTTTTTTTTTTTTTATTTTTGTTGTCCAGGGTTGATTTTTTTGTGTGTTGTTTTTTTTTTTTTTTTTTTTTGCGGCGTTTTTTTTCGAGGTTTTTCTGGTGTTTTTTTTCTTTTTTGTTTTTTTGGTTTTTTTTCTTTTTTCTTTTTTTTTTTATGTTTTGTTTTTGGTTTTTTTTTTTTTTTTTTGTTTGTCTTTTTATCTATTTATGTTTTTTTTTTTTATTATCTATCTACTATCTATCTATCTATTTATCTATCTTATTATCTATCTATCTTTTCTATTATCTATCTATCTATCTATCTATCTATTTTTCTTTTTATTTTTTGTTTTCTTTTTATCTATTTATTTATCTATTTATCTATTTATTTTTTTTCTATTTTTTTTTCTATCTATCTATTTATTTTTATCTATCTATCTATCTATCTATCTTTTTATTTATCTATCTATTTTTATTCTATGTATCTTCTGTCTATCTATCTATCTATCTATCTATCTATCTATCTATCTATTTATTTAATGTATCTATCTTTCTTCTATCTATCTATCTATCTATTTATCTATCTATCTTTTCTATTTATCTATCTTTCTTGTTTATCTATTGTATCTTTTCTTCTATCTATTTATCTATTATCTATCTGTTTTTTTTTGTTTGTTATTTGTTTTTCTTTTTTTTTTTTTCTATCTATTTTTATGTATTTTATTTATTTTTTTTCTTCTTGTTTTTTTTTCTTTTTATCTTTCTTTCTGAGTTCCCATGTTCATATTTTGGTTTTTTCTATCTATTTATCTGTTATCTATGTTTTTTGTTTTTCAGTTGTTTTTTTATCTTGTTTTTTTTTTTTTTAAATATTTTTTTTATCCTGTCATTTTTACGCATTTTTTCTTTTTTTTTTTCAATTTGGGTTTCTTTTGTTTATTTATCTTTTGTGTTTTTTATCTGAGTTTTCTTTTTTTTTTATTTATGTTTCTTTCTTGTTTTTTTCTATTTTTTTTTTTTTGAGAAAAATCTTTTATTTTTTTTTTCTTTTCTTCTTTCTTTGTTATCTATTTTTTTTTTTTTTTTTTTTTTATTTAAATTTCTTTATCTTTTTATCTATTTAAATTTTTTTTATTTATTTACATTTATTTTTTTTTTCAATCTATCTTTTTTATGTATCAATCTATCTTTTTTTATTATTTTTTTTTTTTCTATTGATTTATCTATCTTTTTTTATCTATTTATCTATCTATTTTTCTTTTATCTATTTATCTTCTTTTATTTATTTTCTATCTATTTTTTTTTTTTTTTCTTTTTTTTTTTTTCTATTTTTCTATTTATCTATTTATCAGTTTTTTTTTTGCCATCTTCTATCTATTTATTTTTTTATCTATGCAATTACTAGTTATCTTTTTTTCAGTACGTATCTATCTATCTATTTATCTATCTTTTTCTATTTTCTTTTTATCTATCTTTTGTTTTTTTTTATTTTATTATTTTATCTTTTCTATTTTGCATCTATCTGTCTATTTTTGTTCTTTTGTATCTGTGTGTTATCGTTTATCTATTGAGTATCTTTTTTTTGTCTGTCTGTCTGTTTTCTATTTTTGTTTGTCTGTTTTTTGGTCTATCTGCGTGTCAGTCTTTTTTTGTTTTGTCTGTTTGTTTATTTTTTTTTCTATCTTTTTTTATGTGTGGTTTTTTATGTTTTTTATCTGTGTTTTTATTCTATCTATTTGTTATCTTTTTTATTTTTGTCTATCTGTCTGTGTTTGTGTTTCTGTCTTTTTTGTTTATTTATGCTATTTGTCTGTAGGTGTTTCTTTTTTTTGGTCTTTGTGTCTATGCCTGCGTATTGATCTGTGTGGTTGTTTTATTTTCTGTGTGTTGTTTATTTGTGTATTTGTATGTTCAAATTTTTTTTGATTTTTATGTGTGTGTTGTGTGTGTCTTGCGAGTATTTGTGCGTCTGTGGGTGTGTTAGTATGTGTTTGTGTCTGTCTCTGTGTGTCAGTGTGTATGTGTGTGCCATTATGTTTCTTTAGGTGTGTATGGCTGCATGTGTTTTTGTTTTTTTTGTCTGTGCGTGGCTTTGAGTGTATCTCTGTGTGAGTTTTCTATCGGTGTGTCTATTATATTATTTTTTGCGTGTCTCTTTTTGTGTCTTTATGCCTCTGTGTGCGTATGTCTGACTGTTTTTTGTCTGTGTTTTGTATATTTGTGTATGTGTGGGTGTTGCGTATTTCAATGTTTGTGTCTATTTCCCTGCCTGCGTGTTTGTATGTGTAGGAGTGTGTGTGCCCGTATTTTTTTTGTGTGTGTGTGTCTGTATGTGTCTGGATTGTATGCGTGTTTGTTTTAGAGCGTGTGTGTGTTTGTATGTATTTATGTATTTATGTATGTATGTATGTATGTATTTATGTATCTATTTATGTATGTATGTATGTATGTATGTATTTTATGTATGTATCTATGTATGTATGTATCTTTATTTTATGTATGTTTTTTATGTATGTATGTATGTATGTATGTATTTTATGTATTTTATGTATGTATGTATGTATGTATGTATGTATTTATGTATGTATGTATGTTGTATGTATTTATGTATGTATTTATGTATTTATGTATGTATGTATGTTTGTAGGTAGGTATGTAGGTATGTATGTTTTTTTGTATGTATGTATGTATGTATGTTTGTATGTATTTATGTTTGTATGTATGTATTTCTTTCTGTATGTATTTTATGTATTTTTGTATGTTTGTTTGTATGTTTGTATGTATTTATTTATGTATGTCTGTCTGTATGTTGTATGTTTGTATGTTTGTCTGTATGTATGTATTTATGTTTTGT
>CAJHNH020000632.1:132500-250365 GCA_905116865.2 Candidula unifasciata
CTATCTATCTATCTATCTATCTATCTATCTATCTATCTATCTATCTATCTATCTATCTATCTATCTATCTAATCTATCTATCTATCCGTCTATCAGTCTATCAGTCTATCCGTCTATCCGTCTATCTATCTATCTATCTATCTATCTATCTATCTATCTATCTATCTATCTATCTATCTATCTATCTATCTATCTATCTATCTATCTATCTATCTATCTATCGATCTATCTATCTATCTATCTATCTATCTATCTATCTATCTATCTATCTATCTATCTATCTATCTATCTATCTATCTATCTATCTATCTATCTATCTATCTATCTATCTATCTATCTTAGAATTCAGTCATCAAACGGCTGAAAGCACTACACAGAAGGGCTGTTCGTTTAATAGCTAACAGTCATGAAAATGATTGTTCGCACCTATATAAAGAACTCATGCTATTACCGCTCCAGGAACGCCTACTATTCAATAAAGCTAAACTTATTAAGAAAATCATATCTAAAAATGCTCCATGTTACCTTTGGCCATTATTTAAATACAATGGAAGACATAGCAAACGCCTTAACATATTGCATATCTCTAAACCTAGAAGAGACCTATATAAAACAAGCTTAGTGTACTCTGCAGCTCAGCTGTGGAATAATCTTCCACCGGAAATAAAAAATATCAATAACCCCTTTAGATACAATCGGAAACTATTTGAATATTATCTCACTACAGACTATATGCCACCCTAAAAAGATTATAGTATGTTAAGGCTTTGATGTATTTCTTATTAACGGTTTTTTTTTTTTTTTTTTGGGGGGGGGGGGGGGGGCAGGGAACTTGGTGGGGGTTGAAAACTGAAGCTTATTATTGTTTAAAACTGAAGATGTCAGTCGAATGCATTCCGATATTTGTAACTAATATTTATTTGGTTTTGATGATGTTTATATTATGCAAACTGTAAGACTTACATCATTTTTTTAATAGGCTTGTTATTATACTCTTTAAAACGTTCAAGTAATGTCAGTATAAATTAGAGCACATTCCAGCATTTGTAATTAAGACTTAGATGTTGTAATTTTTTCTTTTTTCTTCTTCTCTTTTTTTTTTTTTTTTTTGTTCTTTTGTTTCTTTTCCATATTACTCAAATTTTTAATTGTGCATTCCTCTTATTATTAATTATTATTAATATTATTAACTATGAAATGAGGTAAAAATGAAACATTGTATGAAAGGAGCGGAGTGGAAGGGCAGAATGTTAGACGGGCCTGCGTGCCCAATTCTTAACCCTTTGAAAATAAAGTTTGTTCGTTCGTTCGTTCTATCTATCTATCTATCTATCTATCTATCTATCTATCTATCTATCTATCTATCTATCTATCTATCTATCTATCTATCTATCTATCTATCTATCTATCTATCTAATAACATGCGTTATTAGTAAAAATACAACTGTTGTGCGAAAGATGGTTGACTGGAAGGGCCGAATGTAAGACGGGCCTGCTTGCCCAATTTGTGACCCTTTGAAAAAAAAGTTCGTTCGTTCCTTCGTTCTATCTATCTATCTATCTATCTATCTATCTATCTATCTATCTATCTATCTATCTATCTATCTATCTATCTATCTATCTATCTATCTATCTATCTATCTATCTATCTATCTATCTATCTATCTATCTATCTATCTATCTATCTGTCTGTCCGTCCGTCCGTCCGTCCGTCCGTCCGTCCGTCCGTCCGTCCGTCCGTCTGTCTGTCTGTCTGTCTGTCTGTCTGTCTGTCTGTCTGTCTGTCTGTCTGTCTGTCTGTCTGTCTGTCTGTCTGTCTGTCTGTCTGTCTGTCTGTCTGTCTGTCTGTCTGTCTGTCTGTCTGTCTGTCTGTCTGTCTGTCTGTCTGTCTGTCTGTCATGTCAGAATTTCTACCCTCCACGCCCCCCCCTCCCCACGCCCCGAACCCTGCAGCTGCATGCTTGCTGTCCAACTGTTTCCAGCCCGCTGTCACCAGACACCTTCTACGGTACTTGTCATTTTCTATGATGCTCATTGGGACACATTTCATTTGTCACGCCAGCAGTCTTTGCTCCCTGTCCATTGATGCCTTAATCTTGAGTGCATGGATTCCCTTTTGGCATTTCACCGCAGCTGCCTCCACAAGATCTCTGAAGGTCAGGCTTCTTTGGAAAATAATACCCAGGTACCTTACATGGCTTGTTTATGTGATGTTTCGATCTTTTTTTTTTTTATTTTTTTTATTTTTTATTAATGAGACCTGGAACATCAGCTCTTTCCAGAGAGCACCATAAAATAGCGATCTTTTCTGGGCTGATGACAGCTCCCCTATCTGAACACCAGTTCGTCACTTTATCTGCAGCTGCCGGTATTTCTTGGCCTGTTTGTTGCCTGTCACTCCCCTGCCTATATTCAAGAGCATCATTTGCAAATGTCGATGTCCTTCCAACCCCTGGTGCTACAAGTTCTGCAGTCCTGCCTGTATACACACTGAAGAGCACTGGTGAAATTGCAGAATCCTGAGGTAATCCCGGAGCGATACTGCATACAGGCGGAGAACGATTTTACGTGAATGCAGCACAGCTTTTGAGCAGTTCACTATAAAGGGTGACATGTTTGGACTTATGCATTGCTTTAGCACAAGCAGAGAGAAATTAAAGCTCTTGATCATTGGTTAATGAACAAAGACGCACGCTTTCCAGATTATCAAGACCCGATTTTGTTGGAGATCATACAAATCCGAATTGATGACTGGTGTTTTTTTTAAAGAGTTGATTAGAGACATCCACCGAGAGCTGAGCAAGAAACAGTTTATTCTGCAGGCAGTAGACAACTGATCAGGCAAATGGATCACCACATGTAGGTGACACTTAACTTTCTGCCACGAGACACGACCCAAAAGCCTAACTTCCTGCCACCAGACACGACCCAAAAGCCTAACTTCCTGCCACCAGACACGACCCAAAAGCCTAACTTCCTGCCACCAGATACGACCCAAAAGCCTAACTTCCTGCCATCAGACACGACCCAAAAGCCTAACTTCCTGCCATCAGACACGACCCAAAATCCTAACTTCCTGCCACCAGACACGACCCAAAAGCCTAACTTCCTGCCACCAGACACGACCCAAAAGCCTAACTTCCCTTCACCAGATACGACCCAAAAGCCTAGTTTCCTGCCACTAGACACGACCAAAAGCCTAACTTCCTGCCACTAGACACGACCCAAAAGCCTAACTTCCTGCCACTAGACACGACCCAAAAGCCTAACTTCCTGAACAAGGCATGGTCAAAACATTTGAAAAACATAACCTAACACAACCTTTGCAAGTGGGTGAAAAAATGAACAGTCCTGTGGTCCAGCTGTTGAAGGAACTTCATCCGCTGCAAAGCTACGGCTAGTAGTGTTGTTCCTGGATTATTTCTGTTTGGAACAATGTTCAAAGGGAATTATACAGAAACGTTTTAAATACGCTTGATTTCCTACAAGGTGCAACTTTGCTGCTCTGTTGTTGTTCTGGCCCAGTCTATACTGATGACAACTCGCTTTCTCCCTTATGATGTAGATGTAGACACAGAGAGGTACAAACAAAACACTACAATGACTATAACATCATTTATTATAGTCTATGAAGAGATTCATTCCATCGTTGTAATCTGTTCCTGGTCGTTTACAACCTGCTCCCGACTGACGGAAACGACAGGATTACAACGGAACAAAGAGACAATCACCTTTCAGTTAAAATATTTCATTCCCATCGTAGTTTCATATCTAAATCACAGCGCAACACAGTTCGTAATGACTGGGAATCACAATTTCACATTTAAATGATAGCACCACACAGTTCGTAGTGTCTGGGCATCACAATTCAGAATCAGCTCTTACTGGACATTCCTGGCGTCCCAAGCCCTCGTTCGCCCAGCTCACTATCACTGTTCACATGCGTCACTCCATGTGAAACCTCCTGTCTCTCACACGGTCAAATAACTGCCGATTTCTCTCGTCCTTGCAAACCTTGTTCCCTTCCCACGGGATTTGGTCTTGTGACTGTTCAGTGTCGCACGTCCCATGCTCTACCCGTTTCTCACAGGCCTTTCATACTTCACTTTTTTATTTTTTTTATTTCACTACTACTTTAAGGTTAAGGATCCCTCTAAAGTAATGATGTGGACATTCCCTATTTTCTGTCTTAGTTATTGGTTAGGCTTGCCTTTGCATGACGATCATGAGTTTCACTTTTTACATCGTCTGTCGTTGTACCCAGTGAGCACCATTTAGCTTAATTTGACCCCAAGACACTTTTAATTTAGTACGAAAGACCTGTATTGGCTCTGCAAATATCCTCACCCCTTCTCACAGTCTGCCTAATGATAGAAGAACTCCCCAGGTCACCCCTAATTTGGTGCAGAAGTCTATAAAGACTATGAAACGGTAATGCGAATCTACATTGGTCTTGTTCTTGGTGTTATGGGGGGGGGGGGGGAACTTCGCGTCTCTTTTAACCGGCTCCTAGATTGAGCAGTGGTTATATCGAAGGCTGTGTTTTTGTGCCTGGAATTCGTTTTCCAGTTATCGTCAAGTTTCTGTTGTGGCGTTTATATTACGCCTGAGGTTGCTGTTGCTTTCAGAGTGTAGAAAGGGATCTCGGTCTGCCTTTAAAAGGACAGACCATAGCCTGGGACGGCCTGGATCGGGTAGGGTGGGAGTTAATTTGGCGGTGGGTATCAGACCTGGCTGGTAGCGAGCTGTGAGGTTTCTCCGGGCTGGTGGGCGGGCTTGTTCAGCTGTCATGGCGGCCTGTTTATTGGCTGTCGTAGTAAGTGGGCCGTTTGTAGTCGAATGTAAACGGTTTGCTACTGGTCATTTCTGGAGCGCTTCTCGCTATATATACTTGTTGGGCCACCTCCACTGTTGTCAGTTTCAATTGGATTGACATGCTTTTACCTGCCATGAAGATTTGACCCAATTCCCTTTCTCTTATATGGTCTCATTCAATCATAATTCCTTTCTGAGTATACCTTCTTCCCTTAAATAAAAAGCAAAAAAGTGAATAATGGTTTACAAACAGTTTATAACAAGTTTCCCCTTTGTTTTACAATAATCAATAACCCCCAATCATCATCATCATGTGCCCTACCAACTGACGTAGGCGCTCATGCGTCTCCACAGATCACGATCCCTGGGGAATAGCTCTCTTGACTACATCCTTCCATGCCATCGTTTCAGCCCATCCAGAATCTCTCTTGGTCTGCCTCTATCTCCTTTTCCACTGATCTTTCCGGTTGTCACGATGTTCTCCAGTGTCTCCCTTCTCATTTTGTGGCCAAAGAACAGTGCTCGTCTCTCTCTCTTATTGTTGTATAAAGAGATCTACTTTCATTAGCATCTTTCAAGCAACCGTTGTTAGTTACTCTAGCCGTCCAAGGTATTCAAACATTCCTCTCAGAAACCACATCTCTGTTGCTTCCAAACTCTCGCTAATTTGTTCAGTGACATTCCAAGATTCGCGGCCATACAGCACAACAGGTTCTATGTCACATTTTAGCAGCCTCTTTCTGACTCTCAATAGAAAAACATATTTTACAATTCTTATGCAGAAAATGTTACATACTTTCTATTATTTAACAAAAATGATTTAATTCATAATCATGATACATTTTATTTAAATTTTCATTTTTTGAAGTTTTTAATTCAGTATTTCCTTTTCCACCCGTTGTTTAATTTTATAAATTTCCCACATTGATTAAATATAAATAAATACATGTATCAATCAATTTTGTATATTACTGTATTTTTTTTTCTCCTTACTGTCTGAACATTACGTTTGGCAAATTGTTGTCCACAGCCTTAAGATGTTCAGTCTTGATTTGAAACTGCAACATTAACAATGCCCATCTGTATACTCTAGAATTGCTTGTTGCATCCATTGTCAGTAATTTTGTCAGCCCTAAATTGTCAGTAAGCATGATGCGTTATTTTCCTATCATGTATTTTTGAAATTTTTAAGGCTAATCACCAATGCTAAAGCTTCTTTCTCAAATATACTCTATGTTGTGTGGAGGTGAGTTTGTGTGATTAATTTAGGGCTGTTAACAATGTATCAGAATTTTTGTTTTTTAGCTAACATGACAGCTACTCTGTGCCCACTAGCATAAGTTTGTAAATACAATTGTCTACTGGAATCTGGTTGCCTTAAAATTGGTGATGTTGCCAACAGTGATTTCATTTGTGTAAAATAACATCATGATTGTCCACCCAGTCATTTTTCCTAAACTGGTCTTTCTTCAGAAGTTCCTTTAACAGTGCAGTGAGTTCGGCAAAGTTTGGGATAACTTTAACAGTGCAGTGAGTTCGGCTAGGTTTGGGATAACTTTGACAGTGCAGTGAGTTCGGCTAGGTTTGGCATAACTTTAACATAACAACTGACAAGTGTTAACAAAGACTGCAACTGCTTTTTGATTGTGAGTTTTTTCAATATTTGAGATTGCAAGGTGCAGTTTTCCCTGCATCGGAGAGTCCATGGATAATGTCCAAATGTAATGGGTTAGATATGGAAGGTTTTGTGTGTGTGTGTGTGTGTGTGTGTGCGCGTGTAGAGAGAGAGGATGACAAATATATACATTCAGACAGACAGACAGACAGACAGACAGACAGACAGACAGACAGACAGACAGACAGACAGACAGACAGACAGACAGACAGACAGACAGACAGACAGACAGACAGACAGACAGACAGACAGACAGACAGACAGACAGACAGACAGACAGACAGACAGACAGACAGACAGACAGACAGACAGACAGACAGACAGACAGACAGACAGACAGATATTCATATATACACAAAGACACACTCACATAAAACATACCCCTATATGCACCCACCCTTACATAAATTAATCTACTTAATTCACACCGTGTGTCTGGTATTGTGTGCTTTAAAGTTTCGATTTCTGATCTGAAAAAGGCACTGAACTTTTTACATGTAAAGATTAGCTATAGCCTGATCTAAAGAATGTTTCATATTGGTTAGCATGTTAATAGCCTTCCATATCTTGGCACTGTTTGTTTTATCTTCAGTTTTTAAAATGTTCTTTTTTTATTTTACGAACTACATAGTGTTATTTATTTGCGATTTGCAGAAACGGTTGCATTTGTGTGTACCGTATCTCTTTCTCACGTAATTTATAGACCAGAATATGAAGGAGCCCGCTATTCTCAAATATCAGTTGTCCAAGGAAGTATAGTATCTTTATATTGGGCCTCATCCCGTATGTTGGCAGTCTATCGTAAGCTGACCGGCTTGCTCCTGTCCCAGGGTGGTCAACATAAAGAACTTCTAGTAAATGTGAACACTAGTCAGCACTATGTGCCAGGCGATGTTGGCGCTGCCTAGTTGCAAGGCAAACTAATGGAGGGCATCACTCTCATTAGAAGAGATCAAGTCAACTAGCTCCAAGACAAACACGGAACATAAGTGATCATCTGAGTCATTGACATTCTTCCTCGGGCAGGAAACTGGTCAAAGATCAACAGCTCGTCTTGTCGGACGTGGTGAAGGGATGAGAGTCACTTGCTACATGATGATGATGACGATTAGACACATATTATCATAGCTGATGTGTGTGGGTAGAATTGTTGGCCTCACTGACAACACCAAGTATTAAATACAGGGATGGAAACAAAATTTTAGACTGGAAGAAGAGAAAAGAAATTATTCAGATATTAAATTAATACGCACGCACTGACCGACTGCGCCCACTGCAACCCCCCCCCCCCCCCTCTTTTTACGCCGTGGCAGATTTAAGAATTCCCCTGCGAGTCTATCGAGCCTGGTTTCTGTGAGTGGTTCTTTCAGATACGAGGAAATGGTGACTTCCGGCCGGGCCGGGTTAAACAGCAAATGTGAGGAGGGGAAGAAAGCGGCTGGGAAAACTTGCATATATAACCTGACAGGGGCGGACAGGCGGAAGTCCAGACTGCGGGGATCGATAGCCACATGCAGGTCATGGCAAGATGGCCCGCAGAGCAGTATTTGTGATGGAAATCACAGAAGTCTTACTAGGTTTAGATTTACGTCTAATGTTGTTTATGCCAACACTCTGATGTCTCGACCACTCCCTGTTTGGTTCAATAAAAAAGGGGAGGACCCTGTCTCTAAGCTGTGAAACACTGTGGAAGTAAAATATGGACTCTTGCTTGAGGCTGTGGAATATTGTAGAAGTAAAATATGGACTTTTGCTCGAGGCTGTGGAATATTGTAGAAGTAAAATATGGACTCTTGCTCGAGGCTGTGAAACACTGTGGAAGTAAAATATGGACTCTTGCTCGAGGCTGTGGAATATTGTAGAAGTAAAATATGGACTCTTGCTCGAGGCTGTGGAATATTGTAGAAGTAAAATATGGACTCTTGCTCGAGGCTGTGGAATATTGTAGAAGTAAAATATGGACTTTTGCTCGAGGCTGTGGAATATTGTAGAAGTCAAATATGGACTCTTGCTCGAGGCTGTGAAACACTGTGGAAGTAAAATATGGACTCTTGCTCGAGGCTGTGGAATATTGTAGAAGTAAAATATGGACTCTTGCTCGAGGCTGTGGAATATTGTAGAAGTAAAATACGGACTCTTGCTCGAGGCTGTGGAATATTGTAGAAGTAAAATTTTGACTCTTCCTCTAGGTTGTTGAATATTGTAGAAGTAAAATATGGACTCTTCCTCTGGGTTTTGGAATATTGTAGAAGTAAAATATGGACTCTTGCTCTAGGTTGTGGAATATTGTAGAAGTGAAATATGGACGCTTTCTTTGGGTTTTGCAATATTGTAGAAGTAAAATATGTACTCTTTCTCTAGTTTGTGGAATACCGTAGAAGTGAAATATGGACTCTTCCTCTAGGTTGTGGAATACCGTAGAAGTAACGTATGGACTCTTGCTGTAAGGTGTGGGATATTATAGAAGAAAATGTGAACTCTTGCTGTTACAAGTACTCTGTTGGTTTACTGCACTCCCTGGGCAGGTCTGGAAGTCTATTGGACAACCTCAGACTTTCAGTCATCACAGTGGAGGATGTCTAGCCCGTGTCTGAACCAAGGTCAGACTGTCAGTCACCACAGTGGAGGATGTCTAGCCCGTGTCTGAACCAAGATCAGGTTAAGCTGTCTACAGAAGGCAAGTCGTACAGTTTATTGACCATTCGGCATTCGATGGTTGATAGGACCAGCAATACAAAAGTCAAATCGCTTAATGATAATGATATGCATGGACATCATCGCCATTATTATTATTGTTGTTGTTATTATTATAATTATTATCGTAATCAGTATATGTTAAGTCGAGTTAATTTGTTTCAAGAACTGACATCAGAGCACTTGGGGCGTCCCATATGCGCTCCGTCTCCATCTACAGCAGCCAGATGGCAAATAGACTCAATAATATATTTGAAAAAATCGGAAATACTTGCTTTAAAAAAAAACTATACATGGTTTACTAGTGGCAGGCGTCTTCTTTGAAAATGTGTAGAAGGGGGCGAGGGGAAAAAGATGGGGTAGAGGTGCGATGTAGAATGTTGAGGATGTGATGCTTAAACGACCACTTACATAATTGTGGGTGGAAGAATGTGAGGAGTGGGGCTGAATGTGCCCGAGTATCCGGGAACTGCCGTGCCTGTAGTACAGCGATATTTTACGGACGAACCTACAGGCGATGGTTGATGTGGCTCTGTAAGACTAGCAACAACATACACGAGGAGAGAGTGCTGGCACCTGACCGGCACAAAGGTATTTCTATACCCTACAAAGACATACATATATTGGTACGGAGACACAATTAGAGTGCTACAAAAACTAAAATTTACTCACTGATACAAAGACATAAATATACTGGTACGAAGACACAATTATAGTGCTACAAAAACTAAAATATACTTACTGACACAAAGACATAAATCAAGCACTGAGTGATCAGAACCTTGTCGCCTCCTGGGAATAGTCAACGTTAGGTAACATTCAGATTTATGGCCCAGCAAAATCCCTGATGTATAGCTCAGCAAAGTCTCTGATGTATGACTCAGAAAAGTCCCAGATGTATAGCCCAGAAAAGTCCCTGATGTATGGCCCAGCAAAGTCCCTGATGTATATCCCCAGAAAAGCCCCTGATGTATGGCCCAGCAAAGTACCTGATGTATGGCCCAACAAAGTCCCTGATGTATGGCCCAGAAAAGTCCCTGATGTATGGCCCAGAAAAGTCCCTGATGTATGGCGCAGCAAAGTCCCTGATGTATGGCCCATAAAAGTCCCTGATGTATGGCTCAGCAAAGTCCCTGATGTATGGCCCAGAAAAGTCCCTGATGTATGGCCCAGCAAAGTCTCTGATGTATGGCCCAGAAAAGTCCCTGATGTATGGCCCAGCAAAGTCCCTGATGTATGGCCCAGAAAAGTCCCTGATGTATGGCCCAGAAAAGTCCCTGATGTATGGCCCAGAAAAGTCCCTGACGTACGGCCCAGAAAAGTCCCTGATGTATGGCCCAGAAAAATCCCTGATGTATGGCCACAGACTCCCGTTGGACTTTAGTTATGTGTCAAGAATTATTTGTCCAACTCCGGCGTTTCCATCTCTAAGAGCCAGCAGAAGTTCCCAGAGTCAACAGAGGTTCCCAGAGTCAACGTAGGGTCCCAGAGTCAACAAAGGTTTCAGCAGAGATTCAAAGAGCCAACAGGGGTCCTATAGCCAACAGAGGTTCCCAGAGCCAACAGAGGTTCTCAGAGCCAACAGAGGTTCTCAGAACCAACAGAGGTTTCCACGGCTGTTTGCATTTGTATGTACGAGAGTATGTTTATGAGGATTTATGAATGTGTGAGTGTTTTGCGTGTGTTTATGTATGTATGTATGTGTGTATGTATGTATGTATGTATGTATGTATGTATGTATGTATGTATGTATGTATGTATGTATGTATGTATGTATGTATGTATGTATGTATGTGTGTGTGTGTGTGTATGTGTGTGTATGTATGTATGTATGTATGTATGTATGTATGTATGTATGTATGTATGTATGTATGTATGTATGTATGTATGTATGTATGTATATAGGTATTATGTAAGTATTTGTGTGTCTGTCTGTCTGTCTTTCTATCTGTCTATCCATCTATCTATCTATCTATCTATATATCTATATCTATCTATCTCTATCTATCTATCTATCTATCTATCTATCTATCTATCTATCTATCTATCTATCTATCTATCTATCTATCTATCTATCTATCTATCTATCTATCTATCTATCTATCTATCTATCTATCTATCTATCTATCTATCTATCTATCTATCTATCTATCTATCTATCTATCTATCTATCTATCTATCTATCTATCTATCTATCTATCTATCTATCTATCTATCTATCTATGTATCTATCTATCTATCTATCTATCTATCTATCTATCTATCTATCTATCTATCTATCTATCTATCTATCTATCTATCTATCTATCTATCTATCTATCTATCTATCTATCTATCTATCTATCTATCTATCTATCTATCTATCTATCTATCTATCTATCTATCTATCTATCTATCTATCTATCTATCTATCTATCTATCTATCTATCTATCTATCTATCTATCTATCTATCTATCTATCTATCTATCTATCTATCTATCTATCTATCTATCTATCTATCTATCTATCTATCTATCTATCTATCTATCTATCTATCTATCTATCTATCTATCTATCTATCTATCTATCTATCTATCTATCTATCTATCTATCTATCTATCTATCTATCTATCTATCTATCTATCTATCTATCTATCTATCTATCTATCTATCTATCTATCTATCTATCTATCTATCTATCTATCTATCTATCTATCTATCTATCTATCTATCTATCTATCTATCTATCTATCTATCTATCTATCTATCAGGAAAACCACCGTTCACATTGGAATCAACGACACCATGAACAACCAACAAATCACTACTTATCAGCTGCGGTAATTACTGGACGTAGTGCGTGGCATGTGCCCAAATTCATCTATATATCTGAGTTCTATACTGGTGCCCCAGTTTGGCAGTCAGCGAAGTCTGGTTGATAATAAGAACAATAAGATACTAGAGAAATTTTGCAGTCAGCACAATTTATATTTTATAAACAATACACCCTTTTTTACGGCAAAGTCTGGTGCACCAAAAAAGCTTCTATATAAGGACCAAATTCACACATCTACTCTGGGAACCAGCATACTAGCCAAAAATTTAAAATACCCAGACAGAACACAACAGACACCCATCACAGAAGTACGAAAACCACTCATTTCTACTAAACACGATTCTCAAACCAGAGGATACAAGCCAGTCACGGCAAGTAAAATCGCCCACATTCCTGACACCCGATCTCCCGCCACCACAGTATCACAGCAGCCTTCAAGGAGAAATCGACCGCTGCAAGCTCAACAACCCCCACCCACCTTCACACAGGCGGGAGATAACTTTGAGGACATGTTTCCTCTCTTCCTAGCAGACAACCATCCTCCGTTAGCGCTGCCCTGTTGCGCTAGACCTCCCCCGACCAAAATCTGAGGTCAGCTATTGGAAACAGCTACACACCTGAACAACAATATCCAATTCATTGTAATCCTGATTTGTTACATCTGATGCGTTTTAGCCCTGGTCTACTTAGACAGGCATTCCTGATGTCACTGCAGTATAGGCCAGTCGAATACAATACCTGTTAAAGATATACAAATCCTCAGCACAAAGAGTCGTATTTCTTGAACGTTTCGTGTATTTACTTCATTGACTGAATTTTCTTTGAGTAGACCTTTGAACGTTTCGTGTATTTCTTAGCCTGTACTCCGCTACCCACTCGACCAGTCTCGGGGTACAATCTCAAATACACGCACATACACAAATATACACATTGACTTGTGTAATCAGCTACTATTATACTTATTATATTATTTTAACTTGTGAGCTGCTAAGACATTGATTGTTAACTGTCATTTACTCTCTTGCACGTTAATATTTTTTGTGCGTTTTTTCCCCATTACTTTTTGTTCTGCTTTTAATTGTTATTATCTCGCATAGTGCTTTTATTTTGCACTGCTCGTTTGCACTTTACGCTTTCTGGAAATGTCTAGCCAATTTGAAAACTGGCTCAGTAGAGCTGGTCTTAGATTAGGTCATCTTAATATATGTCATCTAATGGGCAAACTGCCCGAATTATCCCTCATCCTTAGTCAACATTTTCAGATATTCGGTCTTACTGAAAGTCGATTAAATGATTACATCTCAGATGATGATGTATCGATAAATGGTTATAGTGTTATTAGAAGAGATCCACATAAGAAACAAGAGACAGGTATAGCGGTCTACTTATGTAGTTCACTTAATGTTTTCCGCAGGCTAGACTTAGAAAGTAGTGAGATAGAATGTGTTTGGCTTGAGTTAAAACTACAAAAATCACCAACCACTACTAGTTGGTTATCTTTATCGCAACCCCAGCGCTGGAAACATTTGGTATGAAAACTTCACTGCCATGATGGATGCAGTGATTACTATAGGCAGAGAAATCATACTTCTTGGGACTTCAATATCTATACTCAAAAGTCTAACAACACATGGGGAGAATATAGTTACTTCATACAATCTCCAACAACTAGTTAAACAACCTACTAGAGTAACTAAATCATCTTCAACACTTATAGATCACATTTATACAACACGTCCTGAAAATATAGTGGAATGCAAGGTTCCCACTACTGCAACGTCCGATCATTTTCCTGTCTGCTGTACGTGGTCGAAAAAGGTAACTAAAATTCCAAAACACAAACATTTAAGCATAAAATTTAGAAGCTACAAAAATTTCAGTCAAGAGGCATTTTTACTAGATTTGCTAAGTTCACCTCTTGACCATGTTTATCAACTTCCTGATCCGGATGATGCTCTGGAATATTGGCTAAAGACTTTCCTTGGGGTTTTTGATAAACATGTGCCAGTTAAGGAGGTCCGTGTGAAACATCAGACTAAATCACCATGGATCACACAGGAAGTAGTCGACATTATGAGAGAACGAGATAGGGCACACAAAGATAAGAACTTTGTCACATATCGGAGTTTGCGTAACAAAGTACAGTATGTTATTCGAAAGGAAAAAAAGAACTATTTCAGAACCTAGTATCAGATAAAAGAAACAGTAATGATATATGGAAGGCAATTAACACACTGACAAACAAAAAACACTTCAACACGTGTGGTAACATCTAATATAACATCTGATGATTTCAGCAATTACTTTCAGGATGACATAGAGCAGATAAAGGCTACAATACCGAGCTATCCATGTGATTTATCCATGCTGTCAACATTTTGTGAGAATAAATGCTCCAGAGATTTTCCCACTGACATGCCTTTGATGTCAGTCAATGACGTTTCTAAATATCTCGCTAATCTTAAAAACAGTAATGCATCAGGTCTAGATGGTGTTATCAATAGGATCCTTCGTTGTACTGCATCAGTTATCTGCACGTCATTAACCTACATTTACAACCAGTGCATCGCCAAGGGTTACTTTCCTCCAGCCTTTAAAATTGCCAAAGTCTATCCTCATATAAAATCTAGATCATTAGACAGTAGTATTCCCAGTAGCTATAGACCTATCTCTTTACTATCATCCCTATCAAAACCACTAGAAAAGCACATTCACAAAACAATACTCCAACATTTAGATCAAAATGAACTTATTGTTGACAACCAGTCAGGGTTTCGACCAAAATATTCTTGTCATACTGCCTTAACAAATATGATAGAAAACTGGCATCAGAATATTAACGAAGATAAGATATGTGGTGCAGTGTTTATAGACTTCAAAAAGGCCTTTGACATGATAGACAACACTATTCTTATCCGAAAGCTGGTAACAATGAAAGTGAGTTCCAACCTATTAACAATGCTAACATCTTTTTTATTAAACAGAAAACAAGTTGTTTCACATAATAAATCTATATCACAGACTACTACTTTAAATTCTGGAGTTCCTCAGGGTTCTGTTCTTCGCCCCCTTCTATTTGCAATTTACATAAACGATCTGCCCTTAAGTCTGTCGTCGTCGTGCGATTTATTCGCTGATGACTGTACCATCCATTCAAATGCTCGAACTTATAATATACTAGAGTTGTCTTTGCAACAAGAATTAAACAATGTAGTTAGTTGGAGCTATGCAAACCGCATGCAAATCAACATAAGTAAGACAAAATCTATGTTAATAACAACAAGACAAAAACTGTGCACTTTAAACTCTCATAGAACCCTTCAACTCTACCTAGGTAACACACCAGTAGAAAGTGTAACTGAGTACAACATTTTAGGCCTGATCATCGATGGAAATCTTACCTTCAACTCCCATGTGCAAACACTTGTTAAGCAAACTGCTACAAAGGTATACCAACTAGCAAAAATTAAAAACTTTCTGGATGAAAACTCTAGGAAATTATTCTATACTTCTCATATTCAGACCCACATAGACTATTGCTCCACAATATGGGATGGATGTGCAAATTCAGTCATCAAACGGCTGAAAGCACTGCACAGAAGGGCTGTTCGTTTAATAGCTAATAGTCATGAAAGTGACTGTTCGCACCTATATAAAGAACTCATGCTATTACCGCTCCGGGAACGCCTACTATTCAATAAAGCTAAACTTATTAAGAAAATCATATCTAAAAATGTTCCATGTTACCTTTGGCCATTATTTAAATACAATGGAAGACATAGCAAACGCCTTAACATATTGCATATCTCTAAACCTAGAATAGACCTATATAAAACAAGCTTAGCGTACTCTGCAGCTCAGCTGTGGGATAATCTTTCACCGGAAATAAAAAATATCAATAACCCCTTTAGATACAATCGAAAACTATTTGATTATTATTTCACTACAGACTATATGCCTCCCTAAAAAGATTATAGTATGTTAAGGCTTTGATGTATTTCTTATTAACGGTTGGGGGGGGGGGGTTGGGAACTTGGTGGTGGTTGAAAACTGAAGCTTATTATTGTTAAAACTGAAGATGTGAAGGTTGAAAACTGAAGCTTATTATTGTTAAAACTGAAGATGTCAGTCGAATGCATTCCAATATTTGTAACTAATATTTATTTGGTTTTGATGATGTTTATATTATGCAGCCTGTAAGACTTACATTTTTTGAATAGGCTTATTATTATACTCTTTCAAACTTTCAAGTAATGTCAGTATAAATTAGAGCACATTCTAGCATTTGTAATTAAGACTTAGATATTGTTTTTTTTTTTTTTTTTTTTTTTTTTTCTTCTTCTCTTTTTTGTTCTTTTGTTTCTTTTCTATATTTCTCAAATTTTTAATTGTGCATTCCTCTTTTTATTAATTATTATTATTATCAATTATTATTATTACTATTAACTATGAAATGAGGTAAAAATGAAACATTGTATGAAAGGAGCAGAGTGGAAGGGCAGAATGTTAGACGGGCCTGCGTGCCCAATTCTTAACCCTTTGAAAATAAAGTTTGTTCGTTCGTTCGTTCGTTCTATCTATCTATCTATCTATCTATCTATCTATCTATCTATCTATCTATCTATCTATCTATCTATCTATCTATCTATCTATCTATCTATCTATCTATCTATCTATCTATCTATCTATCTATCTATCTGTCGCGCGCCCACGTGGGTAAATACACTGATATAGTGAGGGTGTGGGTTTGATCCTTAACAATGCCCACCCACGTGAGAAACTGGACTATTATCTAAGCTATGTTGATCCTAGACAGTCCTGGATAGCCAAGAAAACAGCGAGTGGCTCGTTCCATGAAATGAAAGTTGCTGTACTTGTATCCACAGGAGAAGGAGAAGGGATAGATAGATATCTGGATACACCCACTGTGATATAATCCAGGTGCTCATTTAACCCCTGCGACTGGTCTCCTTTCCTGGCATTACTTAAAAGCCCCCATCAAGTGATTTAAATATTTGTTAGCTGAAGTAAACTAATATGCACAAAGACACTTGAACCTAAGTACACAATTTACTCAAGTAATGTTGTTACGACATCAAAAAGATTTATTTAATAAATCGAAATTAAAATAAAATGAACTTGTTTAGGCTAGTAGAGTTGGGATGATGTTATAGATGACATTAAAGTTGTACATAACTTAGCTCATCAGGACAGTTCTCGGCTTGAGACCCTGCCTATCTTTTCCAGTTTGTCGTCCTCACTGCTTTCTGCAGGTCGTTACACTCGACGGTCGGCAAATAATGGATGCCTACTAGTCCCTGCCCAATGTGGGAACTGGAGAATGAAGAAACAAGCGCATATTTGTAGTATCTGCTCTAGATGTACACTAAGCATGTATATTATACTAACATCAAGCATGTTTATTTAAATAAAACATTTCATCTCTCCCTCATGCTCACATTCACTCCTGTCCAATTTGGAAGGGCTTATGTCTCACATTCCAACTGTTACATCTTCTGCCTTCCTCTACACGTCCTGTAATGATAGTCAAGTCTTCTACGTCAGGTGCCATCTCTCGTACAGACTCAAAATGACAATCAGTCAGACAGAACCAGTTCTGGAATCTATGCTTGGAACAATCGACGCGCCCAGAATGCTAACAATAGTTCTGGGGCGAATCAAATAACAAATCTCGTGGATTTACTCTCCGGGATCAATCTCCGCATTAGCCTCCCGAGAGTTAAACACATTTCAGTGTGTTAGCTGTATGTAATACAGATTCACATTAACCACACGTGAAAAGATTGCCAAAGTTATCTTCACGCTTGTGATTTCAAAAAACATGATAGTTCATTAAATTTCAATGGCAACAACAACATTTAGGTTTTACAACATTGAAACACATGTGCCCGAAAAACATTCATGACACTATCAAATAGGAAATAAAGCAATGTGACAGTGCCCTACGAGAATGAAGAAATGTCCGCCTAGGAGTACTACAAAGTGATGAAGACACACACTTGAGCAAAAAGACAGATCTCTATCATAAAATATAGATGTGAACCTAATTTCGATCTTACCTGGAAAAATGAAACCACGATGCCAAAAGTTCTGTCTCAAGCTTAGGTTAAGCCCAACAGATGGCATGTGCTCGACAGGATCTCATTTACCAGACCTATAGTTCACCCCTTTATAACTTTTATCAAGCTCCTCCTACATTACGCCTAAAATCATTCTCATTCAGGGAAATCACAGCTCCTCCCCTGTGGGTGTATATTCCCTGTCAGTCAGTGACTGTACAACAAGTTTGAATTCCCACGCTAGGATCTCCTGGTTCAATTAAGCTGGTCCCAGCTAATAGGCCTAGTCACACCTCCAGTCTACTTCACCTGTCATCACAATAAAATCCGACTTTGTCAATTCTTCTGCCAACACTTTCCGCTCACTGTGTCAATAGTGACCGTCGGACCTACCGTCGAGTTAGGTAACCTCAGGGGGAATTAATCACAATTAGCCGGAGTTAGCTGCTCCTAAAAGTCTGGCTACGAGATAAAATATCTGACACCAACAGATGGTGTGCAAATCTCCAGTCAGTAAGTCTGCTTGGTCAGTCTTATCTCTGTACCTTAACACTTAACGTCTGGGAAAAAGTTTTAGTGTGTGATATCGCCAACATCCCAGGAGAATTAAATGCTTGTTCATTTCGCCTACTTAAAATAAAGAATGTATCCAAATCCCTATTTTCCTGTATACTTTCAAAATACAAAGAAATAAAAGTAGGTTAAGGAAAAGACATTCTGGAGTCACCGAGCGTATTGTCACAGAGCCTCCCCCTTAAGTTCGGTCACCCTGACCGCACATCAGCACGCTCTGTGGCTTCCAAGAATTTCAAGTCCTTCTTTGCATAACTGCCCATAAGTTTTCTGTTTCCAGTATTCTTTATGGCAGTGGGAAGTCCTGCACTCATCTGCAGACATCCCGTGTCCTTTCATCCAGGATAATTCAATACTGTCATTGATCCTGGTATTGAGCGGGTATTCCAAGCAGTCGCTCGGTAATGTCCCTTTGTCCGGAGGTTCCTCCTTCCATCGGATAATCAAAGATCCATGCTTTGTCAACGGGACTCCTCTGCGCCGTTGACTGACAACCTCTGTGCGTTTCCTCACTTCGCCGCGCCCTATCTGCCTAGGGAGAGCCTGAAGTGTTCTACTAAAAGGATTAGTTGCAGTCAGGTTGGATCCTCTTTTCTTCCGTCTACAGATTCTTGAAAAATCTGTTACAAATCTCCTCTTAAAACGAGGGATATCTTCACTCATCGTGATCCCACGAAGTGAGTGCCACTTACCACTAACAATTTCTCTGAAGAGTGTCCATTTGTTGCCTCTTCGGTGCATTCTGTCTTTACCTTGCCAAATTGTCAGGGTGGAATTGTCTTTAACAAAGATCAGTCCAGAGTCAGAGCACGAAATCAAGTCAGGGTATACAGTCAAATCAGTAAAAAACTCAGGGTTTCCTGTAGACTGTAAGGTGGGATTTCTTCGCAATGAAGTTTCCACCACCAGCTGAGATACCCCTGTCACTTCCTTCGAAGCAAAGAGTACTACAAGACCAGAATGTTGGGGTTCCCTACTATTCACGGCTTGTTCCGCTTCAGGGTCCTTCATCAGAAGTATCCCTGTCGCCCCAGCTGTACAGGGCAGCAGAGACAAGTTGTCTCCCTGCTCACGAAAAGTATTTTCTTCTTCGATAATGGCAAACACTTCTGTCTGTCCATTATCGACGTGCACAGGCCTAGCAGAATTGTCCTGTTTATGTCGAGTCTCTAAGATCGTCAAGACGTCCAGAGAACTCTCCTCCTCATCTGCTATATTCACATTGGTCTGGCTTTCATATGCCAAGTCCAGTGAAAGCAAATCAGGAGGTGTGTTGCCGCCATCGCAGTCAACTCCTTCGGGTGTAAAGTCAGAACTAACACATTCCATTAGGCATGCGGCCGCATCCAAGGAAATAGGGGACACAGGTTCAGCGTTATTCCCTACATCAGTCTGCTTTAATTCCTCTTCTTGCATGAAGGGACCAAAGGGGATATGGGAGTTGGGTAAGTCTTTGCCCTCGTCCTCATTAATGTCTGGTGTGTCAGTCGAACCGCTATGTCTACGGTTACAACCGTTATCACGCTTGTCACTACTGTCAGGTTCGCTCTCATTTATCTCGTCTGAGGTAATGGGAGTAAGGGGTTCCAGCAATGTAGATCTGGTCCCTTTAGAAGATTTCTGCTTCTTGTTCCATCTTTTCCTTTTAGGCTTAAGAATGGAAGTTAAGGGGTCCAGCAATGTAGATCTGGTTATCCCTAAAGAAGAGTTCTCCTTGTTGCCTCTTTTCTCTGTAGGAATAAGAGGTGTGAGATACTGTCCTCCGGTTTTTATGTTTTCTTCCTTAGCTGTTGAGTTTGGCCAAGGAGTGCACACCACAATGGTTAGATAGTTTGCCCCCACCATACCTGCTTGAGTTTCAGCCTGAGGTAATGGTTTTTCCTCGCATATACTCGCAGTTTCCTCAACGCTAATGTTTTCTGCTTGCTGTTTTATCCTATCTTTTTCTGCCCTCTCAAGTAGCAGTTTTCGATGAATTTCTTCACTCTTACGCCGCATCCTTTCAGCAAATCCTTCCTGAATACACTCTATCTCTCTTTCTAATTCTTCTCTTATAAGCTGTATGTCTCTTTCATACTCTACTTTCCTTAGCTGTTCCTCTCTTTCATACTCTTCTTTCCTAAGCTGTTCCTGCCTATTATATTCTTCTAGCTCCAACTGGCGCTTTTTCTCTGCAGCATTACGGGCAACCATATAATCAAAAGTATCCATCTGGCATTTAATATATGTTTCTAACTGTGCCCCTACTCTACCCTCAGCTATCCCGAATTTCCTTACATCTTTTTGGTACTCGGTACGTAAGTCCATTCTATCTAGAGATAAATGTAATACTTCCCCGAGGTAGGATAAGAAGGATATGTCAGAGCAAAGTACAGTGAACTTGGCACCAGAGTAGACTATGACAGCCGCACAAAGATGTAGATGGTGCAAAGCAGCCTACCAGAATAACAGCCTATAGAATACTATAGCAGCAAAAAGATAAAGCCTATCAATGATCAAAGCGATGTTACACTCAGTCACTAATTATTAATCTCAATGATATGATGTCAGCATGTAATATGTTCTACAATCTATATCAAATGAAATATGCAAGCAAAAAAAAATCATCAATTCATCAACTCTAACTAAGCACTATAGATTAAACAATCAATGTTCATGAAATGTTCAATGATAGACAGTTAACTCATATGATTTCATCAATTAAATACTTTTACAGTTATTATAATTCTAATCTTCCCAGTTACCAATTACTAAGTATGATTTTAGTCTAAGAACTGGATGAAGAGTTAAAATGAAATCTATGAAATTAAACTTTTTATTCGTTAGTCTAGGGTCTGCCGGGTTTGATCGCTGGCGGGACGCCACTTGTGTCAGGTTTTAATTCTAGAGAGCGACACAATTGTTACGTGATGTTATAAACCCCGAGACGAGATACCCAAGCCGGGACGAGATCCCCAATTGTCGCTCGATGTTATAAATTCCCAGACGAGATCTCCAATTGTCGGTGATGTTATAAAATCCCGGACGAGATCCGCAATTGTCGCGCGCCCACGTGGGTAAATACACTGATATAGTGAGGGTGTGGGTTTGAACCTTAACAATGCCCACCCACGTGAGAAACTGGACTATTATCTAAGCTATGTTGATCCTAGACAGTCCTGGATAGCCAAGAAAACAGCGAGTGGCTCGTTCCATGAAATGAAAGTTGCTGTACTTGTATCCACAGGAGAAGGAGAAGGGATAGATAGATATCTGGATACACCCACTGTGATATAATCCAGGTGCTCATTTAACCCCTGCGACTGGTCTCCTTTCCTGGCATTACTTAAAAGCCCCCATCAAGTGATTTAAATATTTGTTAGCTGAAGTAAACTAATATGCACAAAGACACTTGAACCTAAGTACACAATTTACTCAACTAATGTTGTTACGACATCAAAAAGATTTATTTAATAAATCGAAATTAAAATAAAATGAACTTGTTTAGGCTAGTAGAGTTGGGATGATGTTATAGATGACATTAAAGTTGTACATAACTTAGCTCATCAGGACAGTTCTCGGCTTGAGACCCTGCCTATCTTTTCCAGTTTGTCGTCCTCACTGCTTTCTGCAGGTCGTTACACTCGACGGTCGGCAAATAATGGATGCCTACTAGTCCCTGCCCAATGTGGGAACTGGAGAATGAAGAAACAAGCGCATATTTGTAGTATCTGCTCTAGATGTACACTAAGCATGTATATTATACTAACATCAAGCATGTTTATTTAAATAAAACATTTCATCTCTCCCTCATGCTCACATTCACTCCTGTCCAATTTGGAAGGGCTTATGTCTCACATTCCAACTGTTACATCTTCTGCCTTCCTCTACACGTCCTGTAATGATAGTCAAGTCTTCTACGTCAGGTGCCATCTCTCGTACAGACTCAAAATGACAATCAGTCAGACAGAACCAGTTCTGGAATCTATGCTTGGAACAATCGACGCGCCCAGAATGCTAACAATAGTTCTGGGGCGAATCAAATAACAAATCTCGTGGATTTACTCTCCGGGATCAATCTCCGCATTAGCCTCCCGAGAGTTAAACACATTTCAGTGTGTTAGCTGTATGTAATACAGATTCACATTAACCACACGTGAAAAGATTGCCAAAGTTATCTTCACGCTTGTGATTTCAAAAACATGATAGTTCATTAAATTTCAATGGCAACAACAACATTTAGGTTTTACAACATTGAAACACATGTGCCCGAAAAACATTCATGACACTATCAAATAGGAAATAAAGCAATGTGACAGTGCCCTACGAGAATGAAGAAATGTCCGCCTAGGAGTACTACAAAGTGATGAAGAGACACACTTGAGCAAAAAAAGACAGATCTCTATCATAAAATATAGATGTGAACCTAATTTCGATCTTACCTGGAAAAATGAAACCACGATGCCAAAAGTTCTGTCTCAAGCTTAGGTTAAGCCCAACAGATGGCATGTGCTCGACAGGATCTCATTTACCAGACCTATAGTTCACCCCTTTATAACTTTTATCAAGCTCCTCCTACATTACGCCTAAAATCATTCTCATTAAGGGATATCACAGCTCCTCCCTTGTGGGTGTATATTCACTGTCAGTCAGTGACTGTACAACAATTGTTTGCATTCCCACGCTCACATTCTACAGGTTCAATTAAGCTGGTCCCAGCTAATAGGCCTAGTCACACCTCCAGTCTACTTCACCTGTCATCACAATAAAATCCGACTTTGTCAATTCTTCTGCCAACACTTTCCGCTAACTGTGTCAATAGTGACCGTCGGACCTGCCGTCGAGTTAGGTAACCTCAGGGGGAATTAACCACAATTAGCCGGAGTTAGCTGCTCCTAAAAGTCTGGCTAGGAGATAAAATATCTGACACCAACAGATGGTGTGTAAATCTCCAGTCAGTAAGTCTGCTTGGTCAGTCTTATCTCTGTACCTTAACACTTAACATCTGGGAAAAAGTTGTAGTGTGTGATATCGCCAACATCCCAGGAGAATTAAATGCTTGTTCATTTCGCCTACTTAAAATAAAAAGAATGTGCGTATATGTGCATGTGTGTTTGTGTGTATGCATATATGTGTATAGCTGGTTGTATGTATGCGTGCGTCACTGGTGTTTTTTTGAGACATGCATAGAAAACTGAGACTTTGAGGAATGGAAACAGCGAGACAGTTTGTACTCAACAGCAACTCAACAATCAATGCAGTTATTTTATTGTGTCTCTTGGATAACGCATGTTGAATATTGATTTGTTTCATGTTCCCTGCAGGTTTCACAAACACCTCTGCTGGTGGAGCTGGGTGTCTCATTTCACAAACGTTCCCTGGACAATCACATTACTGGGTTCTCTCTGGAGGTTCTTGAGGTTCTACCAACGTTCGAATCCACCTAGCACAATCACATTACAAGGTTCTCTCTGGAGGTTCTACCAACGTTCGAATCCACTTAGCACTATCACATTACAAGGTTCTCTCTGGAGGTTCTACCAACGTTCGAATCCACTTAGCACAATCACATTACCAAGTTCTCTCTGGAGGTTCTACCAACGTTCGAATCCACTTAGCACAATCACATTACCAAGTTCTCTCTGGAGGTTCTACCAACGTTCGAATCCACTTAGCACAATCACATTACCAAGTTCTCTCTGGAGGTTCTACCAACGTTCGAATCCACTTAGCACAATCACATTACCAAGTTCTCTCTGGAGGTTCTACCAACGTTCGAATCCACTTAGCACAATCACATAACCAGGTTCTCTCTGGAGGTTCTATCAACGTTCGAATCCACCTAGCACAGTCACATTACAAGGTTTTGTTTGGAGTTTCTATCAACGTTCGAATCCACTTAGCACAATCACATTACCAAGTTCTCTCTGGAGGTTCTACCAACGTTCGAATCCACTTAGCACAATCACATTACCAGGTTCTCTCTGGAGGTTCTACCAACGTTCGAATCCACTTAGCACAATCACATTACCAAGTTCTCTCTGGAGGTTCTACCAACGTTCGAATCCACTTAGCACAATCACATTACCAGGTTCTCTCTGGAGGTTCTACCAACGTTCGAATCCACTTAGCACAATCACATTACCAAGTTCTCTCTGGAGGTTCTATCAACGTTCGAATCCACTTAGCACAATCACATTATCAGGTTCTCTCTGGAGGTTCTATCAACGTTCGAATCCACCTAGCACAGTCACATTACAAGGTTTTGTCTGGAGGTTCTATCAACGTTCGAATCCACCTAGCACAGTCACATTACAAGGATTTGTCTGGAGGTTCTATCAACGTTCGAATCCACCTAGCACAATCATAATAACATCCCTTCCCCTACTCCCACTCCTACCTAGCCCCCCCCCCCCTACCCGGGGGATTTGTGAATGGAAACGTGAGGCACAAAACTGCAGACATTCAAATGTTCCTGTGTTCAGTTCTAGAGACAGCACGTACGCACATATAGACACAAACTCGATCTGTGAAACTAGGAAACGCACAAATGTATAAATGTGACTAGATATGGTAAACTGAAATCTAGACACAGAAAGATACCTAGGACTTTAAACATAATTCACTTAACACCTATGAATTTGTCATAATTTACTTCACACATATAATTTTCTCATAATTTACTTCAACCCTAAAAATTTTGTCATAATTTACTTTAAACCTAAGATTTTGTCATAATTTACTTCACACCTATGATTTTGTCATAATTTACCTCAAACCTAACATTTTGTCATAATTTATTTCGTACCTATGATTTTGTCATAATTTACTTCACACCTATGATTTTGTCATAATTTACTTCACACCTATGATTTTGTCATAATTTACTTCACACCTATGATTTTGTCATAATTTACTTCACACCTATGATTTTGTCACAATTTACTTCACACCTAAGATTTTGTCATAATTTACTTCACACCTATTTTTTGCCATAATTTACTTCACACCTATGATTTTGTCATAATTTACTTCACACCTAAGATTTTGTTATAATTTACTTCACACCTAAGAATTTGTCATAATTTACTTCACACCTATGATTTTGTCATAATTTACTTCACACCTAAGATTTTGTCATAATTTACTTCTCACCTATTATTTTGTCATAATTTACTTTACACCTAAGATTTTGTCATAATTTACTTCACACCTTTGATTTTGTCATAATTTACTTCACACCTTTGATTTTGTCATAATTTACTTCACACCTAAGGTTTTGTCATAATTTACTTCACACCTATGATTTTGTCATAATTTACTTCATACCTATGATTTTGGCATAATTTACTTCATACTTAAGAAATCTTGGTTGAGGCCAAAGCTTCGTGAAGACAATTGCTCCATACAGTTGGTGGGTACTGGACCTGTGGTACTCCTAGGGGCCTCTTGTGTCACCAGGTCGGCCTAGTTGTATCTTCACAACATCATGGCAGTCATGTTTAGGCACATCGCCTTACAATTAGCCAATCGTTTCCAGCCATGTCGGTTCATTTGCTTGTCTCCGGGCAGCTGTCTGGGCGCCCACAGTTGGCGCACTTGTGGTCAGCTCCGACCAACACAAATATTATTTTGTAGTTATTTTTTTTTTTTTTTTTAGATATTTTCCAGTACTTGACCACGCCATCTTATCAATTTTCATTGTGGAATTATTTTTGTTGTGGCTGTTGTTTTTTTTTTTTTTTTTTGCTTCTTCTTCTGCCTCCCCACCGCCTCCTTTCCCCTTATCATATTGTCCAAAAACACCATGGACTCCAATATTTCCAGCAATGTTCCACAGTTCCTTTAATTTTGATCAAACAAGCGAAGATAACTTTATCTTATTGTTCGCACATTGGTTTGTTTTAAACAGCTTACTCCCCCTTATCTTTGGAAAATTATGTATTTTGAAAACTGATGTTTTAAATGTCATCTTTTCCTTTCTGCGATAACACCACGTATCAGAAGATTTTCGTTAACAAAAACAAAACTATCCCTGGTTTCATAGCTCTCTCGTACTATAGGCCTGATCTTTGTAGTCTTATTTATTCGTGTGTGCAGTTTAAAACTTATGTGACTTGATGTTTGCAATGTTTATTTGTTAATGTCCTAAAACATCGAGGCAGGTCAGATAGACACGTTATTACCAGAGACGTGCAAACTGCTTTGCATGAGATAGCGGAGTGTAAAAGACAGGGTCAAGGGTAAACTCAGAAAAAGCTAGTGTTTTGTGGTGCTCCTGAAACATCAGCATTAGAAAGGAATGTAAATATATAAAATCAAACGAGAAATAGATTAGCAAGCTTCACAATATGACAAACGGAAAGTGACCGTTGCGGCTACAGAGCCTTCATATGCAGATCTAAATAAAACACAAAATCCTCGCAAATACACACAATTACTTAATTGTTTATCCCGAGGCAGCCACGTTGATATCTTGCCAGGTAAATAAAGAGACACGTGTGGTCCAATAATACCCAGCACGAGTATTCCGTTGTTTGTACACCCAAGGTAAAAATAAAACGATTTCCAAGAGACTTGTGTCACTGGAGTGGATTGAAAAGAACGACTTGCCCCGCATATCCATGAAGAGTGTAAATGTTTAACGAAGAGACTGGTTGAAATACTTAGGCTTCACGTTTGATCGCAGCTTGTCCTACAGTCTATTCTACAAATAGTACTTGGAGCAGATTGATCAAATAGAAGTGTGTCATGGCGGCACTGAAGACGATGCTAGCAATACACAACAAAAACTATAAGTCTTATTGTTCAACCATTTGATCCGTTCAGTAATTGATTATGACCTATGAATATTAACTATTTCTACTTAATAGTATAAAATGTTTGAACATTTTCAAAATGAAGGAACGAGATTCGTCTTGGGTTGCACACGAGATACACCAGTTATAAAAAATGGGGTAAATGCTTGGGCTGACATCAATCATGTCCAGACGTTCTGAGGATTTTGGAAGCAAAGTGTCCACGTCACTGCTTGGAATACGAGAACTGAAAGTCGAGATCGGTACAGCCAAGCATAAGTAGCACAACGGACGCACACGAAGACTTGTTAGCCAACATAGCGCTGGCACTATAACCCGGGCGACGCTGATGAATATGCTGAGAGGGGAATCTGAGCGCCTATGGATATGTCTGGAGTGCTGTGACGATAATCTAACTGATAACTTATAACCCAGACTGTTACTGTCGCGAGCCAAGGCCTATTTGTGAGTTACTAATGACGAAAGGCATCCGTTGCATGACAGTCTGAAATATTAAAGAAGAAACCGGTTGAGCCTGAAGCACTCCAGACGCCCCAGCACAACAGACAATACAAACATGTAGAGAAACACATGCAAAAATATTAGGGAAACAACAACAATATCTACATCTTCATTACATCGTACTGTTCTTCTTTATCTGTAGATACATCATCATCATCATCATCATCATCAATGTTACGTGCTAAATTCACTGGTCTGGTCAGAGCTCTGATAGCCGACGCCAGTCGAAGCGGCACAGATGATGACGGTGACGGAGACGTGGGTAAAAGGGGTGCAAGTGGCTTGAGGTGAGAGACGAGTGCACAGATTCATGATGTGCACGCATTCATGAAAGAGGTGTTTCTAGAGATTCACTAATAACAGTGACTTGCACACGCTTGGCGAGAACCTTGCGGGGCTCGGAGAAGGAGCTAAATAGGGACTGTGGGTGTTGAGTTCACTGCCTCTTAGCAAGTCCGCGTTTGCGGACGCATGGTCCTATGTTTGTGAATTCGTGTCCAAATGTTTGTGAATTGTTAGCAGTATTTCTGTGTATTATTTTAGTTCAGTGAAAGTTGATCTTGTGCACTCGAACTTTGGTGTAGAAGTCGAAATGCTCCCGTGTGTGTATTTTGTGGAGACAAGGCGTGGCGGGCTCAACTTGTGATTTGTCACAAGGCCGACAGAAGTCTAGCTGTGAAATGTGGCGCAATTGCGAGAACGGCAATTGTGTAGTGCCTCGTGATGATGCTGATGCGACTGTGTGTCGAGAGACTTACTGTCTGGGGCTCTCGGATCAGTTATCTTATATCGGTTAGGGTGACCCGAAGTGAGGGCACGTAATTGAGGAGGACACTGTCTTGGGTGACGACGCCAGGAGGCGTAGAAGGATCACCAGAGAAACAAGACAATAGTTTATGAGAAGGCTATTGGTGACGCCAGGAGCGGGGTCGTAGACTGAAGGAGAATAGTGTGGACTCACGCCGAGTCGTAGCTAGGTGTTCTCTTTCATGTGACACCGCCTTGGTAGAATATTATAGTGAATAAAAAAAATAAAGATCCCTTATTACGCCTGAGGCGCATCGGGCATATGGGCAGAGCGTCCCATATTTTTACAGACCAATCGGCACTCGGTGGGTAATGTGGTCAGCATTACGCCGGCCGTCTTTACTTCCCCAGGACAGCCCATCCTGGTACACATTTAAGGCTGGCTCGACCTGCGACGTCCCATACCAAGATAAAAATCCACACAGCCAGCAGTGGGTTTCGATCGCGGTACGTTGGATTATGAGTCGGACTAACGCCTTAGCCACGGACGCCGCATTTTAGTATATAGGTGGTGATAATGTCCGCAATCAGACTTATTATATTTTGAATTCAAGAAGATTCCGGAGCAGCTTAGTTGGAGCAAAAAACTAGACCAGGAGCAGACTGCTTTAGTGACCATGTTCCAGCTGTAGGAAAAATTAGAATAAAACTAAAGAACATTAGAAAAACACCACAGAACATTAAGTTAAATTTAGGAATTCTTAGAACAGATAAAGAAATTAAGGACGAGTACAAAGTCACTGTAAAAAACCGGTATAATGCAATGGAAATTATACAGACAATTGATGAACAGTGGGATATGTTGCGTGAGTCAATTCAGTAGACATCTAAAGAGACAATCCCACCAACCCATAGAGTTGCAAAAGAGAAATGGATGTCAACCAAAATTCTGCAGTTGATGGATGAAAGAAGGAAGAAAAAGAATGAGAAAGAAGAATACTCTAGAATACAAAAAGAAATAGTGAACAAATGCAAAGTGGCAAGAGAAGCCTGGCTGAATCAAATGTGTACAGAGATTGGGCAAAACAACAGGAAAGACTCACATTCCATGTACCAAAAGATAAATATGTTAACAGGAAAGATGACACGAAACAGCACTGGATGTTTAAAATCAAAAGATGGTGACTTATTAATGGGACATAGTAATATAATTAACAGATGGACAGAGTATATAGTGGAATTGTATGATGATAATAGACCAGATGTAGAACTGCAGACCAACAATGATGGTCCACCAATAATGACTGCAGAAGTTGAGGATGCAATACATCATATGAAGAAAGGGAAAGCACCCGGGCCAGACATCTCACTGGAAGAAATCGAAGCACTGAGAGATTTTGGAACTGAAATAATAACTAAACTTTTAAATGATATTTATAATAGTGGGTATATTCCAAATGACCTTTTAAAATCCATATTTATAGCTCTGCCAAAGAAACCTGGCACTATAAAATGTGAAGACCATCACACAAAAAGTCTTATGAGTCACATGACTAAGATTTTACTTAGAATAATGATGAGAAGAATAAGAAACAAAATTAAACCAGAAATCAGCGATGAACAATGTGGATTTGTAGAAGGAAAAGGTACAGACAAAGCCATGTACATCCTAAGGACATTGTCTGAAAGAGCTATAGAAGTAAAGGCTGATTTGTACATATGCTTCATAGACTATACAAAAGCATTTGACTGTGAAGCATGAAGAAGTAATTAAACTGTTAGAAGAATTAAACATTGATGGAAAAGTTCTACGAATAATAAAGAATATGTATTGGCAGCAAACAGCAACTATGATAATTAACAACTGATTAGGTACATTTCAAAGCATAAAGAGGGGCGTACGACAAGGATGTGTACTTTCACCTGATTTGTTTTCAATATACAGTGAATATATAATGAGATCTTTGATTGGTATGATCGGAATTGTGGTTGGTGGGCACAATATAAACATAGTCTTGATAGCAACAAGTCAGAAAGAACTACAGGAAATGATAGACATTGTGGTGTTTGAAAGTGGAAGAATGGGTCTCAGTTTGAATAATGGGAAGACAGAAGTAATGGTGGTTGGTATAAAAGAAACGAATTATTCCTAAGTGTGTAATAAAAGTTGATGGTGTTATTTTAGGACAAGTACAGAAATTTAAGTATCTGGGCACATGGATAACATCAGCTGCAAGATGCATAACTGAGATAAGAAACAGAATAGGACAGGCAAAAACTACATTTTTTTAAATGAAAAAATCTTGTGCGATATATCCTTGTCATTGAGAGTTAGAAAAGGAATTCTTGCTTGCTACATATATCCAGTTTTAACATATGGCTGTTAATCTCGGACAATAGGTAGGCAGGCCAAACAATTTCTTGAGGCCTCAGAGATGTGGTTTTACAAAAGAATGCTTAGAATACCTTGGACAGCCAAAAAGAGCAACCAAGAGGTTTTGAAAGAGGCGGGAGCCCGAAGACAACTTATCACAGACATAAGAAGGAGACAGTCATCATATTTCGGCTATGTTATGAGAAGAGGGAAAATAGAACATGTTGACACCACTGGAAAGATCTGTGGAAGGAGAGATAGAGGAAGACAACGAGAGAAGATGCTTGAAAGTCTTGTTTGCATGGCATGGAACACGAACTGATACATGCTGCAGGAGATCGCAGATTATGGAGAGGCATGATCGCCTACGCCAGTCGGCAAGGCTCCTGATGATGATGATAGGTGGAGCTTTAGACGGACAGTCGTCCTGTATCGTCAGTTCATGCTCATCATTATGTCGTGTTGCGTCCAGATAAGGAGGCTGAAGCACGATGACTCTACACGTTTTGTTGGTTTCGTTGGTTCGCAGTGTTAGGAGCGTGTTATGACTCTGAAAACCTTGTTAACTTAGTACTTCTACCACACTTCCCCACAAACACTTCCCTACAATTTGGAGGCATAATCAGTCATCTCTGGACACTTGGTTTGCGTGCATGCCTCTGAACGATGGTACAAGTGTCTGATTGTAATTATGTGAATTCCCAGGGAAATTCCAGAGAGTTCCTGATTGGGGCAAAAGGTCAGAGGACCAGTGAAACAAGACGAAAGGGTGGAAAGCATGTCTCGAGTATCCCGTGGTGAGTAAATAGGGATACGGGGAAAGCGTAAGACTTGAACGGAAGGTGTGAACCCACAGAGGATAGGAAGTCAGTTGAAGTTTGGACCTGAATGTGTTGCGGTCGAATGCAAGAGAACAGCTGAGAAGAATGCAGACCGTCTGACCAGGTGTAATCGTTCGAGAGCAGAAATAAATGTCTACTGACTGCAAGTCTTGACTGTGTACAGGTACAATGAACAACATGTTAGCCTGGTCCAGATGTAGGAATTGAAAGGTAATGCCAGAGAGAATCACAGTGTGAGATAGTTAGAAATAAATCAGCCATGGGTCACACCCACCAGGACAAAAATGAGCGACTGGACAGTGCATCTGTTGGAACAGCGAATAAAGGTCACTAACTGAGTGTTTGTTGTCTGGTGTGTTTCTAGTAACTTTGTGTAGCTAAGAACGTCAGTATAGCAATGTGACTAGTTCAATCAAACCCTAGACAGGGGCACATTGCAATGATAGATTGGCATACATATCACTATACAACAATGGACGCCAAGCCGCTTAGTGAGAACCTTGCACTATAAGATGAAGACAGGCTATGGACATGACTACCTACACCACACGGCTGGCACTATTTGAGGAAGAAGGAGACAGAAGGATGTGGACAGATATGACTACCTACACCCCACGGCTGGCACTATTAGATGAAGACAGGAGACAGAAGGCTGTGGACATGACTACCTACACCACACGGCTGGCACTATTAGATGAAGACATGAGAGAGAAAGCTGTGGACATGACTATCTACACCACACGGCTGGCACTATTTGTGGAAGACATGAGAGAGAAAGCTGTGGACCTGACTGCCTACACCACACGGCTGGCACTATTAGATGAAGACAGGAGACAGAAGGCTGTGGACATGACTACCTACATCCCACGGCTGGCACTATTAGAGGAAGACAGGAGACAGAAGGATGTTTACATGACTACCTACACCCACGGCTGGCACTATTAGATGAAGACAGGAGACAGAAGGCTGTGGACATAACTACCAACACCCCACGGCTGGCACTATTAGAGGAAGACAGGAGACAGAAGGCTGTGGACATGACTACCTACACCACACGGCTGGCACTATTAGAGGAAGACAGGAGACAGAAGGCTGTGGACATAACTACCAACACCCCACGGCTGGCACTATTAGAGGAAGACAGGAGACAGAAGGCTGTGGACATGACTACCTACACCACACGGCTGGCACTATAAGATGAAGACATGAGAGAGAAAGCTGTGGACCTGACTGCCTACACCACACGGCTGGCACTATTAGATGAAGACAGGAGACAGAAGGCTGTGGACATGACTACCTACATCCCACGGCTGGCACTATTAGAGGAAGACAGGAGACAGAAGGCTGTGGACATGACTACCTACATCCCACAGCTGGCACTATTAGAGGAAGACAGGAGACAGAAGGATGTTTACATGACTACCTACACCCACGGCTGGCACTATTAGATGAAGACAGGAGACAGAAGGCTGTGGACATAACTACCAACACCCCACGGCTGGCACTATTAGAGGAAGACAGGAGACAGAAGGCTGTGGACATGACTACCTACACCACACGGCTGGCACTATTAGAGGAAGACAGGAGACAGAAGGCTGTGGACATGACTGCCTACACCACACGGCTGGCACTATTAGAGGAAGACAGGAGACAGAAGGCTGTGGACAGACATGACTACCTACACCACACGGATGGCACTATTAGAGGAAGACAGGAGACAGAAGTATGTGGACATGACTACCTACACCACACGGCTGGCACTATTAGAGGAAGACAGGAGACAGAAGTATGTGGACATGACTACCTACACCACACGGCTGGCACTATAAGATGAAGACAGGAGACAGAAGGCTGTGGACATGACTACCTACACCACACGGCTGGCACTATTAGAGGAAGACAGGAGACAGAAGTATGTGGACATGACTACCTACACCACACGGCTGGCACTATTAGAGGAAGACAGGAGACAGAAGGCTGTGGACATAACTACCAACACCCCACGGCTGGCACTATAAGATGAAGACAGGAGACAGAAGGCTGTGGACATGACTACCAACACCCCACGGCTGGCACTATAAGATGAAGACAGGAGACAGAAGGCTGTGGACAGACATAACTACCTACACCCCACGGCTGGCACTATAAGATGAAGACAGGAGACAGAAGGCTGTGGACATGACTGCCTACACCACACAGCTGGCACTATTAGATGAAGACAGGAGACAGAAGGCTGTGGACATGACTGCCTACACCACACAGCTGGCACTATTAGAGGAAGACAGGAGACAGAAGGCTGTGGACATGACTACCTACACCACACGGCTGGCACTATTAGATGAAGACAGGAGACAGAAGGCTGTGGACATGACTGCCTACACCACACAGCTGGCACTATTAGAGGAAGACAGGAGACAGAACTATGTGGACATGACTACCTACATCACACGGCTGGCACTATTAGATGAAGACAGGAGACAGAAGGCTGTGGACATGACTACCTACATCCCACGGCTGGCACTATTAGATGAAGACAGGAGACAGAAGGCTGTGGACATAACTACCTACACCCCACGGCTGGCACTATTAGATGAAGACAGGAGACAGAAGTATGTGGACATGACTACCTACACCACACGGCTGGCACTATTAGAGGAAGACAGGAGACAGAAGGCTGTAGACATGACTACCTACACCCCACGGCTGGAACTATAAGATGAAGACAGGAGACAGAAGGCTGTGGACATGACTACCTACACCACACGGCTGGCACTATTAGAGGAAGACAGGAGACAGAAGGCTGTGGACATGACTACCTACGCCACACGGCTGGCACTATTAGAGGAAGACAGGAGACAGAAGGCTGTGGACATGACTGCCTACACCACACAGCATTCACTGTTAGAAAATCTATAATTACAGCTACTCGTTTTTTCCCCCCACTTCCAACTCTTTATTCTATGTGTGCACATATGGCATATGTTGTTAATCACCACATACAATCATTACACTTTAAGCCACACATAATAAATATACACCTAGAGCCCTCGAATAAAATATAAATGTGAATGTAATACAAAGCTGATGAAAACGTTAAGATCACCTAGTAATGAAGTGACTTCTTTACACCGTTGCCAAGTTAAAGGGCCTACTACACACAACCGTTAAAGTCATCGGTTGTTCTCCTGAAAAAAAAAAAAAAACTGTTCATGCAATACCCGATCGAGTGTGAAAATATCGTTTATTGACTAGCGGTGATGAAATTTCAGTCACCAATGTACAAGAGCAAAGAAACACAATGACTTTAGCAAACCCATTAAACGATAAATAATACCAATCATTAATCAATCTTCCTTAATCAATCAATCATGATTTTGTCTGATTCCTGGTTTGCAGTTTGGTGATTCCTTGTTTTTGAATCTTCCAGACCGACATATTTTTCCACTTCTTTCATGGTGTCCTTGACCTTCTCTTTGGCGCGGTCGTTGTTGTTATTGTTGTTGTTATTGTTGTAATGTGGGTTGTTCTTGGAGACATTCCCATCGAGGTCGGGGTTCCTCAGCTCCCATACGTTGAGGGTCCCGTCGTAAGATGAAGTGAACAGTTTGCCTTCGACCATCTGGGAGAAAGATCACATTGAGTATGTTTCAGTCAAGGTAACAAAGTTAGATTTTAATCAATGTAATATATGTAACATATACAGTGTAAATGTAATATATAGGTCGGCTTTGTGGCTAAGTCGATGCGAACGCTTCGTAATGCCGGGATACCGGGTTCGATCCCAGCTGCGCACCATGCGCCTTGCGTTGGTTTCGACAGTGGTATTAAGAAAGCCGACCGTCCAGAAGCACTGGCAAACTACTGGACGTAAATTTGCCTAGAAAAGCCAGGGGCTGTTGAGGTTGGTTCTGCAACGTCCTGTAAAGGACATGCAACTAACCTTAATATATGTAGGTTCTGGTCAGTGTATCGGTTTTAATCAATGTAACATTGGTAGGTTTTAATCAATGTAACATGGGTAGGTTTTAGTTAATGTAACATGGATAGGTTTTAATAAATTTAACATGGTTAGGTTTTAATTAATGTAACATGGGTAGGTTTTAATCAATGTAACATGGGTAGGTTTTAATCAATGTAACATGGGTAGGTTTTAATTAATGTAACATGGGTAGGTTTTAATCAATGTAACATGGGTAGTTTTTAGTTAATGTAACATGGGTAGGTTTTAATCAATGTAACATGGGTAGGTTTTAATTAATGTAACATGGGTAGGTTTTAATCAATGTAACATGGGTAGTTTTTAGTTAATGTAACATAGGTAGGTTTTAGTTAATGTAACATAGGTGGGTTTTAATTAATGTAACATTTGTAGGTTTTAATTAATGTAACATGGTTAGGTTTTAGTTAATGTAACATAGGTAGGTTTTAGTTAATGTAACATAGGTAGGTTTTAATTAATGTAACATGGGTAGGTTTTAGTTAATGTAACATAGGTAGGTTTTAGTTAATGTAACATAGGTAGGTTTTAATTAATGTAACATGGGTAGGTTTTAGTTAATGTAACATAGGTAGGTTTTAGTTAATGTAACACAGGTAGGTTTTAGTTAATGTAATATAGGTAGGTTTTAATTAATGTAACATGGTTAGGTTTTAGTTAATGTAACATAGTTAGGTTTTAATTAATGTAACATGGTTAGGTTTTAGTTAATGTAACATAGGTAGGTTTTAATTAATGTAACATGGTTAGGTTTTAGTTAATGTAGCATAGGTAGGTTTTAATTAATGCAACATGGTTAGGTTTTAGTTAATGTAACATAGGTAGGTTTTAATTAATGTAACATGGTTAGGTTTTAGTTAATGTAACATAGGTAGGTTTTAGTTAATGTAACATAGGTAGGTTTTAGTTAATGTAACATAGGTAGGTTTTAATTAATGTAACATGGGTAGGTTTTAGTTAATGTAAAATAGGTAGGTTTTAATCAATGTAACATGGGTAGGTTTTAATCAGTGTAACATGGGTGGTTTTAATCAATGTAACATGGGTAGGTTTTAGTTAATGTAACATAGGTAGGTTTTAGTTAATGTAACATAGGTAGGTTTTAATTATTGTAACATGGGTAGGTTTTAATTAATGTAACATGGGTAGGTTTTAATTAATGTAACATGGGTAGGTTTTAGTTAATGTAACATAGGTAGATTTTAGTTAATGTAACATAGGTAGGTTTTAATTAATGTAACATAGGTAGGTTTTAGTTAATGTAACATAGGTAGGTTTTGGTTAATGTAAAATTGGTAGGTTTTAATCAATGTAACTTGGGAGCTTTTAATCAATGTAACATGGGTAGGCTTTAATCAGTGTAACATGGGTAGTTTTAATCAATGTAACATGGTTTGGTTTCAGTCAATGTAACATAGGTAAATGTTACTCAATGTAACATGGGTAAAATTTTAGTCCATCGTAGCGAGGATATTGTAGCATAGGTATTTAAACAGAGACATAAAAATGTTGGGATAAGGAAACAAAAAGGCATTTATATAAGTTGTCAGCGAGACAAAAACAAATTTAAAAAAAACAATCAGTAAGACGTACAGAGATATAAAGGCTATAGTTAGTTAGTTAGTTAGTCAGTCAGTCAGTCAGTCAGTCAGTCAGTCAGTCAGTCAGTCAGTCAGTCAGTCAGTTAGTTAGTTAATTAGTTATTTTATTGGTTAGTTAGTTAGTTAGTTAGTTAGTTAGTTAGTTAGTTAGTTAGTAGTCAGTCAGTCAGTCAGTCAGTCAGTCAGTCAGTCAGTCAGTCAGTCAGTTAGTTAGTTAGTTAGTTAGTTTATTGGTTAGTTAGTTAGTTGGTTAGTTAGTCAGTCAGTCAGTCAGTTAGTTAGTTAGTTAGTTAGTTAGTTAGTTAGTTTATTGGTTAGTTAGTTAGTTAGTTAGTTAGTTAGTTAGTCAGTCAGTCAGTCAGTCAGTCAGTCAGTCAGTCAGTTAGTTAGTTAGTTAGTTAGTTTATTGGTTAGTTAGTTAGTTAGTTAGTTAGTTGGTTAGTTAGTCAGTCAGTCAGTTAGTTAGTCAGTTAGTTTATTGGTTAGTTAGTTAGTTAGTTAGTTAGTTAGTTAGTTAGTTAGTTAGTTAGTTAGTTAGTTAGTTAGACAGTCAGTCAGTTAGTTAGTTAGTTAGTTAGTTAGTTAGTTAGTTAGTTAGTTAGTTAGTTAGTTAGTTAGTTAGTTAGTTAGTTAGTTAGTTAGTTAGTTAGTTAGTTAGTTAGTTAGTTAGTTAGTTAGTTAGTTAGTTAGTTAGTTAGTTAGTTAGTTAGTTAGTTAGTTAGTTAGTTAGTTAGTTAGTTAGTTAGTTAGACAGTCAGTCAGTTAGCTAGTTAGACAGTCAGTCAATTAGTTAGTTAGTTAGTTAGTTAGTTAGTTAGTTAGTTAGTTAGTTAGTCAGTCAGTCAGTCAGTCAGTTAGTTAGTTAGTTAGTTAGTTAGTTAGTTAGTTAGTTAGTTAGTTAGTTAGTTAGTTAGTTTAGTTAGTTAGCTAGTTAGACAGTTAGTTAGTTTAGTTAGTTAGTTAGTTAGTTAGTTAGTTAGTTAGTTAGTTAGTTAGTTAGTTAGTTAGTTAGTTAGTTAGTTAGTTAGTTAGTTAGTTAGTTAGTTAGTTAGTTTAGTTAGTTAGTTAGTTAGTTAGTTAGTCAGTCAGTCAGTTAGTTAGTTAGTTAGTTAGTTTATTGGTTAGTTAGTTAGTTAGTTAGTTAGTCAGTCAGTCAGTCAGTCAGTCAGTCAGTCAGTCAGTTAGTTTATTGGTTAGTTAGTTAGTTAGTTAGTTAGTTAGTTAGTTAGTTAGTTAGTTAGTTAGTTAGTTAGTTAGTTAGTTAGTTTGTTAGTTAGTTAGTTAGTTAGTTAGTTATTTAGACAGTTAGTTAGTTAGTTAGTTAGTTAGTTAGTTAGTTAGTTAGTTAGTTAGTTAGTTAGTTAGTTAGTTAGTTAGTTAGTTAGTTAGTTAGTTAGTTAGTTAGTTAGTTAGTTAGTTAGTTAGTTAGTTAGTTGGTTAGTTAGTTAGTTAGTTAGTTAGTTGGTTAGTTAGTTAGTTAGTTAGTTAGTTAGTTAGTTAGTTAGTTAGACAGTCAGTCAGTCAGTTAGTTAGTTAGTCAGTCAGTTAGTTAGTTAGTTAGTTAGCTAGTTAGTTAGTTAGTTAGTTAGTTAGTTAGTTAGTTAGTTAGTTAGTTAGTTAGTTAGTTAGTTAGTTAGTTAGTTAGTTAGTTAGTTAGTTAGTCAGTTTTTTAGTTAGTTAGTCAGTCAGTCAGTCAGTAAGTTAGTTAGTTAGTCAGTCAGTCAGTCAGTCAGTCAGTCAGTCAGTCAGTCAGTCAGTCAGTCAGTCAGTCAGTTAGTTAGTTAGTTAGTTATTTAGTTAGTTAGTTAGTCAGTCAGTCAGTCAGTTAGTTAGTTAGTCAGTCAGTCAGTCAGTCAGTCAGTCAGTCAGTCAGTCAGTCAGTCAGTCAGTCAGTCAGTCAGTCAGTCAGTCAGTCAGTCAGTCAGTCAGTCAGTCAGTCAGTCAGTCAGTCAGTCAGTCAGTCAGTCAGTCAGTCAGTTAGTTAGTTAGTAGTTAGTTAGTTAGTTAGTTAGTTAGTTAGTTAGTTAGTTAGTTAGTTAGTTAGTTAGTTAGTTAGTTAGTTAGTTAGTTAGTTAGTTAGTTAGTTAGTTAGTTAGTTAGTCGACAGATTATCCTTATTGCATGTTGAACCACTCAGTCCATAAGTGTTCGGATCCCCTCAGTAAATCTCGCAGCGTATAGCGGCTAATGACGTTAGTTCTGTGTTCTTTTATTATTCTTCTTTGGCTAGCCGCTTAGTTTTCTTGTTGTCTTCTTTGGCGACGCCCCGTTTAACATGTTTTTCTTGCAGTCTGACCATGGTTGCAGATTCACAGTTCTCAGTTGCTTCAGATAAAAGTCTTAACTCTCTTAAAGCATTCAGTATACCAGCCTGGTCCTTGGCTTGTCCGGCTTTCACAGTAGCCTTGCCTGCAAGTCTATCAGATTGCTCATTTTCTTGTACTCCCACATCTCCTGGCTCTAAAATGAAACTAATCCTTCTCAGCCGTGAATGCTGTAGAGCCATCAACCACTGGCTTTGGACTCAGTCCTTCTCTTTCTTCCTGTGCATACTCATCGAGTCACTGAGAAAGCATGCCCCAGTAAAAGTCTGTGTCTCTAGCCATGTTACTGCTTTAGTCACAGCCATGACCTTCATAGTCAGACTACTTGTAGTTACGGCAAAAGCTTCAGAATCTTCCTCCACAACTTTCCCTCCAACCTGAGCAGTGAAAGCCCAGGAGCTTCTAACATGGCGGATGACAGACCCATCTGTGTAAATTACAGCATCACCCTCTTGAGAAGTGATTCCCAAACTGTACGCCTCGGCGCCTCTGGTAGCCGCGACCTTTTCACAGGGGCACCTTGAAAAATTCAAAGATACACGAGTTTTTCTTTTTTTTCATTTACAACTCTCACATACGAACAGTCCTACTTTTACTTAGGTTAGGGCGCCGTGGCTATTGTTACGGCTGTTGGTAGCATTCCATTCTGTTCTCGTGATGTCCGCACTCAATCAAACTTCAGAAGTAAGTCGTGAGCGGCCTGGGGTTTCTGTGTAAAGATGGATCCTGGGTTCATGGCTCTGCTGCAGATCAGAATAGGATCATCATCATAATGTTATAGGTTCTTTTAGAATCGTTGCCAGCAGCGTGGTGGCCGGAATCCCTCTCAGATGCAGAATAGTCCATACATACCAAGTTCAAGGTGTCTCCTTCGTGCCAAAGAACTGCATGGCTGTTGGGTGAACAGTCGTTAACGAAGGCAGTCAGGTCGTTGTTGGGGCGACGCTTGCTGGTGGATGTAATGTCCTAAATCCCTTCCCCAGCTAATAGTAGGGTCCTGCTGGGGTGACAGTTTATTAACCCTCACATAATGCTTCAGGTCCAAATGAGCTCTAGGCACTGCCACTGTTTTGAGCCGAGGCAAAATTTTTTTGCTTCTGCCAGACTGTTGCCATTGCTTTTTTGCTCCATTTGTAGACTGGAAGTATATAGTTTCGTCGCCTAGTCTCTGAGTTGAGTGCATGGCGTGACACTGTGAGCTGTGGATTTCATTTGAAATGTTTTTCGACTGACCAAGGTGGTGGTGTGATTTGTAGATTCAGAAAATGGCGCAATGCCGGTTGTTGCAATATTGGTGGGGCCATTATTTGATTAAAATTGATCGCGTGTGCAACTGCTGATTTTTTAATGACTTCTGCTACCATCAATGATGAACTGCATTTCTAACGTCGGACTGTTTGTGTTAGCACTTTGGATGGCTACCATTTGCTTTTAATGCGAGTGTATGCTAGATTTGCTGAGAGAGCAGTTTGTCAGTCTTTCCACAAGGGACTGTGATAAACATTCGTTGTGTTTTTCGTTGGCACAGGAGCGGAGCAAAGATGGGGTGACCCGTTTGCTATGAAGCTGAAATTAAAATTACTAGATTACCAGATACATAATGGGGTAACTGCTAAAGCAACTGCTACTACTTTAGCTACTACAACAACAGCAACTGCTACTAGAACAACTACTACTACTACCGCTGCTACTGCTACACGAAAAACAACAACAAAAGCTACTACTAATACTACTGCTGTTACTGCTACAACAACAACAACTATACTAATACTATTACTTAAATAATAATGCTGCTGGTACTGCAGCTGCTATTGCTGCTTATTCCTCTGCTGCTGCTACTACTTTTGCTGCTGCTACTAGTACTGTTGCTGCTGCTACTACTACTACTGTTGCTGCTGCTGCTACTACTACTGTTTCTGCTGCTACTAGTACTGTTGCTGCTGCTACTACTACTGTTGCTGCTGCTACTACTACTGTTGCTGCTGCTACTACTACTGTTGCTGCTGCTACTAGTACTGTTGCTGCTGCTACTACTACTGTTGCTGCTGCTACTAGTACTGTTGCTGCTGCTACTACTACTGTTGCTGCTGCTACTACTACTGTTGCTGCTGCTACTAGTACTGTTGCTGCTGCTACTACTACTGTTGCTGCTGCTACTACTACTGTTGCTGCTGCTACTACTACTGTTGCTGCTGCTACTACTACTGTTGCTGCTGCTACTACTGTTTCTGCTGCTACTAGTACTGCTACTACTGTTGCTGCTGCTACTACTACTGCTGCTACTAGTACTGTTGCTGCTGCTACTACTACTGTTGCTGCTGCTACTACTACTGTTGCTGCTGCTATTACTACTGTTGCTGCTGCTACTAATACTGTTGCTGCTGCTACTACTACTGTTGCTGCTGCTACTAATACTACTACTAACCATGTTTTTTAAAAAGCAGGTCAAGCTTCGCCCCACCTCCCAATAATTGTCAAAGACGAAGCTCCCTCCCCCCGCCAAGAAAATGTGCAGAGGCAATGTGCTGCCTCTTACCCCCTCTCTACTCGCCTTTTTTTTTAATGTTCTAATTTTAAGAAATTGTTGATATCTTTAACATTATGTCAAGTATATTTAATTATAACTGCGATGGCCATTCCAGAATCAACCTCTGATTGGCTGGTGCAAAATAAAACCTTTTGCAATAACACTCTACATTGCTTGCATCATTCAGTAGGCTTTTATCTTAAAACACATCATCATACAGCCATCTATATGCGTTTTTTTTTTAATTTGTTTATGCATTTCTTATTATTTTAAATTTACTTTCATATTTATTTATCATTCAGCGCAAAATAATAGCAATACAAATGAGTATTATTATGATTGCGTGCTGAAGACTTTCGTCCCTGGATTCTCCCCCGTCTCCAGAAACTGTTGAGGCGGGGGCGGGTATGTGCGCCCGCACCTGATGATTTTGTGGTGTCTGCCAACACAAACTGCTACTTGTTGTTAATACTACAATTACTACTATTGCTAATTTCACTATTACTAATAATAATATTCATAATAATAGTATTAAGTTGAGTTGAGTTGGTTCAAGAACCGACATCACAGCATTTCAGACATTCCTTGTCCCATTTTCAACAGCCAGCGCAGCTCCAATACCAGTGCTATCAGTAGCAGACTTATGAAATATACTTCGTGTGTTCCATTTGAGCGTCGTGTATCCGTCAGATCAGCTCCTAACTGCTTGCTGTATCACTCTTTCATCCAGCTACATTTGCTCCTGACTGTACACTTGCTTCCATCAGTCATAATAATGTTAGCAGTAGTAGCAGCAGCAGTAGTAATAACTGTAGTAGTACTTGTATTAGTAGTAGCAGCAGCAGCAGTAATGGTAGTAGCATAAGTAATAGCAGCAGTAGTAGTAATAGCAACAGCAGTACTATTATTAATAGCAGCAGTAGTAGTAATCGTAGCAGCAGCAACAGTAGTAGCAACAGTAGTAGAAGCAGTAGTAGTAATACAACAACCACTACAACACAGCACTACAACAACCAGAGAGGTATGTCAGCAAACAAACAACATCCAAGGAAAACTGTCACAACCCAAAGATACTTGTATCTTTACATGGGTGTTTCTGTGTCCTGAATTCACTGGCCATTGATGCTAACTCTGTCTCATACTACACCAAACCACTGACTAGCACTTGTGTCGCTGTTACGATGCCCTAATTATAATTTGTATGGGGTTTGAACCGTGTTCCGGAGATCTGATCTGTTGGTTTGTCATCAATTCTAAGCGTTTCTTATCTCAGGGTTGTAAACGTTCAGCTAGTAGTAGCCCGAGGAGAAGAAACTGATCGGTTAGTCGGTCACTACGTATGACTGTTCATCTTCTGACATAGTGATGGTGCCCGTCCCCATCCTGTTTTTCATCTCTGATACGTGTCTTTAATCTGAGATTGTCATGGTCTCCACAGTTTCATAATATTGACTTGGTTCTCTATTTGACTTACCGCTTTCCTAACAACCAACCCCCCTGTCAGCACTACAGACCAGATATTTGGACCATGACAGCACTACAGACCAAATATTCGACCAATGACAGCACTACAGACCAAATATTCGACCCATGACAGCACTACAGACCAAATATTTGACCCATAAAAGCACTACAGACCAAATATTTGACCCATGTAAGCACTACAGACAACATATTTGACCCATGTCAGCACTACAGACAACATATTTGACCCATGTCAGCACTACAGACCACACATTCGACCCATGTCAGCACTACAGACCAAATATTTGACCAATGTTTGAAACATCACGTAAGGTTGCCGAGGAGCCTAACTGCAAATATGTCTTCGCTATCCTGCCTCCAATCAATCGAAGAACTATTGATTGAATCGAAATATATCAGGGGCCGCAGTAAGATCGATAGTTTGTGCTCTAGTTGAATTAGCTCCGCCATTGTTGTCTCTAGTCTTACGTATGTCCAGTTTGCCCCGATAACAGTGCAGCCGTCGACTGCTACAGTTACAGAATTAGCTGTCAGAACAAACAGTGAAGGAATACAAATGACATTCGGAGAAGAGCCATTACACAGAACAACAGAGATGTCATGTTTGAACCGTGTGTTCATTTGCTGAACAGTTTGTTTTGACAATGTAATGGCCGGCTATGACAACTAAAATATGATCTTTAGTTGGAGCTTAACACAGACATTTAATATCTTGTTCAACCTTAGAAATCGTATCCTAGGAAACCAGAATTATGAACAGAGTTTGCAGTCCACATGGAGTCTGGCTACTCTGGTTCCACTGATGTCCTTTAGGAATATTATTCGGTCAAACTTCAGTCTCTTGCACGGTACCATTCTTGCACCAATGAATTAAAATCACCATTGTTTAATTGAAAGCAAGCTGTATAGCCCAAGCATAGAAAGCTGACTGTGCTGAACATTGCATTTATGTAGTTTCTGCTTCCACGTTTTTTAAAAACTGGTTTTCTAATGTATAGATACCACCTGATGTCTTCCCTGCAACCTGTGTGTCCTGCTTTATTTGTGAAGTACCCAGATGTGTCTGGCAGGCACCATTGGCTCCAGACTGCAACCATCACATGATACAGACATGGGTCTGGCGGTCCTCTCCTTGACCCTGTCCATCAATGAGTCTTTTACCAGTTGTGTTAACTCTTCAGAAAATACGCACGTACAGCTTCATCCATAGACCTCTACTGGATCTCCTAATAATGCCTGACAACAGCAAACATCAGAAGATATATCAGACAACATGGACACTAAGATCCCAGTAGCCCACCGGGATTCTAATGTGTCACCACTGAATAACGACAGAGCGTTGTTGAGGGAATTACTGCGTTGAGACCAACAGCCAGTTGTGCATTGAGCACTACAGCATGTTTTTAGTATCTTATGAGGCGCCTGTCCGCATGACGTAAGTTCAGTTTTCCAAATCTAAAAACTTTTGTACAAATGGCCGCTGAATCTGTTGCGCCCAGTTCCCATTATGGAAACAATTTGTTGCTTTCGAGGGAGCAGTTTGTTTATTCTTTGGAGTTGTCTTCTGAACGGGTTCTGGTTGTTTCTTCCATTTTAGGTTTCATTTTCCTCGTAAGTACATCCTTTATCTGACTGTTTTGTATTGCTCACAATGTTTGCTTTATAGTCTGCACTTTTATTTCCCTCAATCGTGTGCCTTTCAATCCTATCAGGACCGTACAACGAGCAACCAACACCAGGGGACACAAAGTGCCACCATTGGATGGGGATCACTCGGCCACAAGTCCCCAAAACCCCATTCAGTCGTTAGGTTATTTAGGGCCACCGACTAAAGCCGGAGTGGGGTTTTGAAAAAAAATCAAAAATTGCGTCCCGTAATGGGACAGGAACTGTCTCAACCGTTGATGGTGCAGTGGACTGCGATCCATTGTTCCACGGTCTGCTGGGTAGCTGACCTGCCTTTGGCTGTGCAAAGATCTAAGCTTGTGGGACTAGCTGCTTGTCAGTTTGTATTGCTGGCAACATTGAGCGAACTCCTGTCAGTGTAGCTATTTCTGGCTCAGAACTGTATTGCAGGCAACACTGAGTGGACTCCTGTCAGTGTAACTATTTCTGGCTCAGAACTGTATTACTGGCAACACTGAGCGGACGCCTGTCAGTGTAAATATTTCTATCTCAGAACTGTATTCATGCAGACACTTCTTTGTCCAGCGTCACTGATTCCGTTTTATAACTGTAGGAATTTGTTTTTTTCCTGTAGTAAGACTGTACTCTCGCGCACCACCGTTTTCAGCACGGATTCTCCCTTCTCTACTCCTCACAGCTTCATTTGCTGCGGCATCAGTGAACATCTATATCAGTTTAGATATTTTGTTCCAACAGTAGATTAGTGGTTGTCTGCAGTTCTAAGGGATGAATGGCCCCTGTAATGTTTCTGATTTGTAGGAGGTATTTTGAGTTTCTATGTGGGCATTCAGGATAAGTGGGGGAGGGGATAGTTAATACATGTCTTTATATCGCTAGTAACATATACCAGAATCTAAATCAAGCAAAATTCCATTTGCAAGCCCCTTCCATAGTTGTGACTTGATACTTTCTGGCATTTTTCATATCGACTGGACGCCCGTGAAACTATTCAGGGGCTGCACATTGTGTGAATGTAACAGGACAAGAAACAATGTCAACTGCTCGATAGGGCTCTCAGGTCCGTGTCAACATTGGCAACACAATTCCGAGTTTAGACATTAAACATGCTAGCACCATGACGACTGACAACTAAACAGTGTCTGTTGAATGCAACCTGTTTTCCTGCTCTAGAATTGTTTTTCTCGACTGGTCCAGCTGTTTTTTTTTTTTTAAAGGCTAAATTTAAAAGTAGCAGTTTCTTTGACAAATGCTAAAATACTTTTATCGTCATCATGTAGCAGTTACTTTGCAGAACGTCGCTCTCCTCACGGTCTGCCCGAAAGAAACTGGGTCTCTCGCCAGTTCTACCGCCTCATATACTTTCATACTCAAGGAGTCACTTATATCCCCTCTTCGTGTTGGTCGGCCCCTGCCCCTTCTTCCTGGTACCATGCCTTCTGCCATAATTTTTTCAATCCGTCATAGTGCTTGATATGACCAAAGTATTTTAGCCTCCGAGACAGGATGCTGTTTATTGGGCAATCTTCCTTGATGTTCAGATCTTTTAAGATGTCAGTATGTGTCCTGTGTTTCGTCCAAGATATTCTGAGAATCTTTCTATAGCCTTTCAGCTCGGAATCGCATATTCTCTTTCTTTAGGACTGTTAGAAAAGTTTACTTCAGAGAAATTTGAATATTTTGAGGCAAGCTCATGTAAACATGAGGTGTAGTGGTTAGCACGTTGCCCCGCCAGTATGGATATTAATTCGAGTCTCGTCACAAGAGCGGTAACTGTTTTTATGTTTTCTTGTACAAGGAATATGTTTAATACTTACATTTACAAAAATTGCATAGAATTCATCAAAACGATATTCCTTTAGACACTTATTAAACATTAGTATTGACGATCACTCAAAGCAGACATTCAGTTATAAACAAGTGAAACATGCAAAGGCAGTGGATGATAGTTGGTCTCCACCGCGTGAGCTGATGTAGGTGTTGTTTACCTGAATGCCTGTGATCAGACATGATTGTCCGATGTAAGAGCTCACGAGAGCTCCAGTCCTGGCCTCGAATCTCCGGATGGTTCCGTCACCAGAACCTGTGTACACTGACCTCACAGAAATGTAGGCCTAATTAACAATTATATCAGGAATACTACAAGACTCGTTGATCTCACAAGATGTCACAGGATTGTCTATGACCGGTCCAAAACAGCGACATGAAGAAATGCATTAAGATCTTTATTTATTTAGAAAACCAATGAAAGAGGCCACATGATGAGGCCCATAATAGCAATGACTGGAGACGTGGAACTCATTGATTGCTATCAGACCATGATCCGGCCAACTTGTGGGATCAATTCCTGGTCGCACATTTGCAAAACAAGAAGAGGAATAAGGAATTATAGCAGTGCCCCCCCCCCCCCCCCCCACCCCCCCCCCCCCCCCCCCACTTTCAGGACTGGGTCTGTAGAGAAGGGCGCAATGTCTGCCATTGTAGAGGTGCCTACTTGCCTCCACTGCTTCAAACAAAAGGGCACAACTTTTTCACCACCCCCAAAAGTGATATGTGCCTCCCCCCCCCCCCTTTTTTTTTGGGCCCCTTTTTTACTTTACCATTTCTTTGACGTTAACAACTATGCTGACCAATATCGATCACGCACAATCTGTGTAGTATTGCAAGATCAACGATCTGTGGCCACTGAGTTAAACGAAAGTCAGGTAACTAACAACCGGTTCATGAAAAGGTCTTGCAGGAAACATCTACACCTGTTTATTTATTCCACGTAACAGTATATCGCAAAAATCTGGTAAAAGAGGGCATCAGAGGGTCTTAATCAGGCTCTGAGTGTATAGTGCTACACAGCACTGTTATAGTGCTACACAACACTGTTATAGTGCTACACAGCAGTGTTATAGTGCTACACAGCACTGTTATAGTGCTACACAGCAGTGTTATAGTGCTACACAGCAGTGTTATAGTGTTTCACAGCAGTGTTATAGTGCTACACAGCAGTGTTATAGTGTTTCACAGCGGTGTTATAGTGCTACACAGCGGTGTTATAGTGTTTCACAGCAGTGTTATAGTGTTTGACAGCAGTGTTATAGTGTTTCACAGCAGTGTTATAGTGCTACACAGCAGTGTTATAGTGCTAGCCACACACGATGGTGCTAAATGTAGTGTTATAGTGTAAACAGGCCGCTTTAGTGCTACACATCAGTGTTATAGTCCTTTCACAGCTGTGTTATAGTGTTTCACAGCACTGTTATAGTACACAGCAGTTGAAGGCTACACAGCAGATAGTGCTACACAGCAGTGGTCTAAACTACACATCAGCATAAGTGTGTACGCAAAGGCGCTTATTTGTGTACACAGCAGTGTTTAGCGCTAAGCCACACACGATGGATAAATGTGCTTACTCAGCTTCTAGGATACAGATAAGTTATGGGTGTGCGAGAGTTCTAGGATACAGATAAGTTATGGGTGTGGCGAGAGTTCTAGGATACAGATAAGTTATGGGTGTGGCGAGAGTTCTAGGATACAGATAAGTTATGGGTGTGGCGAGAGTTCTAGGATACAGATAAGTTATGGGTGTGGCGAGAGTTCTAGGATACAGATAAGTTATGGGTGTGGCGAGAGTTCTAGGATACAGATAAGTTATGGGTGTGGCGAGAGTTCTAGGATACAGATAAGTTATGGGTGTGGCGAGAGAGCTAGGATACAGATAAGTTATGGGTGTGCCGAGAGTTCTAGGATACAGATAAGTTATGGGTGTTCTGAGAATTCTATGATATAGATATGTTATGGGGTTGGCGAGAGTTCTAGGATACAGATAAGTTAGTGCCGAGAGTTCTAGGATACAGATAAGTTATGGGTGTAGCGAGAGTTCTAGGATACAGATAAGTTATGGGTGTGCCGAGAGAGCTAGGATACAGATAGGTTATGGGTGTAGCTAGAGAGCTAGGTTATAGATAAGTTATTGGTGTAGCGTGAGTGCTAGAATACAGATAATTTACGGGTGTGGCGAGAGTGCTAGGATACAGATAAGTTATGGGTGTAGCGAGAGTTCTAGGATACAGATAAGTTATGGGTGTGCGAGAGTTCTAGGATACAGATAAGTTATGGGTGTGGCGAGAGTTCTAGGATACAGATAAGTTATGGGGGTGTAGGCAGATAAGTTAGAGTTCTAGGATACAGATAAGTTATGGGTGTGGCGAGAGTTCTAGGATACAGATAAGTTATGGGTGTAGCGAGAGTTCTAGGATACAGATAAGTTATGGGTGTGGCGAGAGTTCTAGGATACAGATAAGTTATGGGTGTGGCGAGAGTTTTAGGATACAGATAAGTTATGGGTGTGGCGAGAGTTCTAGGATACAGATAAGTTACAGGTTGACCCCAGTTACGGTTTGAGTTTGGTCAAATCTGGGGCGATATTTGAGCTGTCCTAAGTGGCCATTGTAAATTCTTGGGCACTATCAGGTCGACCCCAAGTTGAGTATGGTCAAATCTGGGGCGATATTTGAGCTGTTCTAAGTGGCCATTGTAAATTTTTGGGCACTATCAGGTCGACCCCAAGTTGAGTGTGGTCAAATCTAGGGCGATATTTGAGCTGTTCTAAGTGGCCATAATAAATTCTTAGGCACTATCAGGTCGACCCCAAGTTGAGTGTGGTCAAATCTAGGGCGATATTTGAGCTGTTCTAAGTGGCCTTGTAAAATCTTGGGCACTATCAGGTCGACCTCAAGTTGAGTGTGGTCAAATCTAGGGCGATATTTGAGCTGTTCTAAGTGGCGCATGGTACGTTTAGAACTTTTCTGGTAATTAAAACATGCGGTTAACTAGCCTGTGGAGAAAAGGCAAAACAAGCTACACACAGAAAATGATAAATGTTATTTTTCTTTTCAAGTGCATGGTTAGTACTAAGAAAAGGCAATTATGAATGTACTAAGCTTGTCCTGGCATATTAGCAAAGTTCTGCTGTTTTTAGCAAACCACTAGGAAGCGATATTTGGAAAGCAAAGGGCTCGGGAAAGAGTTAACTGTGAGCTGGGTTAAGCAGGGAAATGTGGAAAACTAGAAAACACGTCTACCAATAGGAGGGCGGGAAAGTGGAACAAATGATGTGAACAAAGTGTGAACCTGGACAGCGGTGACGGTGCTGGTATGTCCCACCATTGTTCTCACGAGTGAGCCTGTCTTTACGTCGAACATATGCACTTTGGCATCTCCACAAGCTGTGTACACTGTGTGATGTTTTGGCAGTCAGAAACATGAAATCTGGACATTGTTGTTGTTGTGTGTACACGAGCGTAATGAGCACACTGGAAATATGCTCATGTATGTGAGTGTAAAGATATGTGGTCATGTATGTGTCTGTGTAAATATGTGGTCATGTATGCGACTGTAAAGATATGTGGTTATGTATGTGCCTGTGTAAATATGTGGTCATCTATGTCACTGTAAAGATATGTGGTCATGTATGTGCCTGTGTAAATATGTGGTCCTCTATGTGACTGTAAAGATATGTGGTCATGTATGTGCCTGTGTAAATATGTGGTCATCTATGTGACTGTAAAGACTGGTCTGGTCTGGTAGTCTTAGTTTCAGCTTCATAGCAAACGGGTTGCCCCATCTTTGCTCCGCTCCTGTGCCAGCGAAAAACACTCAGAATGTTTATCACAGTCCCTTGTGGAAAGATTGACAGACTGCTGTCTCAGCATATCTAGCATACACTCGCATTAAAGCATATGGTAGCCATCCGAAGTGCTAACACAAACAGTCCAACATTAGAAATGCAGTTCATCATTGATGATAGCAGAACTTGTCGTCAACAGATCAGCAGTTGTCCGCGTGATCAATTTTAATACGGGTCCCGCAAGCATTGAACGACAGGCATTGCGCCATTTTCTGAATCTACAATTCACACCACCACGTTGGTCACAGTCGAAAAAAAAAAAAAACACATTTCCAAATGCAATCCGCAGCTCACAGGGGTCACGCCATGCATTCAACTCAGAAGCTGGGGCGACGAAACTATATCCAGTCTACAAATGGAGCAAAAATGGCATCGGCCACCGTCGGCAGAAGCAAAAAATGTGGTGCCTCTGTTCCGTAAAACGGCGCCGCTGTCTAGCGTGGTTATTTAAAACCGGTAAAAGTGGTCATCTATGTGACTGTAAAGATATGTGGTCATGTATGTGCCTGTGTAAATATGTGGTCATCTATGTGAATGTAAAGATATGTGGTCATGTATGTGCCTGTGTAAATGTGTGGTCATGTATGTGACTGTAAAGATATGTGATCATGTATGTGTCTGTGAAAATGTGTGGTCATGTATGTGGCTGTAAAGATATGTGATCGTGTATATGTATGTGTAAATATGTGGTGGTGTATGTGGCTGTAAAGATATGTGGTAATGTATGTGTCTGTAAAGATATGTCGTCATGTAAGTGTCTGTGTAAATGTGTGGTCATTATGTGTCTATGTTAATATGTGGTCATCTATGTTAGATGTGTGGTCATGAATGTGTAGATGTGTGGTCATGTATGTGACTGTAAAAATATGTGGTCATGTATGTGACTGTAAAGATATGTGGTCATGTATGTGTTCGTGTAAATATGTGGTCATATATGTTTCTGTGTAAATATGTGGTCATGTATGTGTTCGTGTAAATATGTGGTCATATATGTTTCTGTGTAAATATGTGGTCATGTAAGTGTTCGTGTAAATATGTGGTCATATATGTTTCTGTGTAAATATGTGGTCATGTATGTGTCTGTGTAAATATGTGGTCATGTATGTGACTGTAAAAATATATGGTCATGTATGTGTCTGTGTAAATATGTGGTCATCTATGTAACTGTAAAGATATGTGGTCATGTATGGGTCTGTGAAAATGTATGGTCATGTATGTGGCTGTAAAGATGTGTGGTCGTGTATATGTCTGTGTAAATATGTGGTGATGTATGTGGCTGTAAAGATATGTGGTCATGTATGTGTTTGTAAAGATATGTGGTCATTATGTGTCTATGTAAATATGTGGTCTCTATGTTAAATGCGTGGTCATGAATGTGTAGATGTGTGGTCATGAATGTGTAAATGTATGGCCATGTATGTGACTGTAAAGATATGTGGTCATTATGTGTCTGTAAAGATATGTGGTCATGTATGTGTAAATATGTGGTGGTGTATGTGACTGTAAAGATATGTGGTCATATATGTGTCTGTAAGGATATGTGGTCATGTATATGTCTGTGTAAATATGTGGTCATCTATGTTAGATATGTGGTCATGAATGTGTAGATGTCAGGTCATGAATGTGTACATGTGTGGTCATGTATGTGACTGTAAAAATATGTGGTCATTATGTGACTGTAAAGATATGTGGTTATGAATGTGACTGCAAAGATATGTAGTCATATATGTGACTGTAAAGATATGTGGTCATGTATGTGTTTGTGTAAATATGTGGTCATATATAGTTTTGTGTAAATATGCGGTCATGTATGTGTCTGTGTAAATATGTGGTCACGTATGTGTCTGTGTAAATATTTGGTCATGTATGTGTCTGTGTAAATATGTGGTCTTAAATGTGACTGTAAAGATATGTGGTTATGTATGTGTCTGTAAATATATGTGATCATGTATGTGGCTGTAAAGATATGTGGTCATGTATGTGACTGTAATGATATGTGGCCATGTATGTGTCTGTGTAAATGTGTGGTCATGAATGCGTAGATATGTGATGTATGTAACTGTAGAGATATGTGGTCATGTGTGTGCCTATTTAAATATGTGGTCATGTATGTGACTGTAAAGATATGTGGTCATGTATGTGTCTGTGTAGATATTCTGTTTCAGCTGCCGCAATGGTCACCTAAAGAGTCTTGTTTTGTTGAGCCATCTAGTAAAGGTAATGTAAAATTTGTCTGTCTGTCTGTCTGTCTGTCTGTCTGTCTGTCTGTCTTGTTTTCCCCTTGCTTTTCGTGTCCCATCTCCAGCTATCTGTTTCCGGCTTCCAGACTTCTAGGTATATATTGCTAGCTCCAGATTGTATAGAGTAATCGGCACTCGTAGGTTGGCGTGGCTGCCTTTACTTCCCATAACATGCCCTTCTACCTATTGTTTTAGATAGTTTTGATAGTCTAATTTGATGTTTGTTTGTTGTAGTATCCAGAAGCCATGAGTTGTTAACCCTTAGGCTCGGCATTATGGATATCGCAACCTTTCGGCCTTGATTCCATTGTAAATACCGTAAATCTTGGAGAAAATGTGGCTTTTCTGCCCACCCCCGGGAGTGAACCCAGACCACAAGGAGTTCGTCACCTGGTCACCGCGCAATCCGGTTTAGCCAACTACGCTAGAGAGCCGGGCGTCTAATTTGATAGCCCAAGATCATCGGGCCTACAGACTTTTTTTTGTCCGGGTCGGTCTCCCAAATGCCCAGCCTGGTCGCCCGATCACCCGAAGGATATTACATCGGTAATCCAGACTGAACGGGGAAACCGCCCGGCAGATTTTTTAAGATGGCATTGCCGATTGGGTTTCTCCCGTGACTTGGTTATGACCGCTCCGGAGCTCTTTTGGCCAGACCAGTGCAGCAAAGCTACAGTTTGATCTTAGCCAAAAGGCCGAGAAGCGATCATCGGGCCTACAGACTGCGTACAACCCATTGCTGAATTATGCTCTTGTTTTTCACTTAGAATATGAAATTCTATAATATTGTTGGGACAGAAATAATTATGAAATTTTATGATATTGCTGAGAGAGAAATAATCATAAAATACTATGATATTGTTGAGAGAGAAATAAACATGAAATACTATAATATTGTTGAGAGAGAAATAAACATGACGTACTGCAATATTGCTGAGAGAGAACTTACCCATTCCGTTGTAGATCTTGATGACACTAACTGTGTGCTTGTGTCCCTTATAGACTCGGGTACAGTCGCCAAACTCCGCCACCCAGGCCCGACCCGTGTGGTCAGAACTGCCAGAGTAGATGATTTTATTGACGATCTGAAACACCAAAGAGAGACATTTGGTATACTGCACAAACTCCGCAACATCTTTGATGATCTCAATGTCTGTGTAGAGCAGAAACTCGTCTGCTGTTTACTGTTTTGTGTTTTGTGACGTTTGTCATCACAAATATACCTACTGGGTAGTATTTGTTTTTGCATTTTTGTTGTTGTATTCGTTTTTTTTTTTTTCAACGCCCAGAGGCTCTAACGTCTCCATCAGGATCTCAGTTCATTGTGATTATCTGATAAGACATGGCTTTCGATGCACTACATAGGTCGATCACTACTTGTCCTCACAGTGTTTTTGTGCAGAGTCTGTTCGAGTCAGGAGCAAAAATATGATATCTGAAAGGCGAAACCCAGAACAATGGCTAGAGATAAGAAGTCGAAGACATTTACTCAGGATTTTAGGTCAGCCAAGTTGTTGTCTAGTACTCTTCCACTGATGTTCAAGCAAGAAATGTGAGGTAATGTGAGGTAATGTGAGGTAATGTGAGGTAACGCCTGTTGCTGAGGTTACACGGGCCGCATCAGCTGGCCATCAGAACTGGCACGCCTAGAGGCTTATCCCCCAGCATATTTCTACATTAGAACAGTGTGTGTATGTGTGTGTGTGTATGTGTGTATATATGTAAATATATATCAATCATCACTTGTGGTGGACGAACAACAACAACAACAATAAATATATATATATCGCAGTCGGTGATTGGCTCTTTTGTTTACACCCTATGGCTGTCTGTATGAAAATCTAATAATTTGGGTATCACAAAGTGTCACAGGACACTCATCCAAACAGGCGCACCGGAGAGGATGAGGTCAACCTAGTAAGACGTTATAATTAGGGCACTCTAACAGCTACGTCGGGTCCTAGCTTGTTCCTGGGGGAGAGATAACTGAGTTACTGAAGTACTCTCAGTTGTTGGTGAGTGAGAGATAAATTAGTCACAGGATCACTCTCAGTTGTTGGTGAGTAAGAGATAAATGAGTCACAGGATTACTCTCAGTTGTTGGTGAGTGAGAGATAACTGTCACAGGATCGCTCTCAGTTGTTGGTGAGTGAGAGATAACTGTCACAGGATCACTCTCAATTATTGGTGAGTGGGAGATAACTGTCACAGGATCACTCTTAGTTGTTGGTGAGTGAGAGATAACTGTCACAGGATCACTCTCATTTGTTGGTGAGTGAGAGATAACTGTCACATGATCACTCTCGGTTGTTGGTGAGTGAGAGATAACTGTCACAGGATCACTCTCAGTTGTTGGTGAGTGAGAGATAACTGTCACGGGATCACTATCGATTGTTGGTGAGTGAGAGATAAATGAGTCATAGGATCACTCTCAGTTGTTGGTGAGTGAGAGATAACTGAGTCACAGGATTACTCTCAATTGTTGGTGAGTGACGGATAACTGAGTCACAGGATTACTCTCAGTTATTGGTGAGTGAGAGATAACTGAGTCACAGGATGACTTACAGTCGGTGTAGAGTAAGGGATAACTGAATCAAAGGATGACTAACAGTCGTTTGGAGTGGGGGATAAGTGAAACACGGGATGACCAACAGTTGGTGTGGAGTAAGGGATAGCTGAATTACATGGTGACTAGCAGTGGTCGGTTGAGTTAGGGATAAGTGACTCACAGGATGACTAACAGTCGGTTGTTGAGTAAGGGATAACTGAATTACATGATGACTAACAGTCGGTGTGGAGTTAGGAATAACTTAGTTACATAATGACTTACAGTCGGTGGTTGAGTAAGGGATAACTGAATCACAGGATGACTAACAGTCGTTGTGGAGTAAAGGATGACTTACATGATGACTTACAGTTGGTGGTTGAGTGAGGGATAAGTAAATCTTCACAGGATGACTGACAGTCGGTGTGGACTAAGGGATAAGTGAATCACCGGATGACTAACAGTCGGTGTGGACTAAGGGATAAGTTAATCACCGGATGACTAACAGTCGGTGTAGACTAAGGGATAACTGAATCACAGGATGACTAACAGTCGATGTGGACTAAGGGATAACTGAATCACAGAATGACTCTTGGTTGGTGATTGAGGGAACGAGTGAGCCACAGGATGACTCATAGTTCTATGTGGGTGAGAGATGCCTGAATTACATTATATGTTTAAAACATCACTAGGGATGTGGACATTATGTCAGATCCTGCCTAATGGAACTGAAGCAGGGATTTAATATCTTCATTGACATACCACATAACACCGGCAGATGTCGATAAACATCCAGACTTCAATGAGCTGCTCTTTGCCGACAATCAGTGCATATTCCACGCTGAAAGTAAATAGCTGCAGGACCATATAAAGCAACTACACGACAGTTGCCTTAAACATCACATGAAGATCAGTATTGAAAAAACAGAAGTCATGAGAATAAGCAGAGAGCAACGACCATCAACATAAAGATCGAAGTCTAAAACAAGAGCAAGAATTTGGACACTAGGGAAGTATCTTAACATACAATTGTAACATAGACAGAGGTAGAAACGAGAATCCAACAAGCTAACAATGTCACGTACCAGCTTACTCCAATTTTAAAAACCATGCTATCCTTATATAGACAAAAAGACAAATTATAAATGCAACATTTATACCGACTTTATGTTACCAGTGTCAGACTTGGACATTGGCAAAAGAACAAGAGAGAAAACAAACCACCTGTGAGATTAGATGTTTGGGAATGGCTGTAAAAAAAACCAGAAGAGATCGAGTGAGAAACGTCGTGATCACAAGAACTGTTGGAACAACACCCATCGACAAATTTATTGGGGCGGGGGGGGGGGGATAGAAAGAAATGGTTTGGCCATCTATGGAGAATGAAACCAACGAGGCCAGCAGCATGGGCGTACAACCTGAAAATCAAAATACCAAGAGGCAGAAGAAGACTGAGGAAAAGATGGATTGAAGGAGTCACTGACACCTTGAGACTGCATAACATCACGGCATATCTAGCGATCGAGCACGCGACTGCCGATCGTCTGACGAGCTGCGACGTCTAGCGGCATAAGCAGATATTGGCAAAAGAAAAAAAAGAAAGAGAAGAAGACTGACAAACCAAAGTGCAAAGACACAAATGTCCTGAAAAGTCTAGCTCAGTCTTCTAATTACTTTTTAAGTTGACGAACAAGCAGAACTAACACAAAGCCTACAACAAAGATAAAAAAACTCACTCACCGTCATGCAGATGACTGACCCTTGATGACCTTCAAACACTTTCAGTTGTGTCCCCTTGTTGATATTCCAACTCCTTATTGTGTGGTCCGTACTTCCGGTGAAAAGGACACTTCCGGTCTGGTCTACGGACATGCAGGTGACCGCACCGGTGTGCCCTTTCATGACCTTGATGACCTGTCCAGTTTCAAAACTCCAGGTTCTGGCTGTGGTATCTGCTGACCCTGTGATCAAGATGTCCTTGCAAACGTCTGTATCGATGTCAAACTCCTCCTCCTCCTCTGCGGGTATGAAGATCAGTGGGAACACGCCTCGCTTGTGTCCCCTGAAGACCCGAACACACTCGCCCGTGTCGAAGTCCCAGGCGCGAGCAGTTCTGTCGTAGGAGCTGGTGAATATGAAATCGCCGGTACAGATCATTCTGTGGATACAAAGTGCCAAGAGTTAGCAAAATGAACGACAAATGTAATACAGCCTGAAAAAAGTCCAAGAAGTTTACAATAGGATGATGAGACGACTAAGGCACTCACCTGTTGATGACACTGAACTGTCCAGTAAATGAAAACAACAACAAGACACAAGCTCTACCAGCAGACAAGCTCTACCAGCAGACTCACCTGTAGATGACACTGAACTGTCCAGTAAATGAAAACAACAACAAGACACAAGCTCTACCAGCAGACTCACCTGTAGATGACACTGAACTGTCCAGTAAATGAAAACAACAACAAGACACAAGCTCTACCAGCAGACTCACCTGTAGATGACACTGAACTGTCCAGTAAATGAAAACAACAACAAGACACAAGCTCTACCAGCAGACTCACCTGTAGATGACACTGAACTGTCCAGTAAATGAAAACAACAACAAGACACAAGCTCTACTAGCAGACTCACCTGTAGATGACGTTGGAGTGTCCAGTAAATGAAAACAACAACAAGACACAAGCTCTACCAGCAGACTCACCTGTTGATGACGCTGGAGTGTCCAGTAAATGAAAACAACAAGACACAAGCTCCACCAGCAGACTCACCTGTAGATGACGCTGGAGTGTCCAGTAAAGAACAACAACAAGACACAATTCTACCACAGACTCACCTGTAGATGACGCTGGAGTGTCCAGTAAAGATGAGCAGACACTCGCAAGTGCCCACGTCCCATTTCCTGAGCGTCTTGTCGGCACTCCCAGTCAGAACGTAGCAGTCTTCTATGAGGATACAGTTGACGTAGTCGGTATGGCCGCGGAGCACTCCGATACATTCGCACTGCTCAGTCTGAGGGTTAAACAGGATTTTAGACAGTGCCGGTGGTCAAACAGGTGTACATAAAGGGGATCAGTAATGTCAGGAAAGGCAGGGCATGATTAATTCGGTGAGTATAGTAATAGTAGTGACATTAATTGTGATGATATTTGTGATGGTTGTGATAATGATAATGATGATGATGATGATGATCATGACCCAATTCAGACAGACAGGCAGGCAGGCAGACAGATAGACAGGCAGACAGATAGACAAACAGACAAACAGGTGAATGGGCGGACGGACTAGAGAATGTATGGATCGTTTGATTAACTGACAAGTGGTGATGTGTAAACGAGGGACTGTCAAATAGTAATGCCTAGTAACTTTTGACTGTATTCAGTAAGCGAAGAAAACAGATACAATTTACTCTTAAATGTAGCCCACATTCTAAACTTCACATCGGTATTTCTCAATGTAGTCTCCGTTTAGTTTTTTTTTTTTTTTTATCCAGTTTTTGTCCGTCCTTTCACAAGTGCATGTATCCCCGCACGGCAAAAATGTGTGTCCGTTTTCCTAAATCTTTGGCCGAAGGCGCGTCCAAGGATCTCAGAGTTCTCAAATTGATGTACACCGAGATCTTCTTTCAATGATCGACTTAAAGTAAAGTCGGAAGGTGCAAGATCCGGCCTGTAAGGGATATTTGGCAATAATGTCCAGCCAAATTCTGCAGTCGAACCTATGGTGCCTTTAGTGGTGTGTTGCGCGTGGCATTATCACGCTCCATGGTTACAGGTCTATGATCGTTTCGTGGGTAAAGCCGCCGAAGACACGCCTCAAGCTTCGACAAAGTTTCAATGTAACGGGCGGCATTCGCTGTGTTTCCCTATTGCAAGAACTTGAGAAGAATCACATAATTCTCCTCTCAAAGTTTCAGTGTAACGGACGGCATTCGCTGTGTTTCCCTATTGCAAGAACTTGAGAAGAATCACATCATTCTCCTCTCAAAAGACGAAGGAAGAAGGAAATAGCTTGGTCAACTTGTCAACTTCTTCCTTGTCGGCCATGTTTAGTAAGGTGTTGTAAATTCTGTTCTTTGTGGATTATTAGGTAGTGATTATCTGAAACACCAAGTTCATTGATTTCTTCAGTTCCACTAACTGACTCTGATTCTGGTTCAAAAACTATGAACTTAGGTCTCGTCACCTGCCTACGTTCTAGGCACCCACCATGCACAAAACTTTGAATAACTCAGTGACTTTAATGATGCTCTGGGCACTACATTTACTGCCCTGCAACTATCGTGAATGGGTCCTCTATGGTCATGAGAGACATAGTCAGTGTCATACCAGAGATTAAACGCAGTGAGCCTTTTAGTTTCGTAGAAAATAGACCGCATACCCTGGGTGTATCAACTGGAGGTGCGAGACAGAAAAAACCCTCGGGAGCCACACGTGATTATATCAACTAGAACAGAATGGGAGCTATTGAAACACAAAAGACACTTGGTGACATACTCAGGAGGAGATCGGAGCACTTGCAGTCATGTCCGATGTGCGATGAAGATCATCTCTAAATGAACAGTGAACAATGAACTGCCTGTACTAAAGGACAACATAGAATACAGTTGATCCAGTGTTACCGCCGGTCAGCTTGAATTATGTGCTCAGCTGAATGAATGTTGTGTGGAGTCATTGCGGTAGACAGACTGCAAGTCCGCTTTCCGTCAGCCATTGAGAATAGGTCTACTACAGTTTCGTCACAGCAATGTTCCCAGCCTCGGACATTGCTAACATTCAGTGTTGAATCTACGTCGAATTGGGTTTTCTGGTTTTTAGCGTTGAAGAATGCCATTCCATTGCATTGTTTTATCCGAACGTCCTCTGAAACCTTTTAAAAACCGATATAGTGGAGACCCCTGTTACTGAAACTGGTTGGTAATGTCATAAGTTGAGGAACCTGTTACTGAAACTGGTTGGTAATGATATACAGCGGAGCCATCTGTTACAGTGGAGCCATCTGTTACAGTGGAGCCACCTGTTACTGAGACTGGTTGGTAATGCCATACAGTGGAGTCACCTGTAACTGAAACTTGTTGGTAATGCCATACAGTGAAGCCATCTGTTACTGAAACTGGTTGGTAATGCCATACAGTGAAGCCATCTGTTACTGAAACTGGTTGGTAATGTCATACAGTTGAGCCAGCTGTTACTGAAACTGGTTGGTAATGCCATAAAGTGGAGCAACCTGTTACTGAAACTGGTTGGTAATGTCATACAGTGGAGCCACCTGTTACTGAAACTGGTTGGTAACGTCATACAGTGGAGCCACCTGTTACTGAAACTGGTTGGTAATGTCATACAGTGGAGCCACCTGTTACTGAAACTGATTGGTAATGTCATACAGTGGCGCCACCTGTTACTGAAACAGTTTGGTAATATCATACAGTGGAGCCACCTGTTACTGAAACAGTTTGGTAATGTCATACAGTTGAGCCAGCTGTTACTGAAACTGGTTGGTAATGCCATAAAGTGGAGCAACCTGTTACTGAAACTGGTTGGTAATGCCATAAAGTGGAGCAACCTGTTACTGAAACTGGTTGGTAATGCCATAAAGTGGAGCCACCTGTTACTGAAACAGTTTGGTAATGTCATACAGTGGAGCCACCTGTTACTGAAACAGTTTGGTAATGCCATACAGTTGAGCAACCCGTTACTGAAACAGTTTGGTAATGCCATACAGTTGAGCCACCTGTTACTGAAACAGTTTGGTAATCCCATACAGTGGAGCCACCTGTTACTGAAACAGTTTGGTAATGTCATACAGTGGCGCCACCTGTTATTGAAACTGGTTGGTAATGTCATAAGTTGAGCAACCTGTTTCTGAAACTGGTTGGTAATGTCATAAGTTGAGCAACCCGTTACTGAAACAGTTTGGTAATGCCATACAGTACACCGATGAATTATTGACATAGATCTAACATAGGAGGTGTTAAGTTTTTAGAAACTGTACACCGATGAATGATTAACATAAAGCTAACATGGGAGGTGTTACATTTTGACATGGTAGATGACCATATAGACGACTAGACAGATATGTGTGTGGACAGGTAGCTAGATATTTGATTAAGTGAACGATTAGACGATCAAGTTGGTATCTAGAGAGGTTTTTGAAGAAAAAAAAAAAGGAGAAAAAAAAAGGGGGGGGGGGGTTAAAGAGGAAGTGAGAAAGTGAGTGATAAAGACGAAACGTCTAAGCGTTTTCCAGGGGACACAGAAAAGTAGGTAAAAGCAATCAATTGTGGACTTTAAACAAGCAAGCAATTACTCGTTGTTGGAAGAGTTGTGAACAAATGGTCATTCGCAGACTAGAAAACCCTCCCGCCAATAGAATTTCGCTTTCGCTAATAAATTCAAATTAAATTAATCAGTACGATAATCAAGAAATTACAGTTCCAACGTCAAAGCACATAGGTCACCCCACAGTTGCTCCGTTCTTGTCCTGGAGATCACAGGTCACCCCACAGTTGCTCCGTTCTTGTCCTGGGGCTCACAGGTCACCCCACGGTTGCTCCGTTCTTGTCCTGGAGCTCACAGGTCACCCCACAGTTGCTCCGTTCTTGTGCTGGAGCTCACAGATCAACCACTAGTTGCTCCGTTTTTGTGCTGGAGCTCACAGGTCACCCCACGGTTGCTCGGTTCTTGTCCTGAAGCTCACATGTCACCCCATAGTTGCTCCGTTCTTGTGCTGGAGCTCACAGGTCACCCCACAGTTGCTCCGTTGTTGTGCTGGAGCTTACAGGTCACCCCACAGTTGCTCCGTTCTTGTGCTGGAGCTCACAGGTCACCCCACGGTTGCTCCGTTCTTTTGCTGGAGCTCACAGGTAACCCCATAGTTGCTCCGTTTTTGTGCTGGAGCTCACAGGTCACCCCACGGTTGCTCCGTTCTTGTGCTGGAGCTCACAGGTCACCCCATAGTTGCTCCGTTCTTGTGCTGGAGCTCACAGGTCACCCCACAGTTGCTCCGTTCTTGTGCTGGAGCTCACAGGTCACCCCACAGTTGCTCCGTTCTTGTGCTGGAGCTCACAGATTACCCCATAGTTGCTCCGTTCTTGTGCTGGAGCTCACAGATCAACCCACAGTTGCTCCGTTCTTGTGCTGGAGCTCACAGATCAACCCACAGTTGCTCCGTTCTTGTGCTGGAGCTCACAGATCAACCCAAGGTTGCTCCGTTCTTGTGCTGGAGCTCACAGGTCACCCCATAGTTGCTCCGTTCTTGTGCTGAAGCTCACAGATCAACCCACAGTTGCTCCGTTCTTGTCCTGGAGCTCACAGGTCACCCCACAATTGCTCCGTTTTTGTGCTGGAGCTCACAGGTCACCCCACAGTTGCTCCGTTCTTGTGCTGGAGCTCACAGATCAACCAACAGTTGCTCCGTTCTTGTCCTAGAGCTCACAGGTCACCCCAAAGTTGCTCCGTTCTTGTCCTGAAGCTCACATGTCACCCCATAGTTGCTCCGTTCTTGTCCTGGAGCTCACTGGTCACCTCATAGTTGTTCTACTTCCGTGCTAGAGCTTACAGGTGACCCCACAGTTGCTCATCTCCCCTGCCGGAGAAACGACACAGAATGTCCATTACTGTTCCTTGTGAATATAAAAGAGACACAGACTGCAGTCGTAACATATACACAGAAGGCAGTTTGTCAGAAGTGCTAACACAAACATTTTGGCACTAGAAAGTGAGAAACATTGACATAAGCTTCTGTCAGATATGCAAGAAAAAGATCAGCCATTTGACTCTACAATATGTCAGCCATAGAAGAAGAACGTGAGAAACTCTGACAGAACCATCTGTCAGACATGGAACAAGAACGTGAGAAACTCTGACAGAACCATCTGCCAGACATGCAACAAGAAAGTGAGAAACTCTGACAGAACCATCTGTCAGACATGCAACAAGAAAGTGAGAAACTCTGACAGAACCATCTGTCAGACATGCAACAAGAAAGTGAGAAACTCTGACAGAACCATCTGTCAGACATGCAACAAGAAAGTGAGAAACTCTGACAGAACCATCTGTCAGACATGGAACAAGAACGTGAGAAACTCTGACAGAACCATCTGCCAGACATGCAAAAAGAAAGTGAGAAACTCTGACAGAACCATCTGTCAGACATACAACAAGAAAGTGAGAAACTCTGACAGAACCATCTGTCAGACATGCAACAAGAAAGTGAGAAACTGACAGAACCATCCCTCAGACATGGAACAAGAAAGTCAGAAACGCTGACAGAACCATCTGTCAGACATGGAAGGAGAAAGTGAGAAACGCAGACAGAACCATCTGTCAGACATGCAACAAGAAAGTGAGAAACTCTGACAGAACCATATGTCAGACATGCAACAAGAAAGTGAGAAACGCAGACAGAACCATCCCTCAGACATGGAACAAGAAAGTGAGAAACGCAGACAGAACCCTCTGTCAGACATGGAACAAGAAAGTGAGAAACGCTGACAGAACCATCTGTCAGACATGCAACAAGAAAGTGAGAAACGCTGACAGAACCATCTGTCAGACATGGAACAAGAAAGTGAGAAACGCTGACAGAACCATCTGTCAGACATGGAACAAGAAGGTAATGAAGATGACCAACGACTGACCTTGGTACTCCACAACCTTGCAGTCTTGTCTTCCCCTCCTGTAGCCAGCACAGAGCCATCCTCGCTGACCGCCATGCAATTGATTCCCGACTCGTGCTCGCGGAGACTTTGTAGCAGATAGCTCTCCTCTACCTTCCTCGACTGTAGACATCCCATGCTGCAGTTCAGAGGTTACAATAATTATCAAATGTCAAGGCTGTTTCTCTAAATCACTTCTGTAGAAGAATGTTTTCTTTGCGACCGTTGACAGAACTGAAGCACATTCTACACGAAATCTTGAAACAGGTATTCTCTATCCTGGCTTTTTCATATCCAGCTTTTTAAGATTATCATGACTTGAATGTGACACAGTGTTTAGTATCTATATCAGGGACAACAGGTGCCAAACTGTCCGATAGGCTGACAGTCAATTATCTGCGGATTTGAGAAACCAGTGTAAAGATATTAGATAACTAAAATAAAGGAATTTTGTCATCGATTTATCGCAAGATGCAACCGTAACCTCCATACACATTCTAATATTTCTCGTCTCCTCATTTCTCTCCTTCTCCGCTGTCTCCTCATCCTCCTCCTTTTCCTTCTGTGATTGTAAATATACACCCCAGAACGGTGGCCGCAATGTGTGTGAGATCTCCATCAATGGTGAGACTGTGTACTTGCCAGATCGCCCAGCCTCAGTACACACCACAACATAACATAACATAACATAAGCCTTGACGCTTCTGAGTCGTAGAGGTGTATTGATGGCAGCAGCATCATCATCATCATCAGGTGCCTTGCCGACTGGCGTGGGCGATCATGCCTCTCCATATTCTGCGATCTCCTGCAGCATGTATCAGTTCGTGTGCCGACACACCTCCATGCCATGCAAAAAGACTGTCAAACATCTTCTCTGTCTTCCTCTGTCCCTCCTTCCACAGATCTTTCAAGTGGTAACAACATGTTCTATTTTCCACCTTCTCATAACATGACCGAAAAATGATGACTGTCTCCTTCTGATGTCTGTGATAAGTTGTCTTCGGGCTCCCGCCTCTTTCAAAACCTCTTGGTTGCTCTTTTTGGCTGTCCAAGGTATTCTAAGCATTGTTCTGTAAAACCACATCTCTGAGGCCTCAAGAAATTGTTTGGTCTGCCTACCGATTGTCCAGGATTCACAGCCATATGTTAAAACTGGATGTATGTAGCAAGCAAGAATTCCTTTTCTAACTCTCAATGACATAGATATATTGCACAAGATGTTCTTCATTTGATAAAATGCAGTTTTTGCCTGTCCTATTCTGTTTCTTATCTCAGTTATGCATCTTCCATCTGATGTTATCCATATGCCCAGATACTTAAATTTATGTACTTGTCCTAAAATAACACTATCAACTATTATTGCACACTTAGGAATAATTCGTTTCTTTGATACCACCATTACTTCTGTCTTCCTATTATTTAAACTGAGGCCCATTCTTCCACTTTCTAACACCACAATGTCTATCATTTCCTGTAGTTCTTTCTGACTTGTTGCTATCAAGACTGTGTCATCAGCATAACGTAAATTGTTTATATTGTGCCCACCAACCACAATTCCGGGCATGCCAATTAAAGATCTCATTATATATTCACTGTATATTGAAAACAAATCTGGTGACAGTACACATCCTTGTCGTACACCCCTCTTTATGCCTTGAAATGTACCTAAACAGTATGCAATTCTCATAGCTGCTGTTTGCTGCCAATACATATTCTTAATTATTTGTAGATCTTTTCCATCAATGTTCAATTTTTCTAACAGTTTGATAACTTCTTCATGCTTCACACAGTCAAATGCTTTTTTATAGTCTATGAAGCATAAGTACAAATCAGTCTGTGCTTCTATAGCTCTTTCTGACAATGTCCTTAGGAGGTATTTAGCATTGTTTGTACCTTTTCCTTCTACAAATCCACATTGTTTATCGCTGATTTCTAGTTTAATTTTGTTCATTACTCTTCTCATAATTATTCTCAGTAAAATCTTAGTCATGTGACTCATAAGACTTATTGTGCGATGGTCTTCACATTTATAGTGCCTATTTTCTTTGGTTGAGCTATAAATATGGATTTTAAAAGGTCATTTGGAATATACCCACTATTATAAATATCATTTTAAAGTTTAGTTATTATTTCAATTCTAAAATTTCCCAGTGCTTCGATTTCTTCCAGTGATATGTTGTCTGGCCCGGGTGCTTTTCCTTTCTTTATATGATGTATTGCATCCTCAACTTCTGCAGTCTTTATTGGTGGACCATCATTGTTGGTCTGCAGTTCTACATCTGGTCTATTATCATCATACAATTCCCCTATATACTCTGTCCATCTATTAATTATATTACTATGTCCCATTAATAAGTCACCATCTTTTGATTTCAAACATCCAGTGCTGTTACGTGTCATCTTTCCTGTTAACATATTTATCTGTTGGTACGTGGAATGTGAGTCTTTCTTGTTGTTTTCTCCAATATCTGTACACATTTGATTCAGCCAGGCTTCTTTAGCCACTTTGCATTTGTTTACTATTTCTTTTTGTGTTCTAGTGTATTCTTCTTTATAATTCTTTTTCTTCCTTCTTTCATCCATCAACTGCAAATTTCAGTTGACATCCATTTCTCTTTTGCAACTCTATGGGTTGGTGGGATTGTCTCTTTAGATGTCTACTGAATTGACTCCCGCAACATATCCCACTGTTCATCAATAGTCTGTAAAATTTCCATTGCATTATACCGGTTTTGTACAGTGACATTGTATGGTCCTTAATTTCTTTATCCGTTCTAAGAATTCCTAAATTTAACAGCATGCTCCAGGTGATAATGGCAGCACTAGCACAAAAACCCGCCATCATTAGTTGGCTTTAGCAAGTGTAAAATAATTCACTCCTGTTAATTTCTTGGTGCTGCCATACCATGCCCCCCCCCCCCCCAATAGCATGTTCGTCTTTGCCCCCCCCCCCCCCCCCACCCCCAAACTCCTTAAAGTACAGTTTTTGCAATCGAATCATGTCACACCACGTGTAAACCAAACTTTACAATCGAATCATGTCTCACCACCTGTAAACCAAACTTTACAATCGAATCATGTCACACCACGTGTAAACCAAACTTTACAATCGAATCATGTCTCACCACGTGTAAACCAAACTTTACAATCGAATCATGTCTCACCACGTGTGAACCAAACTTTACAATCGAATCATGTCTCACCACGTGTGAACCAAACTTTACAATCGAATCATGTCTCACCACGTGTGAACCAAACTTTACAATCGAATCATGTTTCACCACGTGTGAACCAAACTTTACAATCGAATCATGTCTCACCACGGTTGAACCAAACTTTACAATCGAATCATGTCTCATCACGTGTAAACCAAACTTTGCAATCAAATCATGTATTACCACGGGTGTGCCAATCTTTACAATTGAATCATGTCTCATAACGTGTGAACCAAACTTTACAATCGAATCATGTCTCACCACGTGTGAACTAAACTTTACAATCGAATCATGTCTCACCACGTGCGAATCAAACTTTACAATCGAATCATGTCTCATAACGTGTGAACCAAACTTTACAATCAAATCATGTCTCATCACGTGTGAACGAAACTTTACAATCGAATCCTGTCTCATAACGTGTGAATCAAACTTTACAATCGAATCATGTCTCATCACGAGTGAACAAAACTTTACAATCGAATCATGTCTCATCGCGAGTGAACGAAACTTTACAATCGAATCATGTCTCATAACGTGTGAATCAAACTTTACAATCGAATCATGTCTCACCACGTGTGAATCAAACTTTACAATCGAATCATGTCTCATCACGAGTGAACGAAACTAGCTTGCTAAGTGTTTGCTCTGCCAGAATAGGCTCCTGATGTCTTGCAAATTTGTTTTGAATTTGGCCTCAGACATATTTTTTAGCTTTACTGTATCAATATCTACTACGTCTGCAGCATTTATGTTCAAAAGCCTGAATCCCTTTTTCCATTTCCACAGTGAGGGTCCAACTCTCGTTCCCGTATAAGAAAACAGACAATACCAGTGATTTGTAAGTATTCACGTGAACTGGGAGGTAGATGTTGCTCTACCACGTGATATTCTGCTGCGACATCGCGGCTGTTGCCATATCTAGTCTTGTCTTGATCTCTTTGATACAGCTGCCATCGTTTCCTGTGTTCACTTCTGACACACCAGATCTGACAGTGACACCAGGCTGGTATAACCAATACGGCTGCTTCAATTACAAGTTTTGAGGTTGAACCAGGTATCTGGGATCTACCCTTTTAGCTTGTCGTCTAGACTGAGACTGTCTAACCTCAGGGTTGTCACGCCAACATGTAGAAGGCCGGGGGAGGGGGCCCTAGGGGTGGGGTGGGGACGGGGGAGTACGGATCTATCCAACTATAACTTAATATATTTTGAAATAAAATAAAATATTTGGTTTCATTAAAATCTCTACAATTCTAAAGACGACTATAGATAACGAGAAACAAAAAAAAAATAATACGAATTACTTACTGTCTGATGTCTGTAGGCTCCGGTTGTTTCGGAAACTGGCCTAAATCTGAAAGAATGTCCGACAAATTATCAACTAGGCTATGGCCGAAGGGCGCGATTGAAATAACTCACTGATGTTGTATGTCTTTCTTTAATGAGAACACAACCAGCGATCTGAACCGGTGTCCTCAGATCGGCAGGATAGTTGCCAAGCAACATGTCAACAATGCAAGGCTCTATACTCGGCGGTCAAACAGTTGAGACAAAAGAACAACGGATGTTGATGAGTTTCGCGATTCCTGACGAGAAGCGGCATCTGTTAGAAATACATTCCAGTCGTTGCGAGTCTCCATCGATACATCAATCTGATTGATTTCTAGGCTGGGAAACAAGATGGGGCTGGGTGGGGGGTTCAAAAAGCATTACAGAGAACACGACATGGCTCTGTAAACAAGAGGCTGTTATCAATGTAATGTATTAACAAATGTCGGGAGAAGAAACCGTAAATAATAAACAATCAAGTAAGTAGGTAAGAGAAGAAAATTATTTTTTGAGGGGGGGGGAGAGGGGTGGGTGGTTAACAAGATGGACTGAAAGAAAAGCCTACAAGACTTTTTCAAGAAGAAGAAGAAGAAGAAGAAGAAGAAGAAGAAGAAGAAGAAGAAGAAGAAGAAGAAGAAGAAGAAGAAGAAGAAGAAGAAGAAGAAGAAGAAGAAGAAGAAGAAGAAGAAGAAGAAGAAGAAGAAGAAAGAAGAAGAAGAAGAAGAAGAAGAAGAAGAAGAAGAAGAAGAAGAAGAAGAAGAAGAAGAAGAAGAAGAAGAAGAAGAAGAAGAAGAAGAAGAAGAAGAAGAAGAAGAAGAAAAAGAACAACAACAACAACAACAACAACAACAGCAAGTGGAGAAGGAGAAGAAGGAGGACACGAAAAATAAGATGAAGAAGGAGGGGGAAAAGGATTAGAAGAAGGAGAATGGAGAGAAGGAGAGGAAGATGTGATAAACAGGAATGAAAAGAAAGGCAGGAGCTCGCTAAATGATGCTATTATACTAAGAACTAATTGTTGTCGTTGTCCGAACACAACCTGTACATATTGTATATGCTGAATCACCACGTATTGACTGACCTTTTACAGCAGATTAAAAATAATCGACAGAAACTAAACAACGAACTGTCAACAAACATGCCTAATGCAAAATGCAGAACAGCCCCAGCTATCGGCAATCGGAATCAATAAATCGATAGATCGTGTTCGACCTGTGTGGTGCTTGTTCTTTGCTTGTGTGAGTTCAATGAAGCCCGCAGAATACCAACCTTTGTTCTGTTTCCTTTGTTTTTGTGTTTGTTGTTGCTGGACAATTAATCCACTTGTGGTTTGCTAACGTCACAAGAAGTTAAGCCGGTAAAGGACCGGTGTCGGTCCGGGCTTCCACAAGCGTTAAATGTGCCTTATGTATAAACACAGCAGGGCTAGAAGCGGTCTATCACCCAGAAGGGCATGGGTTTGAATCCCAATCGGGGCAAATTGGGTATTTCACCCAGGGCTCCCAGGTAAACCCTGCCTTAAACTGTTACCAAGAAATGTTACTGGAGGCTAAGGCGGTCAGGTAGATGTTGACCAAATCACCCATCAAGTGTTGATTCGCCTCTACAGAACAAGTCTTGCACTTTACGGAGAGCCACGGTATCCTTGTGACGCTCGCCAGTCTCAAGACCTAGGGCTCCAATCAGAATCATGAAGGATTTCTCAACATTGGCAAATTCCTGTATCATCACAGCATACAATAGGTACCAGGTAATGTCCTGGGAAGTAAATGCCCCTATGATGACCCTATGACTCACACAGTGCCTTTTGGTCTCTAAGGCCATGAATCTAGGAACGTATGCCCGATGCTTGATCAATCCCTGCTGCACCATTCTCTTCGGGCCAGGATGATCTGTTTGTGATTTCCCACTGTTCATTCTGGTCAAAGGGCAATGTTAACCTGTAAACAGCCTTGCACCAGTTCACCACCAAGTGCTGCAGAACCGGACAGTACGTTTCTCGGTTATTTCCCAACCACCCCACACACACACACACACCCACATACACCCACATACACACACATACCCTGAACAAATATCCTTCGGATACTAAATTCCCGGAACCTCTGAAGTGATGCTTGCCACTCTGCACGGACCATATTTATCTCTGTCTTACTGGACATTGTTTGTGGGTGTAGCAGAGTGTAGCACAAAACACATGTGTCAAGTTGGTTTCTAAACCAGCGAAGGCCGCAGTGACTGCCTCAACACATGTGTCAAGTTAGTTTCTAAATCAGCGAAGGCCGCAGTGACTGCCTCAACACATGTGTCAAGTTAGTTTCTAAACCAGCGGAAGGCCGCAGTGACTGCCTCAACACATGTGTCAAGTTGGTTTCTAAACCAGCTGAAGGCCACAGCGACTGCCTCAACACATGTGTCAAGTTGGTTTCTAAACCAGCTGAAGGCCACAGTGACTGCCTCAACACATGTGTCAAGTTGGTTTCTAAACCAGCTGAAGGCCACAGTGACTGCCTCAACACATGTGTCAAGTTAGTTTCTAAACCAACGAAAGGCCACAGTGACTGCCTCAGCACATGTGTCAAGTTAGTTTCTAAACCAACGGAAGGTTGCAGTGACTGCCTCAACACCCAGTCTCAAAGTAGATGCTGTAATATCATATGCCAGGTTTGCATTACCAGTAGTCGAAGAGAGAAAGAGAGGAAAGAGAGAGAGAGGGAGTTAGAATACTACTATATTCTGACTTGAACATATAACTCATGCTAGTATGTGCTGATATAAACAAGTTAGAATACTACTATATTGTGACTTAAACTTGAACATATAACGCATGCTAGTATGTGCTGATATAAACAAGTTAGAATACTATTATATTCTGACTTAAACTTGAACATATAACTCATGCTAGTATGTGCTGATATAAACAAGTTAGAATACTACAATATATTTTGACTTAAACTTTAACATATAACGCATGCTAGTATGTGCTGATATAAACAAGTTAAAATACTACTATATTGTGACTTAAACTTGAACATATAACTCATGCTAGTATGTGCTGATATAAACATGTTAGAATACTACTATATTGTGACTTAAACTTGAACATATAACGCGTGCTAGTATGTGCTGATATAAACAAGTTAGAATACTAATATATTCTGACTTAAACTTGAACATATAACACATGCTAGTATGTGCTGATATAAACAAGTTAGAATACTACTATATTGTGACTTAAACTTGAACATATAACGCATGCTAGTATGTGCTGATATAAACAAGTTAGAATACTACTATATTGTGACTTAAACTTGAACATATAACGCGTGCTAGTATGTGCTGATATAAACATGTTAGAATACTACTATATTGTGACTTAAATTTGAACATATAACACATACTAGTATGTGCTGATATAAACAAGTTAGAATACTACTATATTGTGACTTAAACTTGAACATATAACGCGTGCTAGTATGTGCTGATATATACAAGTTAGAATACTAATATATTCTGACTTAAACTTGAACATATAACGCGTGCTAGTATGTGCTGATATAAACATGTTAGAATACTACTATATTGTGACTTAAACTTGAACATATAACACATACTAGTATGTGCTGATATAAACAAGTTAGAATACTACTATATTGTGACTTAAACTTGAACATATAACGCATGCTAGTATGTGCTGATATAAACAAGTTAGAATACTACTATATTGTGACTTAAACTTGAACATATAACGCATGCTAGTATGTGCTGATATAAACAAGTTAGAATACTACTATTTTCTGACTTGAACCTGAACATTTAACGCATACTACTATATACTGATGTAACCTGAACATTTAACGCATGCTAGTATGTGCTGAGTTAAGACAAAACAGTCAATGTTTGCTCCAGACCAGTCACCTGAAGCAGAAGGGAATATATTGAAGCACACGACTATTCAACTGACGGCCCAGATCTGGCACACAGAGTCCTAGCAAGTGGCCCGTTGTTCATGGCTATCGGCACTGTATTACCGATCTTTCTACTTTGACTTTTGGGGCTCTAGTCCGTAACGATATCCATTTGCAAAATGTTATCCATGAATGAACTTTGTCATCCATATTATAGCAGCACGAAGTTGGACTAAAATAAAATGGTCCAAAACTGGCCGGAAGTAGAGAAAGCCCAGCAGTATCAAAATGTCAACACAGTGGACGCCTCCTTTAGTCCCTCCTCCGTTTCTCGTTGCTTATCTTAATCTAGCCGCACAAGTTTCACTCACAGTTTGATCATATTTGAACAATTTCTATTTCTTGCATTAATAGAGCAATGCCATCATGTTGAAGGACGAAGACGGCTTTGCAGAACTTGAACACAACAATAATGCGTACAGGTAGTAGTTTCTCATTTTTTGGGAGTTGTCATCAGCCTCCTAAACAACTTGGAGAAGGTGGGGGAGTTTGGAGTACTTAGTAAACTTAGTTATAGTCATGTCCGATGTGCGATCAAGATGGTCTTTGAGGGAACAGTGAACAGTTCTCATTTCTTTCTGTTGTTTCTGACTAATTAATTTCAGGTGAATTTTTTTTTAACCCTTTTAGCACGGGAAATTCTTTAGATGCCTAGCCAAAAACACGGAGCATTTTTTCAGTAAATTTGGTTATTACTTTATTTTTATTTATTTTTTTTGACACATTTCTGTTATTCTGACCCCCATGAAATAACATATCTATTTGAAGGATATAGATTGAAGTTCATGATTTTCACAATATCGTTAAAATTATTTGGTGTATATACAAATTATCTCATTTGCATATCTAAAAATAGAAAATTAGAATGTGAATTTTCAACTTCAATGCATGAAACATACAACTAAAAACAAAAATATATTTTATTTGAAATCTTTTTATTGATCCTTGGCCTTTTTACAAATGTAAGCAATTCAATAGTCAAAAACAGTTTTATATATATATATATATATAAAACAGCAATAATATCTTTAGGTGACATGTTTTTTTGACCATCAGTCAGCACAAGAAATGAATGTGATCGGCCGTTCCGTGTTTTTGGCCAGACATCCGCCGGCCGATAATCGGCCCGTCCATGCTAAGAGGGTTAATTCAAGGGATGCCCATCATCATTAGGTGCCTTGCCGACAGGCCTGGGCGCTCATGCCTCTCCACAATCTACGATCTCCTGCAGCATGTATCACTTTGTGTGCTGGTACACCTCCATGCCATGAAACAAGACTGTCAAGCATCTTCTATCGTTGTCTTCCTCTGTTCCTTCTTCCACAGATCTTTCCATTGGTCACAACATGTTCCATTTTTTTCTCTTCTCCTAACATGGCCAAAAAATTATGACTGTCTCCTTCGGATGTCTGTGATAAGTTGTCTTTGGGCTCCCACCTTTTTTAAAACCTCTTGGTTGCTTTTTTTTGGCTGTCCAAGGTATTTTAAGCATTCTTATGTAAAATCACATCACCGAGGCCTCAACAAATTGTTTGGCCTGCCTACCGATTGTCCAGGATTCACAGCCATATGTTAAAAGTGGATGTATGTAGCAAGCAAGAATTATTTTTCTAACTCTCAATGACAAGGATATATGGCATAAGACCTTCACAGTTTTTGGAAAATGCAGTTTTTGCCTGTCCTATTCTGTTTCTTATCTCAGTTATGCATCTTCCATCTGATGTTATCCATGTGCCCAAATACTTAAATTTCTGTACTTGTCCTAAAATAACAACATCAACTTTTATTACACACTTAGGAAATTTATTTCTTTTATACCACCATTACTTCTGTCTTCCCATTATTTCTGTCTTCCCATTATTTAAACTGAGGCCCATTCTTCCACTTTCTAACACCACAATGTCTATCATTTCCTGTAGTTCTTTCTGACTTGTTGCTATCAAGACTGTGTCATCAGCATAACGTTAATTGTTTATATCATGCCCACCTAACCACAATTCCGGGCATATAAGTTAAAGATTATATTATATATTCCCTGTATAGTGAAAATAAATCAAGTGAAAGTACACATCCTTGTCGTACACCCCTCTTTATGCTCTGAAATGTACCTAAACAGTTGTTAATTCTTCTAGCTGCTGTTTGCTGTCAATACATATTCTTTATTATTCTTAGATCTTTCCCATCAATGAAAATAAATCAAGTGAAAGTACACATCCTTGTCGTACACCCCTCTTTATGCTCTGAAATGTACCTAAACAGTTGTTAATTCTTCTAGCTGCTGTTTGCTGTCAATACATATTCTTTATTATTCTTAGATCTTTCCATCAATGTTTAATTTTTCTGACAGTTTGATTACTTCTTCATGCTTCACACAGTCAAATGCTTTTTTATAGTCTATGAAGCATATGTACAAATCAGTCTTTACTTCTATAGCTCTTTCTGACAATGTCCTTAGGATGTATATGGCATTTTTTGTACCTTTTCCTTCTACAAATCCACATTGTTTATCGTTGATTTCTAGTTTAATTTTGTTTCTTATTCTTCTCATAATTATTCTCAGTAAAATCTTAGTCATGTGACTCATAAGACATTTTGTGCGATGGTCTTCACATTTTAAAGTTCCCGGTTTCTTTGGCAGAGCTATAAATATGGATTTTAAAAGGTCATTTGGAATATACCCACTATTATAAATATCATTTAAAAGTTTAGTTATTATTTCAATTCCAAAATCTCCCAGTGCTTCGATTTCTTCCAGTGAGATGTTGTCTGGCCCCGAGGGCTTTTCCTTTCTTCATATGATCATGCAGTGATTATTGGTGGACCATCATTGTTGGTCTGCAGTTCTACATCTGGTCTATTATCATCATACAATTGCCCTATATACTCTGTCTATCTGTTAATTATATTACCATGTCCTAATAATAAGTCGCCATCTTTTGATTTTCAACATCCAGTGCTGTTACGTGTCATCTTTTCTGTTAACATATTTATCTGTTGGCACGTGGAATGTGAGTCTTTTCTGTGATTTTTTCAAACCTCTGTGCACATTTGATTCAGCCAGGCTTCTTTCGCAACTTTGCATTTGTTCACTTTTTCGTTTTGTCTTTCAGAGTATTCTTCTTTATCATTCTTTTTCTTTTTTCTTTCATCCATCAACTGCATAATTTCGGTTGACATAAATTTTTTTTTTTTTTTACAACTCTATGGGTTGGTGGGATTGTCTCTTTTGATGTCTGCTGCATTGACTCATGCAACATATCCCACTGGTTGAGTTAAATTTAATCAAGAATCGATGTCACAGCACTAAGGGCATTCCCATGCATGCTCCGTCATTATCTTCAGCAGCCAGCGCAAAGTTCCAAAACTGATGGTACCATGTCACAATTTTGTTAAATGTCCATCTTGCCTTTCCTCTGAGTGTAGTCAACCGGCCAGACCCTCTGGTTACACCCAGGTGCCTCATTCTCTGCCTTGTCATGTACCAATTTACCACCCAGTGGTGCAGTTCCAGCCAATCTATCTGCTTGTTCATTACCCACCACGCCGGCATAGCCTTGAGAAAAAATCTAAAATATGCTCACTACCCGTGACCTTTCCAGTGAAGCTTGCCACTCTGCTCGAAGCATCCCTGTCTTCACCTTTTTTCAACATGCTTTCAGAGTCTGTTACAATTACGACATGTGTATGCATCTTATTCTCTAGCCACCAAAGAGCTGAAGCTACTGCCTCCACCTTCATTCTCATGCTAGACTTTGTGATGTCATATGCTAGGCTATCTTGCACTAAAGATTTTCCATTGGCTTTCGCTACGAACTCATGGGCACTTCTCTTTCCTCTCAACACCGAACCATCTGTATAGATAATCAGATCACCTAGGCGTGAATTGTCATGAAACAACTGTTGGACTTTATCCTCCATAGCACCCGCTGGCCACTCTCTGTACTCCTAACCCAATGTGATCATAATCCTACACAGGCCAGACTTGTCCTCTGATACTTTGACCCACTCCTCTCCTTGCACAATGCTCTCCAGCATGCAAACTTGTCTTATTGTGTCTTCTGCTTGAGCCATCCACTATTATCCCCTTTTCAGTCTCTGACCCTTACATGCAGCCAAAGCTTTAAAACGAGGGTGTTCTTTGTCTGCAGCTACTTTGAGGTATGACTTAGCCTGCAGCATCTTTAGTCTATTTGCAGTAGTCAGCAATGCAAGGATGTATTACATGCAAACAATCGGGTTGTCTCTTGTACATCCCAGGTTCACCCGCATAGCTGCATTTTGTATGTGCTCCAGTTTCTCTAGCTGACTCTTCAAGACAGTGAGTAACCCCAATCAATTTACTGTGGTAGAAGATTTCACAAATAAAGCTCATATAACTAGTCGTTAAGTCAGCATTGTCACTTAATTACAAAATGCTTCCGTGGTTGGGGCTTTCAAAAACACAACTCAAATACCTTAAGTCTGCTGTGGTTGGGGCTTTCAAAAACATAACTCAAATACCTTAAGTCTGCTGTGGTAGTTGGCTTTTAAAAACATAACTCAAATACCTTAAGTCTTCTGTGGTTGGGGCTTTCAAAAACATAACTCAAATACCTTGTCTGCTGTGGTTGTTGCTTTCAAAAACATAACTCAAATACCTTAAGTCTGCTGTGGTAGTTGGCTTTCAAAAACATAACTCAAATACCTTAAGTCTGCTGTGGTTGGGACTTTCAAAAACATAACTCAAACACCTTAAGTCTGCTGTGGTTGTTGGCTTTTAAAAACACAACTCAAATACCTTAAGTCTGCTGTGGTAGTAGGCTTTCAAAAACATAACTCAAATACCTTAAGTCTGCTGTGGTAGTTGGCTTTCAAAAACATAACTCAAATACATTAAGTCTGCTGTGGTTGGGGCTTTCAAAAACATAACTCAAACACCTTAAGTCTGCTGTGGTTGGGGCTTTTCAAAAACATAACTCAAATATCTAAAGTCTGCTGTTGTTGGGGCTTTCAAAAACTTAACTCAAATATCTTAAGTCTGCTGTTGTTGGGGCTTTCAAAAACTTAACTCAAATATCTTAAGTCTGCTGTGGTTGGGGTTTTCAAAAATATAACTCAAATACCTTAAGTACTTTAATGAACACTTTAAGGAAATTAGTAAATAGTTGATTAGTTATTGAAAGGCTGCTACCTTGTGAGAAACCTGTAGCCCAACCAAGAAACTAAGTTGGCTGTTGTTGAAATAAAGTCTCTCTTTCTTTAGTGTTTGAATATTTTGTAAATGAAATGTTTATCTATCTACAACATACAGAACTGGCCACAAGTCTTCCTCTGTTTATGTATGGACGGGATACGCTGATGACATCTCCCCGACCGCAGTCAACACATTGACTGTTATAAGTATAAAGGATGTTATCTTTGGGGAGAGTCACAGTCTGTACCTCACAGATGATGGCCAGGTCTTTGTTTGTGGACTCAACAATGTGGGCCAGCTAGGACTTGGATCGTTAGATATCGCTGCTGTTGCGGAGCCAGTCAAAATATTGGGATTGCCAGGTATGCTTGCTACATTTACGTAAATGTTAGAGACTGTTTTGTGTGTATCACATTTCTTTCTCTTGGTGTGTCTTGCTAGATGCATTTGGCAGTAACAATTGAATCTGATCAAGCAAACAAATGATTCTTGGACAACGTTGACTCTTGGACAACAATGACTCTTTGACAACAATGACTCTTTGACAACAATGACTCTTTGACAACAATGACTCTTTGACAACAATGACTCTTTGACAACAATGACTCTTGGACAACAATGACTCTTGGACAACAATGTCTCTTTGACCACAATGACTGTTTGACAACAATGACTCTTTGACAACAATGACTCTTGGACAACATGACTCTTTGACAACCATGACTCTTGGACAACCATGGCTCTTTGACAACATTGACTCTTGGACAAAAATGACTCTTGGACAACAATGACTCTTTGACCACAATGACTCTTGGACAACAATGACTCTTGGACAACAATGACTCTTGGATAACAATGACTCTTGGTCAACAATGACTCTTTGACAACAATGACTCTTGGACAACAATGACTCTTGGACAACAATGTCTCTTTGACCACAATGATGCTTTGACAACAATGACTCTTTGACAACAATGACTCTTGGACAACAATGACTTTTTGACAACAATGACTCTTGGACAACCATGACTCTTTGGCAACGTTGACTCTTGGACAACAATGACTCTGTGACAACAATGACTCTTTGACAACAATGACTCTTGGACAAAAATGACTCTTTGACAACAATGACTCTTGGACAACAATGACTCTTTGACAACAATGACTCTTTGACAACAATGACTCTTGGACAACAATGACTCTGTGACAACTGTAGCACATCATCAGCCCCTGTCAACAACTAACTGCCTGATTTACCAGCTTAATGCAGGTTCACTACTGTAAGGAGTCATTTTATCCCTGAAAGTTTATGGGCAGATTCATCATTTGTGAGGTCAGTTGTGAGGTCAGTTGTGAGGTCAGACAATGAACATGAATTGTGTACTTGAAAAATCACAGACACACAGAAAAATGTTGATCAAACTAGAACATTGCTCGACTTGAGTCAATGGGAGAACATGAAAATCATGATGAGTGAATGCTCTAGAGCATTCCGTACATTGGAGTGAAAGGTTATTTAACACATGAAAGGATTAAGAATGACCAGTCTCGTTTTGGGTTTCAAGAACAATATGTCTGTTGTACGGGATGATGAATCAAAGTCAATGTTTGAATCTGATTGGCTGCAAGTTCTTACACCCTACCTGGCTATCGTGCATTTGACGATCCTGGTCAACATCCAACATGTTGTTGTGATTCAGCATTTGATTGGGACTCTTTAGTTTGCCGTCAGACTTGTGATGTGTTTTGTCAACATACAGGTAATCACGCCATTGAACAAAATATTGGGTAATAGTTGTTAATTTGCGATCCATACTGTCACCACAGGGTGTCCTTGTTGAGGGCGATTGAGTGAATTGATAAACATTGACGCTGTCACCAATTGTGCATTCTCAGAGTCCTGCTTCAACATGTTGCAGTTTAAATTGGTATGTGCCCTAGTAGTTTGCAATGGCTAGAGCCAGGAGACTGTTAGAGAGTCATTGCAATTACCATGTCTTTTTTTTTACATAAATCTAGCATGCCCTGTCCAATCCACCGTACTAGGTCCTTGTATTTAAATAATTACTTAGAAATGTTCTGTACTCCAGAATTGCTGCCTCAAAATTGACATCCACTGACTCATGAGTCATTACTTGGATGTGAGTCTATTACTAGCAAATCCCAGGAACTCCATTTAACCATATAAACAGTTGTATTGGTGCACTGTAGAGTTGTGAAGTCACCTGCTGTTCAGTGTGAATGGGTTCTGTACATACAATAAATATGTTGTAAAAGAGTGTAAACTTTCACAATTTCCCACACATGTTTATTATCCTTCCATCATTCAGTTTTCTGTTTGTTCTAACATTTCAGACTTTGTAACAGAAATTGCCTGCAGCAGACATCATAATGCTGTTATTACTGAGCCTGGCCAGGTGTTCTGCTGGGGGTTGTCAACAGATGGCCAGTGTGGCACAGGAAGTCTAGAAGTGGTTGTGTCCCCTACTCATGTGGTTGTGGAAGTTAGTCCAGAGATGTGTCAGCATGGTGTGCTGAAACCAACGAGTCCAGAGGTTATCACTAAAGTTGCTTGTGGCACCAAACACACTTTGGCAGTTTCCAGTGGTAGGTGTTAATTGATGAATTGTAAATCATTTTACAAGCCACTACTGCATAATCAATTAATTTTATGGGGGCTGAGAAGAGAAGCAAAAGATAGTTCCCCTTTAACCTACCATACTTGGCCAAAGATAATTGACGTCAGGCAGTCTACCTTATCCTGTAGAAAAAAAAATAAAGGAATAATGGTGTGACATGAAACACTTACTTTTATCCCATGAGCCTTAGTCTTTCTCTAGAGCAGCATCTCTGTAGCTTCAAGAGCAACCATCATAATAAAACTACTACCAATCTAAGGGGGAATAATAGAACCACTGTCCATCTAAGGGGAAAAATGGAACCACTGCCCATCTAAGGGGGAATAATAGAACCACTGTCCATCTAAGGGGGAATAATAGAACCACTGCCCATCTAAGGGGAATAATAGAACCACTCCCTATCTAAGGGGAAATAATAGAACCACTGCCCATCTGAGGGGGAATAATAGAACCACTGCCCATCTAAGGGGAATAATAGAACCACTGCCCATCTAAGGGGAATAATAGAACCACTGCCAATCTAAGGGGAAATAATAGAACCACTGCCCATCTAAAGGGGTGTGGGGGCGGAATAAAAGAACCACTGCCCAACTAAGGGGGAATAATAGAACTACTGCCCATCTAAGGGGGAATAATAGAACCACTGCCCATCTAAAGGGGTGTTGTAGCAGAGTCATTACCCTTACCGCCTTTTAGTGTTGTGCTGTCTGCACGACAAGACCCCTCATGGCCTTCACCCTTGTTTTTAGAAATTTTCCACTGAGCTTAGTGATCGACTAAAGTCCATAGGTCCCTGTCCTTGCTTCCCACGATATTTCCAGCCGTCTGTCTAGACATCACGTGACTCTCCCCGTCCAGCACAAAACAATAAGTTGTTTTTTACATTGTTGCAATACTTCCACTGACCCGGCTAGCTAAAGTCGGGGTAGACTCTGCAAAACAATGTGACTGGAAGGTCGCGGAAGCAGGCTAGTAGCACCTTTATAAGCGACTGCCCGGAACCCACAAGAACAACAAGCACCGGCCAGCTGAACAGGGAAGGAAGTCAGGCTTGAGGGCAGGTTGATTAGAAAGTATAGATAAGAAGATAGATAAAGTTATTCCCGTTAATTACATGAAATAGATGTATTCCATCAGAATCTCCGTCAGAAACCGTGGACCAGTCCAAGAAGTTACGATTGTTTTTACACATGAAAACGGACTAGCACGCGTATACAACTTCACAGTAAGGCTATTTGACATCTATTTTAACCGACCATGGGCCCAGCGGTATTCAGGAGTGGATACTGATTCAGGGTCAGAAGAAGGATAAGAAGAAGCAGGAGCACAATAGACTAAAACTTCACATAGGCCGGACTTCCTGGAGATCCCCTGTTGCATTTTAAAAGAAAGATATAAACTTTTTAGACCAACCTACACTAGGAACCGTGGCAGTTACAGACACTAGAACCAGTTAACACAGCGCGAACCTAAGAGTATGTAACCAAAGGGAGAACACAGCGCTATTCAAAATATTTTTGATATTGTTCGTGTCATTTCTGAAGTGTCACAATAAAGACAGTTTAGACAAGAACAGTTGTTTTCAGACACATTATTATACAATCATCTGAGTAACGTGAGAAGCATGCAGTAAGCGAGACACTCTCATTATTGTAACCATTATCGACACTACAACTTCTATTCCCATCTTTATCATCATCATCAGCTACCCATGTGGCAAATATAAACACAAACCTGGGTTCACTTCTAATATAGGCAGTAAAGGAGGCTGCTGTGCCACAGTGTGGGGGCGGAATAAAAGAACCACTGCCCAACTAAGGGGGAATAATAGAACCACTGCCCATCTAAGGGGGGAATAATAGAACCACTGTCCATCTAAGGGGGAATAAAAGAACCACTGCCTATCTGAAGGGGAATAATAGAACCACTGCCGGTCTAGGGGAAATAATAGAACCACCGCCTACCTAAGGAGGGAATAAAAGAACCACTGCCTATCTGAAGGGGAATAATAGAACCACTGCCCATCTAAGGAGGGAATAATAGAACCACTAACCATCTAAGAGGGAAAAATAGAACCAATGCCCATCTAAGGGGGAATAATAGAATTACTGCCCATCTAAAGGGGGGTGGGACGGAATAATAGAACCACTGCCCATCTGAGGGGGAATAATAGAACCACTGCCAATCTATGGAGAAATAATAGAACCACTGCCCATCTAAAGGGGTGTGGGGGCGGAATAAAAGAACCACTGCCCAACTAAGGGGGAATAGTAGAACTACTGCCTATCTAAGGGGGGAAAATAGAACCACTGCTTATCTAAGGGGAATAATAGAACTACTGCCCATCTAAGGGGGAATAATAGAACCACTGCCCATCTAAAGGGGGAGTAATAGAACCACTGCCCATCTAGAGGGGTGTTGTAGCAGAGTCATTACCCTTACCGCCTTTTAGTGTTGTGCTGTCTGCACGACAAGACCCCTCATGGCCTTCACCCTTGTTTTTGGAAATTTTCCACTGAGCTTAGTGATCGACTAAAGTCCATAGGTCCCTGTCCTTGCTTCCCACGATATTTCCAGCCGTCTGTCTAGACATCACGTGACTCTCCCCGTCCAGCACAAAACAATAAGTTGTTTTTCACATTGTTGGAATACTTCCACTGACCCGGCTAGCTAAAGTCGCGGCAGACTCTGCAAAACAATGTGGCTGGAAGGTCGCGAAAAAAGGCTAGTAGCACCTTTATAAGCAACTGCCCGGAACCCATAAGAACAACAAGCACCGGCCAGCTGAACAGGGAAGGAAGTCAGGCTTGAAGGCAGGTTGATTAGAAAGTATAGATAAGAAGATAGATAAAGTTATTCCTGTTAATTTCACGAAATAGATGTATTCCATCAGAATCTCCGTCAGAAACCGTGTACCAGTCCAAGAAGTTACGATTGTTTTTACACATGAAAACGGACTAGCACGCGTATACAACTTCACAGTAAGGCTATTTGACATCTAATTTAACCGACCATGGGCCCAGCGGTATTCAGGAGTGGATACTGATTCAGGGTCAGAAGAAGGAGAAGAAGAAGAAGAAGAAGAAGGAGCACAATAGACTAAAACTTCACATAGGCCGGACTTCCTGGAGATCCCCTGTTTTATTTTAAAAGAAGAAAGATGAAAACTTTTTAGACCAACCTGCACTAGGAGCCCGGTGGCAGTTACAGACACTAGAACCAGTTAACACAGCGCAAACCTAAGAGTATGTAACCATAGGGAAAACACAGCGCTATTCAAAATATTTTTGATATTGTTCGTGTCATTTCTGAAGTGTCACAATAAGGACAGTGTAGACAAGAACAGTTGTTTTCAGACACATTATTATACAATCATCTGAGTAACGTGAGAAGCATGCAGTAAGCGAGACACTCTCATTATTGTAACCATTATCGACACTACAACTTCTATTCCCATCTTTATCTTCATCATCGGCTACCCTTGTGGCAAATATAAACACGAACCTGGGTTCAATTCTAATATAGGCAGTAAAGGAGGCAGCTGTGCCACAGTGTGGGGGCGGAATAAAAGAACCACTGCCCAACTAAGGGGGAATAATAGAACCACTGCCCATCTAAGGGGGGAATAAAAGAACCACTGCCCAACTAAGGGGGAATAATAGAACCACTGCCCATCTAAGGGGGAAATAATAGAACCACTGTCCATCTAAGGGGGAATAAAAGAACCACTGCCTATCTGAAGGGGAATAATAGAACCACTGCCGGTCTAGGGGAAATAATAGAACCACCGCCTACCTAAGGAGGGAATAAAAGAACCACTGCCTATCTGAAGGGGAAAAATAGAACCACTGCCCATCTAAGGGGGAAATAATAGAACCACTGCCCATCTAAGGGGGGAATAATAGAACCACTGCCCATCTAAGGGGGAATTAAAGAACCACTGCCTATCTGAAGGGGACTAATAGAACCACTGCCAGTCTTGGGGGAATAATAGAACTACCGCCTACCTAAGGAGGGAATAATAGAACCATTGCCCGTCTAAGGGGGAATAATAGAACTACTGCCCATCTAAAGGGGAGTGGGGTGGAATAATAGGACCACTGCCCATCTAAGGGGGAATAATAGAACCACTGCCCATCTAAGGGGGAATAATAAAACCACTGCCTATCTGAAGAGGAATAATAGAACCACTGCCAGTCTAGGGGGAATAATAGAACCACTGCCCATCTAAAGGGGGAGTAATAGAACCACTGCCCATTTAACAAGCATGTCATACAAGATGACTAATTAGGGTATTACCTTTAAAGTGGGAGTGCATCTGCATGAAAGGGGAGTAATCAACAGTCTGCCTGCCAATAAGCCAGATCTGTAAAACAGTTCTGCATGTAAAATTCAAGTTCTGGAACAAGAGAAAAGTCCAGAATTAGGCCAATAACCAGAACTTTCTGCCAGTATTTACATCTGGTCAAAACTAAGAAGCAGAAGAAGAAAGAGCACCAAAATGGTAGCAGCTGCTATGTGACAATGTACTGACTGTTCAGATATGTTTACACTTATTGTTTTCTTCACCCAACATTCCCCACCCCATTTTAATATATTATCTTATTGTCATTGATTAATGTCTTTCAGTTGGTGAGGTATGGACCTGGGGTTGTGGTGCACAACTTGGTTTGGGAGATCTGCAGCAGACATCAGTTCCAAGAAGGATTGACCTTCTCCAGGGCCATACAGCTGTTGCTGTCTGCTGTGGGGACGGACACAGCATGGCTCTTGTCCTCAGAGGTGACAAAACAAGGTCGTCACCCCTAAGGAAGAACACAGGAAGAGCAGAAGCAGTACCTGTGATGCAAAATGATCTGTACACATCTAGATGCCGCTTATGTAACAAGGAGATGTTTACTTTCACAGATACAAATGACATGTGTATCATTGACACACGACACGTCTGCAGTGTCCCTGACTCCATGCAGGCAATCGACACAACAATTATAGAAGATCTGTCATCGTCCACCTCTAGTGAGGCAATGAGAAGATCAATAACCGTCTCCCCAGAGAAGGAGACCAGTGGGACATTAGGGAGATTAGCAACGGCATCTCCCCAGGCTGATTCAATGAACAGATCACTTTCACTGTCTCCAGATTTAAAGCTGGAGCTACCGTCTGACAGGGCGTTGTGGAGACATGAAAGTACAGATGATAATAGAAAGATGGTCCCTGGAGATAATAATCTTGTCAATGACTCTAGTCACTTTGAGTCTGCTGACTGTGATTTGAGTGTTCTTGTTATACAAGCTGAATGTTCCTTTGGGGAAGGAGGTAACATTGTAGAAACTGATAAACAGAACTTGGCAGATGCTTCAGGATCACTGAGGGGCAACAGTTCCTCCATAAACAGCTCAGTTACTGTTTCTGAAGCAGACAGACAGACAGTTGTCAAAAATGTGGCAGAAGAGACAGATCTACCAAACCCCAGGGATGAAGATGTTTGGATTACTACAAGAAGTCACACTGATGACTTGGAAGTTTGTGCACATAAACAAAAAATGATTTCAGATGTAGAACAAGAGGGGAGAAGTAAACTCTTTCTGGACCAGGTACAGACTGTAGCAGTAGGAATGGCTAGTTCCGACAGAAGAGAAATGTCGGTTGATTCTGACGACGAAGTGTGGAAGAGACGTTCAGTGTCTGACAACAAAGTAGAAGGTGGGTGATTCAGTGATGAGAAAGTTAAACCTTAATACAATTTCACCTGCTATTGGACTATATGCTATTAACAATATTATGCTGTACCTTCATATCCTTAGTCTCACTTATAGTTCCTTCCATATTCTTCCTATTTTACACAAGTATGCCCTGAAATCATATCTCTTCTGTTTTTTTTTAATCTTTCTCTACTTTTTTATGTCTTGAAAGTTGCAGCCAAAGCATTTTCTAGTAATGCTATAAATTGACTTATTCATGGAGCCTTGCACTGGTGTCACTTATTTATGACTGAGAAGGAAGCAAGACACAGAGGAAGGGGAGAGACAGAAAGAAAGATATGTGTAGATAGACAGAGGGATAGGAAGAGAAGAAAGATTGGGAAATAAGCAAGAGTGTTAGAGACCAAAAATAGCAAAAATGGAATTGATTAATAAGACATTTCATAAAAAAACAGACTAGCCTTCTGTAGTAGATTTTCACATGCTTAACTCTTTGAGTCTTAAGGAACGCATCGTATGTTCATATGTTCCTACCTAGAAGCCCAGTGAATGCATGATATGCCAATTTTATTACTTTCTGTACTAGCTCCTGGGCCTGTGATGCTAAACCCCCTGGGACTCAAAGAGTTAAGGGCTTGTACTGAAGAGATATTGGGATATGGGACTCAAAGAGTTAAGGGCTTGTACTGAAGAGATATTGGGATATTGGACTCAAAGAGTTAAGGGCTTGTACTGAAGAGATATTGCGATATGGGGCTCAAAGAGTTAAGGGCTTGTACTGAAGAGATATTGGGATATTTCTTGAAGACACTACAGTTTTTTTAATAAATTCTTATACATATTTGTAACATTGTCTATTTATGTCATGTACTGATGAAAGTTTTCTAGCCGCTACATTTATTTGTTGTTCATCGCCGCGATGGTTGAAGTTGTCCAGTTCACTTTATCATTTGGTTTCATATCTTTTCAAGACATTTTGTAGCAGAAGGCAAATGTGGTTCTATAGCAGCACAGAAGCAATGTATTTTGTGTACATTCTTGTTCCTAGTCCTCTCTGATCATGATGCTGTTTGTAGTAGAGTCGCTAGTTTACTTGCTGACCACTACAGTTACCTGGCAATAGCTGACCACAACAGTGACTTGCAATAGCTGACCATTACAGTGACCTGACAATAGCTGACCATTACAGTGACCTGGCAATAGCTGACCATTACAGTGACCTGGCAATAGCTGACCACTACAGTGACCTGGCAATAGCTGACCACTACAGTGACCTGGCAATAGCTGACCATTACACTGACCTGGCAATAGCTGACCACTACAGTGACCTGACAATAGCTGACCATTACAGTGACCTGGCAATAGCTGACCTGACCTGGTACAGCTGACACAACATGGGTAATAGCTGACCACAACAGTGACCTGGCAATAGCTGACCACAACAGTGACCTGGCAATAGCTGACCACAACAGTGACCTGGCAATAGCTGACCACTACAGTGACCTGGCAATAGCTCACCACTACAGTGACCTGGTAATAGCTGATCACTGCCGTGACCTGACAATAGCTGACCACAAGAGTGACCTGGCAATATCTGATCACAGCCATGACCTGACAATAGCTGACCACAACAGGGACCTGGCAATAGCTGACCACAACAGTGACCTGGCAATAGCTGACCACAACAGTGACCTGGCAATAGCTGACCACAAGAGTGACCGATCACAGTGACCTGGCAATAGCTGACCACAACAGTGACCTGGCAATAGCTGACCACAACAGTGACCTGACAATAGCTGACCACAAGAGTGACCTGGCAATAGCTGACCACAACAGTGACCTACAATAGCTGACCACAACAGCTGCAATAGCCATTGACCACAGTGACCTGGCAATAGCAGTGACCACAAGAGTGAACAATAGCTGACCACTACAGTGACTGGTAATAGCTGATCACTGCTAGACCTGACAATAGCTGACCACTACACCTGACAATAGCTGGCAATAGCTGACCTGGCAATAGCTGACAACAGTGACCTGGCAATAGCTGACCACTACAGTGACCTGGCAATAGACCACTGAGCCACACACAGTGACCTGACAATAGCTGACCACAACAGTGACCTGGCAATAGCTGACCACAACAGTGACCTGACAATAGCTGACCACAAGAGTGACCTATCAATAGCTGACCACAACAGTGACCTGACAATAGCTGACCACAACAGTGACCTGGCAATAGCTGACCACAAGAGTGACCTGGCAATAGCTGACCACAAGAGTGACAATAGCTGACCACAAGAGTGACCTGGCAATACAAGAGTGACCTGGCAATGCTGACCACAACAGTGACACTGACTTACAGCAGTGACCACAGCAGTGGCCAGGCAGTGGCTGATGACTTTGACTATAGGCATCTAAGACGGATAGGTATGAGGCTGGCTCAGTTATCGTATAAAATGTACACAGATCCAAAAGTTCTCAAATAAATTCATAAAGCATCAAGAGTTGGTTGAGGGCCTATGCTTCATTGGGAGAAGGGCAGAGACACACAATAGGTGCCTCTTCCTCTCCCCCCTCCCTCCTTCCCTCTTTTCTGCCCTCTCTGACACACATACACACTTTTAACTGTACATTCACAGAAGAAAAAAGTAGCCAGCTATCACCTCTGACCTCACATCTGAGGTCGCTGGACTTGTCTGGTGCCAGGGAGTACTTACTGCGACAATTTGAGGATGAGATAGAACCAGCAGAGTTGCCAGGAGACCAGGAGAAGCATTCAGGGATTGCCGGGAAGTCACCCGTTGACCTAGAAACAGTTCAAAGTGAGATATCTGAGACATCATATGCTGATGTGTTTAGTCACTCCTACAGCATGCTAGCTCAGGTTTGTGTGTGTTCTATGTCCTACTGCTAGCTCAGGTTTGTGTGTGTTCTATGTCCTACTGCTAGCTCACATTTGTGAATGTTCTATGTCCTACTGCTAGCACAGGTTTGTGGGTGTTCTATGTCCTAATGGTAGCACATGTTTGTGTCTATATTCTATGTCCTACTGGAAGCACAGGTTTGAGGATGTTCTATGTCCTACTGGTAGCCCAGGTTTGTGGATGTTCTTTGTCCTACTGGTAGCACAGGTTTGAGGATGTTCTATGTCCTACTGGTAGCATATGTTTGTGGATGTTCTTTGTCCTACTGGTAGCTCAGGTTTGTGGATGTTCTATGTCCTACTGGTAGCTCAGGTTTGTGGATGTTCTATGTCCTACTGGTAGCACAGGTTTGTGTCTGTGTTCTATGTCCTACTGGCAGCACAGGTTTGTGGATGTTCTATGTCCTACTGGTAGCTCAGGTTTGTATATGTTCTGTGTCCTACTGGTAGCACAGGTTTGTGGATGGTCTATGTCCTACTGGCAGCACATGTTTTTGGATGTTCTATGTCCTACTGGTAGCTCAGGTTTGTATATGTTCTGTGTCCTACTGGTAGCACAGGTTTGTGGATGGTCTATGTCCTACTGGCATACTGGCAGCACAGGTTTGTGGATGTTCCTTGTCCTGCTGGCAGCACAGGTTTGTGGATGTTCTATGTCTTACTGGTAGCTCAAGTTTGTAGATGGTATGTGTCCTACTGGTAGCACAGGATTGTGGATGGTCTGTGTCCTACTGGTAGCACAGGTTTGTGTCTATGTTCTATGTCCTACTGGCAGCACAGGTTTGTGGATAGTCTGTGTCCTACTGGTAGCACAGGTTTGTGTCTATGTTTTGTGTCCTACTGCTAGCTCAGGTTTGTGGATGTTCTGTGCCCTACTGCTAGCTCAGGTTTGTGTCTATGTTCTGCTGTTAGTAAAGCTTTATATTTGTTCTAATCTACATCACTTTAAATCTTATAAAGATGTTTTTTTTTTTCTAATGTGTTGGCAGGTATAGAGAAGTATTAGTAGGAGGAGTAATAGCATCAGCAGTATCAGCAGTAGCAGTAGTAGTCCTAACTTTAATATAAATACTATTGATGACAGTTATGGAAGAAATGTTACTGACAATGACATTTATTTTACACCAGGTCAAACTAATGACAAGCAAAGCCTTGACAAACATCCAAGCATTTTCCTTGTTTTCTTCTGCAAATGAAGTCACTGAAGGGGAGATAAACCCTCAGTCTCAGTTTGAGTTGTCCTCTTTGTCAAAAGCAGCAAATAATGAAATACAAAACAACATATTGGATGATACCGGGCTAGCAGGTAAACATTTTCTTGTTTAGCATTTTGTATTTAAATTGATTAGATTTCAATATTTAGATTTAGAAATTTTTTGGTAATCTGTAAAATTTGTTTTATGAACTGTTCCGGTTAGACAGTTATTCGCAGTAACAGTTTCACGGTCCGGTCATCTCATCATTGTAAAAAAAAAACATAAACACATAATGCCAATCACTGTCTCTTGTGTAAATAAACCAATCTGCAGTTCCGGAAAAGCTGTCAATATAAACATGCATTCAGTGCATGAGGCACCCACCAAATGGCTTTGACAAACTGTCCACCACTTGAGATGCAGTTAGTTGGTCGCTGATAGAAGTGGAAGTCACAACAAATGCATAAGGCATCAGTCATTTATTGCGTGGCATTCGGCCACTCACCAGTTTCTGAATCCACGATTCTCAACAGAAACAACTTTGATAACAGTTAAAAATATTCAACATGAAATCTACAACTCAAAATGTTGCACCAGGCACTCAACTGAGGTGTTGAATGACTGAAAGGTTCAATGTTTCTTTAGGTGTTTAAGGGGTCACTACACAGCATTTTTTCCAATTTATGACAAAAAAATCACTTTTTCAATGTGTTCGTTTTTGTAAAGTTCGGCATTCGTAGAATTGATTACACACAAAACTTATGTCATTTGTAAACAATTTAGCTTTGAAAAGCTAATACTAAAAGCACCAACCAATGCACTTTTTAAAGATTAAAAAAAAAAGTTTAAAAGTCAGTTTTCTCACATCTCTATATTTCTGTTTGTTGTGTGTGTGAAATCCTAAAATCTCAGCTAATATAAAGACTAGAAACATGAAATTTAGTACAGATACTCCGTAAACAATACAATAGGGACTGGTCCTTTTAAAATTAGATTTTAGAAGGTTTTTGTTTTTTTTAAAATTTGATTATTGTCTTATGATGCTTGAATATATTGACTTTTTCAGTAAACCTACATTTTAAAATTATACAAACAAATATTGAAAAACATGTTTAAATAAACTACACATCTATCATCTATTGATTAATGCGTTTGTTTTTAAAATGTTAGGATTCTAAGTACATGTTGTTTTTTCCCTTAAGCTGGCGGCTATTGCCATGACAACCATGATTTTTTCACACTTGAAGTATGCAAATGTTATAACATGTATCCCTTCAAATGACCATAATAAAATAATTGCTGTAACGCTCTAAATTTAAAAAAAATCTTTTTTGGTGTAGTGACTCCTTAATGTCTTACGGTATTTAGTCCACATTCTGGCATCTATGTGAATTTTTCTTGAGTATTCAAGATTCAGATCTCTCGGCCAGGCTGTTGCCTTGGAGAATGTGAGCTAGCTTTTCATATCTGACCAGAGATTGGAACCTATTTTTGCTGAAGTTAACTGTTTGGCCACATGTTTGCTGAAGTTAACTGTTTGGCCACATGTTTCATAGGGAAGGATAGTTTTTTGACAGATAATACCATTTACTTTTTTCTTCTTCTTTTTCCTTCATTTTCTAATTATTTATGTTCCTCTCATCTCGCCCTCCCTCCCCTCCCCTTCTTTTTTCCTCTTCATACATGTCATCCTCCTGTTCCTCCACTTTCTTCTTCTTCCTTCTGTTTTAAAGCATAACCCCTCCCCCTTTTTTGTGTGTGTTGTCACCACATCCTCCAGCTCTTCCCTTCAGATGACACGTCGATGAGTGTGGATTGTTTCCCTGTCGTGCATGTCAATAGGTTTTCACTATTTTTTAATGACATATGTTGAATACTTCGGTTTGTTTTGTTACATTTGAACTAAATTTCTGCTGCCATTCTTTCATTGGAAGACAGTGTTTTTTTTTGTGCAAATATTTAATGCATTTTATTTGTTTCATTTTCTCTGTATTACTTTATCTAAATAAGGGTAAACATTTTGGCTGTGCTGTCAGTAAAAGTACACAATCATGGTTTAATTGCAGGTCAGTCATCGGTCATCAGGTCAGGTACCTTTATGGAGTGGACAAGAGAAATGGCTTCTGTAGATGAAGATCCAGGTAGCCTCACAAAGGATGATGACCAGCGGTCACTCCGCACCATAGAAATGCAACAGAGAAAGCTAACTAGAGCATCGTTATCATCCAGATCTGGTGAGTGGCTGCATTTGAGAGGCTTTGATATGGTGTCCTAGCGGGCTAGGTTCTGAGGCCTCTTGGCGAAGGGGGGCTAGACATTCTCTGCCCTTATCAAGCATGTGGGTAAAAGTGATTTATGAAATGTTTGCTTCAGTCAGACTGTAGATGACAGTCAACACAATGTGTCAGCTGCTCTTTTCATGACAAACAAACAAGAAGACATGGATTAACAGTTAAATGCATTCAAGGTAACTGTTTAAGAACATTGATCAACCTTCAAGAACACTGAAGAAATGACAGAAATGTCTGGACAACCACAGTAAGGAATAGTTACCAGACACAGAAGATAGTGGTCTACTGGCCACATCCTGACATGAAGCAAACAGACACTGAAGTGGGAAACAAATGGATTGAGGAAACATGTGGCAAACAAACACTTAAGATAAGTGTTGATGAGAGAGGTTGAAGGTGCTGGACATATCCGTGATACTGGAGTAGTTGAACAAGATAGAAGAGACTGGATGAATAAACTGCAAACCTGCCTGGTGTGGACCTGCACATCACGATGATGATGCTGAAATCAGATTTGAGGCTGTAGGGCTAAGCTGGAAACACCATTTATCAGCCGTCCTTCTCATGGAAGGTACAGAAGAAGAAGGTATTGTATGTCTGACGAACACACTCTGTAGGACTGGTACTGTCTCCATCCAGCTAGGTGTAATCTGTAGGACTGGTGCTGTCTACATCCAGCCAGGGGTAATCTGTAGGACTGTGCTGTCTACATCCTGTCAGGGGTAATCTGTAGGATTGGTGCTGTCTACATCCAGCCAGGGGTAATCTGTAGGATTGGTGCTGTCTACATCCAGCCAGGGGTAATCAGTAGGATTGGTGCTGTCTACATCCAGCCAGGGGTAATCTGTAGGATTGGTGCTGTCTACATCCAGCCAGGGGTAATCTGTAGGATTGGTGCTGTCTACATCCAGCCAGGGTAATCTGTAAGATTGGTGCTGTCTACATCCAGCTAGGGGTAATCTGTAGGATTGGTGCTGTCTACATCCAGCCAGGGGTAATCTGTAGGATTGGTGCTGTCTACATCCAGCCAGGGTAATCTGTAGGATTGGTGCTTTCTACATCCAGCCAGGGGTAATCTGTAGGATTGGTGCTTTATACATCCAGCCAGGGGTAATCTGTAGGATTGGTGCTTTATACATCCAGCCAGGGGTAATCTGTAGGATTGGTGCTGTCTACATCCAGCCAGGGGTAATCTGTAGGATTGGTGCTGTCTCCATCCAGCCAGGGGTAATCTGTAGGATTGGTGCTGTCTACATCCAGCCAGGGGTAATCTGTAGGATTGGTGCTTTATACATCCAGCCAGGGGTAATCTGTAGGATTGGTGCTTTATACATCCAGCCAGGGGTAATCTGTAGGATTGGTGCTGTCTACATCCAGCCAGGGGTAATCTGTAGGATTGGTGCTGTCTCCATCCAGCCAGGGGTAATCAGTAGGATTGGTGCTGTCTACATCCAGCCAGGGGTAATCTGTAGGATTGGTGCTGTCTCCATCCAGCCAGGGGTAATCAGTAGGATTGGTGCTGTCTACATCCAGCTAGGGGTAATCTGTAGGACTGGTGCTGTCTACATCCAGCCAGGGGTAATCAGTAGGATTGGTTCTGTCTACATCCAGCCAGGGGTAATCTGGACACTCTGACTCAGTCAATTCACACTGCTAAATGGCCGGCTGGTTGGGATTGGATCCATCCTCCCTGAGACAAGAAGTTCTGTCATTGATACGGGCTGCCAAGCCAGCCTGTCCTACAGTGTGCCGGCAGTTTCCTAGGAAGTTCAGGTGACTGCTGCAGTATTGACAACCCACTGCATTCTGATTGGTCTGAGACATGTGAAAAGCCATGCATGGCAAGAAGAGGGATCATTGACTAACAGTGTGGGACTGAGTTTCTGAACACTTCTTAAACAACAACATAGGCACTAGTCACAGCTTCTCAAAATACTATGAACTATAAATATAACAGAAAGCTCAACAAAGACAGCTCATTGGAGGGAATGGACAAGACGTGTACAAATAGAACTGAATTCCACCAGTGCCTTTATCAACGGATTACTTAATACAACATAGACTGTGACTCGAAAACGCACTGGACAAGACAACAGAGCTTCTAAGCAACCAAGGTCAACATGAAACCAGAGAACTTAAATTTGTTTTGAGAAATGTTTAGTTTCAATTTGTGTTGTGTATAGTATTTCTTGATATCATCTCAACTTTAGTCATCCCATTTACATCTCATAATTCAGTCAAACTCCATGAACACAAATTCCAAGTTTCAAGGGACTAAAAAAAATTGAGAGTTCTTGTTAAAACAATATTTTGTACTAACCAGGTATTAGAAATAATAATCCCTGCGGAGAGCAGACTTTTGTTCATGTTAAACATCTCTTCATGTTAACCAACTTTTCTTCTTCAGTGAGTTCATGATAATGAGGTTTTACTGTAGCATAAAAAGAGAGTTTTTGCTTACAGTATGAACTCTCATATCTAAACAATAGTTAAATAACAATGAAAGCAACTGGTCACAACATCTCATAAAGACATCAGTTGTGCTTGCAAACTAGAGCACTTGTGGGCGATCAGAGTTTTGACTTTTTTTTTTTCTGTTCCAACTGGACAGATACCTCAGGATGTGGGCCACCTCATCCACGCGTGGCTACAGCCACAGAGTTGTGGGTGTGGGGCTGTAACCACCATGGCCAGCTGGGCCTGGGGGATTTAGTGGAGAGAGCTCAACCCACAGCTGTCAAGTTCTTTGTGGGTAAGTTGTGCTGTCATCTCTTGTCACTGTCGTGTCACTGTCTTGTCATGGCCCTGTCAAGGTTTGTCAAGTTTTTGTCATGTAATGTATTTATCCTGTCTCAACCAGCCCACTAATGTGTACCTATGTACCTCTACCAACCCACTAATGTGTACCTATGTACCTCTATCAACCCCCTAATGTTTACCTATGTACCTCTACCAGCCCACTAATGTGATCCTGTGTACCTCTATCAACCCACTAATGTGTACCTATGTACCTCTACCAGCTCACTAATGTGTACCTATGTACCTCTATCAACCCCCTAATGTTTACCTATGTACCTCTACCAGCCCACTAATGTGATCCTTTTTACCTCTATCAACCCACTAATGTGTACCTATGTACCTCTACCAGCCCACTAATGTGTTCCTCTGTACCTCTATCAACCCACTAATGTGTACCTATGTACCTCTACCAGCCCACTAAGGTGATCCTGTGTACCTCTATCAACCCACTAATGTGTACCTATGTACCTCTACCAGCCCACTAATGTGATCCTCTGTACCTCTATCAACCCCCTAATGTTTACCTATGTACCTCTACCAGCCCACTAATGTGATCCTGTGTACCTCTATCAACCCACTAATGTGTACCTATGTACCTCTACCAGCCCACTAATGTGTTCCTCTGTACCTCTATCAACCCACTAATGTGTACCTATGTACCTCTACCAGCCCACTAAGGTGATCCTGTGTACCTCTATCAACCCACTAATGTGTACCTATGTACATCTACCAGCCCACTAATGTGTTCCTCTGTACCTCTATCAACCCACTAATGTGTACCTATGTACCTCTACCAGCCCACTAATGTGTTCCTCTGTACCTCTATCAACCCACTAATGTGTACCTATGTACCTCTACCAGCCCACTAATGTGTACCTATGTACCTCTACCAGCCCACTAATGTGTACCTATGTACCTCTATCAACCCACTAATATGTACCTATGTACCTCTATCAACCCACTAATGTGTACCTATGTACCTCTACCAGCCCACTAATGTGTACCTATGTACCTCTATCAACCCACTAATGTGTACCTATGTACCTCTACCAGCCCAAAAATGTGTACCTATGTACCTCTACCAGCCCACTAATGTGTACCTATGTACCTCTACCAGCCCACTAATGTGTACCTATATACCTCTATCAGCCCACTAATATTATGTACCTGTATACCTCTACCAGCCTACTAATGTGTACCTTAATACCTCTATCAGCCCACTAATATTATGTACGTGTGTACCTCTACCAGCCCACTAATATTATGTACGTGTGTACCTCTACTAGGTCGTCATGTGATCAAGGTGGCTGCAGGAGATAACCATAGCTTAGCCCTAACTGCAAACTCCCAGGTGTACTCCTGGGGCTCTAACTCCTGTGGTCAGCTTGGACAGCCAGATAGTGTCCAGGTACCGACCAGAATTAAGGTAATTATTCATCATATCCTACCTCTTCATTGAAGATTGGCTAAAATAAGTCTCTGGTACATGCTGTCCTGTGTTACCATTGCGCGTTTATTTTTGTCTTCAACAGTATTTCCTAGTGTTACCATCCCAGTTGTAACATTGTCTTTCTCTTACCTACTACCTCTCCACTTTTCCATTCATTTCAGACCTCATCTAATACAGTTATATCTCTTTAAATAGCTTAAAACAGTAATTGTCTGCCCCTGATCCTATTAAATAATATTTCCAGACCCAATTGTTTGTAGTGCTTGTTTGTTTCTTGTTTTCTCCTGCTATAGTTTGTAGTGCTTGTTTGTTTCTGGTTTTCTCCTGCTATAGTTTGTAGTGCTTGTTTGTTTCTGGTTTTCTCCTGCTATAGTTTGTAGTGCTTGTTTGTTTCTGGTTTTCTCCTGCTATAGTTTGTAGTGCTTGTTTGTTTCTGGTTTTCTCCTGCTATAGTTTGTAGTGCTTGTTTGTTTCTGGTTTTCTCCTGCTATAGTTTGTAGTGCTTGTTTGTTTCTGGTTTTCTCCTGTTATAGTTTGTAGTGCTTGTTTGTTTCTTGTTTTCTCCTGCTATAGTTTGTAGTGCTTGTTTGTTTCTTGTTTTCTCCTGCTATAGTTTGTAGTGCTTGTTTGTTTCTGGTTTTCTCCTGCTATAGTTTGAAGTGCTTGTTTGTTTCTTGTTTTCTCCTGCTATAGTTTGTAGTGCTTGTTTGTTTCTGGTTTTCTCCTGCTATAGTTTGAAGTGCTTGTTTGTTTCTTGTTTTCTCCTGCTATAGTTTGTAGTGCTTGTTTGTTTCTTGTTTTCTCCTGCTATACTTTATAGTGCTTGTTTGTTTCTTGTTTTCTCCTGCTATAGTATTCCTCTTATCTATGTGTATGCCCACATATTGAAGGATTCATCTTCCTTGTTTCTGTGCTGTAGTGTAATGTAGGTAATCATCATCATCATTCTTGTTTCTGTATTGTAGTGTAATGTAAGTAATCATCATCATCCTTGTTTCTGTACTGTAGTGTAATGTAGGTAATCATCATCATCATCCTTGTTTCTGTGCTGTAGTGTAATGTAGGTAATCATCATCATCATCCTTGTTTCTGTGCTGTAGTGTAATGTAAGTAATCATCATCATCCTTGTTTCTGTGCTGTAGTGTAATGTAGGTAATCATCATCATCATCCTTGTTTCTGTACTGTAGTGTAATGTAGGTAATCATCGTCATCATCCTTGTTTCTGTATTGTAGTGTAATGTAAGTAATCATCATCATCCTTGTTTCTGTACTGTAGTGTAATGTAGGTAATCATCATCATCATCCTTGTTTCTGTGCTGTAGTGTAATGTAGGTAATCATCATCATCATCCTTGTTTCTGTGCTGTAGTGTAATGTAGGTAATCATCGTCATCTTCCTTGTTTCTGTACTGTAGTGTAATGTAGGTAATCATCGTCATCATCCTTGTTTCTGTATTGTAGTGTAATGTAAGTAATCATCATCATCTTCCTTGTTTCTGTGCTGTAGTGTAATGTAGGTAATCATCATCATCATCCTAGTTTCTGTACTGTAGTGTAATGTAGGTAATCATCATCATACTTACAGATCATTGAGACAACAAGTAAAGTGCATTGAACATTTTGTGAGAATAAGTGCTGATCAAATACCCTAAACTGAATGTTGATGAGAGAGACCAAAGATGCTGGACTGGTTGAGAGATGCCAAAGATGCTGGACTTGGTGAGAGAGGCCAAAGATGCTGGACTTGGTGAGAGAGGGCAAAGATGCTGGACTGGATGAGAAAGGGCAAAGATGCTGGACTGGATGAGAGAGGCCAAAGATGCTGGACTGGATGAGAGGGGGCAAAGATGCTGGACTGGATGAGAGAGGGCAAAGATGCTGGACGATGAGAGAGGGCAAAGATGCTGGACTTGATGAGAGAGGCCAAATGTGTTGGACTGGATAAGAGAGGGCGAAGATGCTTGGCTTGATGAGAGGGGGCAAAGATGCTGGACGATGAGAGAGGACAAAGATGCTGGACTGGATGAGAGAGGCCAAAGATGCTGGACTGGATTAGAGAGGCCAAAGCTGCTGGATTGGATGAGAGAGGCCAAAGATGTTGGACTGGATGAGAGAGGCCAAAGATGTTGGACTGGATGAGAGAGGCCAAAGATGCTGGACTGGATGAGAAAGATGCTGGACTGGATGAGAGAGACCAAAGATGCTGGACTGAGTGAGAGAGGCCAAAGATGCTGGACTGGATGAGAGAGACCAAAGATGCTGGACTGGATGAGAGAGGCCAAAGATGCTGGGCTGGATTGCATCCATGATACTATAGTCGTTGCACAGGATAAAACTAAATGGAGGAATAGACTGCAAGCCCTATGTGACATTGAAGGTCACTAAAGGACAATGAATGATTGGCCATACCAGTTGGCAAAACACTTCATCAAGACAGTATTCATTTATATGTAGGTATACAAACAGATAAATGTATTGACATTTGTTATCGCTTCAGGTACAGAAAGTATTAAAATCTCTGATACACTTTTTCAGTTCACAAAAGGTTTTATGGCCTGGGATATTTGTGCAGGGGCAGATCACTCTGTGTTTCTTGGAGATGCAGCAGACTTGAGTCCAGATGTGCTGTACAGTGGAAGCTATCCCAGGTATGCTCTCTTTTTGTTGTCTCATTGGCTTCAGTCCTCAGTGCTGACTTATTTCTCCAACAATAATGATAGCAAGAGGCTGAGGAAGTGATAACACCCAAGGAAAACATCCGTGTGACAAACATCCGTGTGACAAACATCCGTGTGACAAACATCCGTGTGACAAACATCTGTGTGACAAACATACGTGTGACAAACATCCATTATAGAGGCCATGGATGCCAGACTTTTTCCAGTGATGATATTGAAAAAATGGCACAAGATAGATTAGAATGTCAGAATTGATTGTGAGCCCTGAGTGATGTAAATGGCACAGCATAGTGATGATAATGATAAGCAAGGTTCTAGTATGGACCCTACTTTGTACAATGGGTACCGGGCAAGTTGCAGAATATCATGTGAATTATTTGGGAAAGACAAGCGGTGAGAGGTGGAACTAGCCACCCAGTTACACATGGCTAGACAAGCGGTGAGAGGTGGAGCTAGCCACCCAGTTACACATGGCTAGACAAGCGGTGAGAGGTGGAGCTAGCCACCCAGTTACACATGGCTAGACAAGCGGTGAGAGGTGGAGCTAGCCACCCAGTTACACATGGCTAGACAAGCGGTGAGAGGTGGAGCTAGCCACCCAGTTACACATGGCTAGACAAGCGGTGAGAGGTGGAGCTAGCCACCCAGTTACACATGGCTAGACAAGCGGTGAGAGATAGAGCTAGCCACTCAGTTACACATGGCTAGACAAGCGGTGAGAGGTGGAGCTAGCCACCCAGTTACACATGGCTAGACAAGCGGTGAGAGGTGGAGCTAGCCACCCAGTTACACATGGCTAGACAAGCGGTGAGGGATGAAGCTAGCCACTCAGTTACACATGGCTAGACAAGTGGTGAGAGGTGGAGCTAGCCACCCAGTTACACATGGCTAGACAAGCGGTGAGAGATGGAGCTAGCCACCCAGTTACACATGGCTTGACATAGTGTATGTGAAGTAGTCAAACTTCACACCCTGACAGCACTACGTGTGACAGGATAACCTTTTTTGTTGATGAAGTGTAAGTATTATTATTATAGATCATTACGGTCCGAGGAGAATGGCGGTCCGAGGAGAATGGCAGTCCGAGGAGAATGGCGCTGCGAAGAATTGCCAGGAGATTGGGCCGATGCTCAACACTCAAGGGAAAGGCGAGACAGAACGAACGAACGAACAAACGAACGAACTTTATTTTCAAAGGGTTACAAATTAGGCACGCAGGCCTGTCTTACATTCGGCCCTTCCAAACTTCCATCTTTCACACAGCAGTTGTATTTCATCAATTAAGCATGTTATATTCATGTAATAATATGCATATTATATATATGAAGTCAAAAACAAAAGCATGGCTGGTAAAATATGTACGCACGCTCACACGCGAACACACACACACACATACACACACAAGCCCAATGACTCACTTACACACAAAAATATAGGCACCACATGCACACACACATACATACATACATACATACATACATACATACATACATACATACATACATACATACATACATACATACATACATACATACATACATACATACATACATACATTACATACATGACATACATACATACATACATACATCATCTGTTTTTGACATAGAACAACTCACATAATACATACACACATACACACACATACACTACACACACACACACACACACACGTTTTATGAATACATAGATACATACATACAATACATACATACATACATACATACATACATACATACATACATACATACATACATACATACATACATACATACATACATACATACTACATACATACATACATAGGATGCATACATACATACATACATACTCACATAAAAACATACACACCTACATACACACATACACACATACAGACACACATACATACATACATACAGTTAGACAGTTACTGGTGACATCGTAATTGGAACTCTTTGTTTGCTGCTGAAGATGGGGACGGGGTACTTATGAGAATGTCCTGAGTGCTATAATGTCAATTCTTTCAACACTAGCCTGATGTCTCAGTGTGCAGACTGATAAAAGAAAATTTCTTATATGTATATATGTAAAATACACATGTCTGTGGGCATACTTGACTATATATGTGAGAACCACATAACAGCCAGCAAAGATGTATGATGTCGGGGAGAAGTTGAAATATGGTATCTGATGGTATAAAATGTGCCGTCTGGTTGGTAAGTAGTTTTATGATACGTTGATGAGAATATTGGTTTTGTCTTGGAGCACCGCATCCGATCTTTATCAGTTTATTATCAATGAAAGTCACAAAATGTGGAGAACTTTGTCTCATCTGTTTTTGACAGAGAAAGCCACATTTCCATGAAGAAGATGTTTTGTCCTGCGTCACTAGCCAAAGTCAGACAGGTGAGGCGTTTTATGAATTTTAGATAGTTATGTCATCACAATCAACGTCTTTGCATATCTGGCATTCCCATATGTGCTCAGTCCACTTATGCAGCAGCCACTCCAAGGTACCTCTACTGATTATTCTCTTGAGGAGCTGGTTATAGTGTCTCCTATCTAGGCCTCGAAGGCTGCAAAGACGTGCTTCACCATACTACACTCCTATGTCAGGCAATCATGTTAGTGTCAGATTCATAGTTATCCTCTAGCCTAGTCCATACAGTGATGATATCTGCTCTGTCGACACTTCTTCCGTGTGTTGATGCATGGAATGCCAGTTGGTCTGCTCATTTGTTACCCTTCACCCCAGCATGACCAAGTGTATAGATCCAGGTGGAGGAGGTTAAGTGAAATTTCCAAATGCTTTGTACCCATTCAAAGTGTATACTACCTGTTGGGATTTCTTAAAACATGTTTGTGAAGTCTGACAAGATTGCTGCCTGCATGTGGGACTGCGTGTTCTGCTGCCCATGCTAACACTTTAGAAGCAGCAGTTATCTCTTAGGCCATGTTTGATGTAGTTGCTATGTACGCATCACTTTCCTCTTTTATTGTTCTCCCCATCCTTTATTCTGTGTATGCCCATGCTGACTTTGACCGGGGAAGTTCAACCTTCGTTGAGGAGCTCTGTCAAGAGCACTATTAAGATTGATGTTCTTCTGGGCATGAATGCTGATAAATCAGTGCTCCTCTCTTGGGGTCTATGGCTGCAGGAATTTGATACCTGCAATACCTGCCCAGTGTCATGAAACTCTTAGAAAGTCACACATGTCTCCTGGTACATCGATCCAGTTTAGATAGTGAAAATAGAGGGACAGCTGTTGAATGAGTGAATGAATGAATGAGTTAAGAACTGGCGTCACTTGAACTTGGCACATTCCTGCATTTACTGTATTCCCTTCTTCAGTCACCAGTAAGACTTTCCCGTGCCAGTGGTGCTAGAAGAAAATCTGCCTATCTTGTGCTTACTTTTGTATGTTAAAATCTGCCAATCATTTCGCACACATGTTGTGTATTGTGCCTACCCTGAACTTACTGTTGTGTGTTAAAGTCTGCCAATCATTTCCCTGCCAATCATTTCTTTCACATGTTGTGTATTGTGCCTACCCTGAACTTACTGTTGTGTGTTAAAGTCTGCCAATCATTTCCCTGCCAATCATTTCCCTGCCAATCATTTCCCTCACATTTCCCTGATGTGTATTGTGCCTACCCTGAACTTACTTTTGTTTGTTAAAGTCTGCCAATCATTTCCCTCACATGTTGTGTATTGTGCCTAAACTGAAACTTCATGTTGTGTGTTGATAATGTGCATCAATGAATGAAACAGTTTCAAATGGACAAATTAAAAACAATGAAAATCAAATCTGCATGACACATAATAATGATGATGGCCAGAGGTTACTTGTTAATCCGATACTTGAAGCGTTAACAATTACCTGGCAAACATCTTCAGTTGTTGTATCTTGACTTCCTATTTTAGCGTGTGTGGATCACCAGTTGTTGTATCTTGACTTCCTATTTCAGCTTGTGTGGATCACCAGTTGTTGTATCTTGACTTCCTATTTCAGCTTGTGTGGATCACCAGTTGTTGTATCTTGACTTCCTATTTCAGCTTGTGTGGATCACCAGTTGTTGTATCTTGACTTCCTATTTCAGCTTGTGTGGATCACAAGTTGTTGTATCTTGACTTCCTATTTCAGCTTGTGTGGATCACAAGTTGTTGTATCTTGACTTCCTATTTCAGCTTGGGTGGATCACAAAAGTCTCAGCAGGTGGCCAGCAGTGTGGGTGTAGAGTGTTAAACCCGGCACCTCCGGAGTCACAGCCTCTATTTGAGTTGGCTGCCTCTGAGAGAACATTTTACAACCAGCTGATCAAGACTAGCAACCTGTTGCTAAGGCCCCTCCAGAAGTCTGGTATTGATTTGATCATTGTCTGCTTGCACTAGAAGTTTGCCTCTGCTATCTTGTGTATTACTTGAATATCTTATATTTGATTAAAAGATAGCTTATTAGATGTCTCATTTATTTGACTTAAATTTTCTATATTTGACTTAAATTATGTTTGACTCAAGAGGCCTGGGTGGTAAAAAGTTCCAAGTTGTCATTTGGGAGATCCGTGTTTTAATCGTCACTAAGATGAGGAATCTTTTTCTGTCATGTGGCTCTAAACCCTCCAGAAGTAAAGACAGTTTGTGCCGACTGCACTAGCCATGTGATTCTGAACTCTCCAGAAGTAAAGACAGTTTGTGCCGACTGCACTAGCCATGTGGCTCTAAACCCTCCAGAAGTAAAGACAGATTGTGCCGACTGCACTAGCCATGTGGCTCTAAATCCTCCAGAAGTAAAGACAGTTTGTGCCGACTGTACTAGCCATGTGATTCTGAACTCTCCAGAAGTAAAGACAGATTGTGCCGACTGCACTAGCCATGTGGCTCTAAACCCTCCAGAAGTAAAGACAGTTTGTGCCGACTGCACTAGCCATGTGGCTCTAAATCCTCAGGAAGTAAAGACAGTTTGTGCCGACTGCACTAGCCATGTGGCTCTAAACCTTCAGGAAGTAAAGACAGTTTGTGCCGACTGCACTAGCCATGTGGCTCTAAACCCTCCAGAAGTAAAGACAGTTTGTGCCGACTGCACTAGCCATGTGGCTCTAAACCTTCAGGAAGTAAAGACAGTTTGTGCCGACTGCACTAGCCATGTGGCTCTAAACCTTCAGGAAGTAAAGACAGTTTGTGCCGACTGCACTAGCCATGTGGCTCTAAACCCTCCAGAAGTAAAGACAGTTTGTGCCGACTGCACTAGCCATGTGGCTCTAAACCTTCCGGAAGTAAAGACAGTTTGTGCCGACTGCACTAGCCATGTGGCTCTAAACCTTCAGGAAGTAAAGACAGTTTGTGCTGACTGCACTAGCCATGTGGCTCTAAACCTTCAGGAAGTAAAAACAGTTTGTGCCGACTACACTAGCCATGTGGCTCTAAACCCTCCAGAAGTAAAGACAGTTTGTGCCGACTGCACTAGCCATGTGGCTCTAAACCCTCCAGAAGTAAAGACAGTTTGTGCCGACTGCACTAGCCATGTGGCTCTAAACCTTCAGGAAGTAAAGACAGTTTGTGCCGACTGCACTAGCCATGTGGCTCTAAACCTTCAGGAAGTAAAGACAGTTTGTGCGGACTGCACTAGCCATGTGGCTCTAAACCCTCCGGAAGTAAAGACAGTTTGTGCTGACTGTACTAGCCATGTGGCTCTAAACCTTCAGGAAGTAAAGACAGTTTGTGCCGACTGCACTAGCCATGTGGCTCTAAACCCTCCAGAAGTAAAGACAGTTTGTGCCGACTGCACTAGCCATGTGGCTCTAAACCCTCCAGAAGTAAAGACAGTTTGTGCCGACTACACTAGCCATGTGGCTCTAAACCTTCCGGAAGTAAAGACAGTTTGTGCCGACTGCACTAGCCATGTGGCTCTAAACCCTCCAGAAGTAAAGACAGTTTGTGCCGACTGCACTAGCCATGTGGCTCTAAACCCTCCAGAAGTAAAGACAGTTTGTGCCGACTGTACTAGCCATGTGGCTCTAAACCTTCCGGAAGTAAAGACAGTTTGTGCCGACTGCACTAGCCATGTGGCTCTAAACCCTCCAGAAGTAAAGACAGTTTGTGCCGACTGTACTAGCCATGTGGCTCTAAACAGGAAGTAAGAGCCATGTGGCTCTAAACCTTCAGAAGTAAAGACAGTTTGTGCCGACTGCACTAGCCATGTGGCTCTAAACCCTCCAGAAGTAAAGACAGTTTGTGCCGACTGCACTAGCCATGTGGCTCTAAACCCTCCAGAAGTAAAGACAGTTTGTGCCGACTGTACTAGCCATGTGGCTCTAAACCTTCAGGAAGTAAAGACAGTTTGTGCCGACTGCACTAGCCATGTGGCTCTAAACCCTCCAGAAGTAAAGACAGTTTGTGCCGACTGCACTAGCCATGTGGCTCTAAACCCTCAGGAAGTAAAGACAGTTTGTGCCGACTGCACTAGCCATGTGGCTCTAAACCCTCCAGAAGTAAAGACAGTTTGTGCCGACTGCACTAGCCATGTGGCTCTAAACCCTCCAGAAGTAAAGACAGTTTGTGCCGACTGCACTAGCCATGTGGCTCTAAACCCTCCAGAAGTAAAGACAGTTTGTGCCGACTGTACTAGCCATGTGGCTCTAAACTCTCCAGAAGTAAAGACAGTTTGTGCCGACTGCACTAGCCATGTGGCTCTAAACCCTCCAGAAGTAAAGACAGTTTGTGCCGACTGCACTAGCCATGTGGCTCTAAACTCTCCAGAAGTAAAGACAGTTTGTGCCGACTGCACTAGCCATGTGGCTCTAAACCCTCCAGAAGTAAAGACAGTTTGTGCCGACTGCACTAGCCATGTGGCTCTAAACCCTCCAGAAGTAAAGACAGTTTGTGCCGACTGTACTAGCCATGTGGCTCTAAACCCTCCAGAAGTAAAGACAGTTTGTGCCGACTGCACTAGCCATGTGGCTCTAAACCCTCCAGAAGTAAAGACAGTTTGTGCCGACTGCACTAGCCATGTGGCTCTAAACCCTCCAGAAGTAAAGACAGTTTGTGCCGACTGCACTAGCCATGTGGCTCTAAACTCTCCAGAAGTAAAGACAGTTTGTGCCGACTGCACTAGCCATGTGGCTCTAAACCCTCCAGAAGTAAAGACAGTTTGTGCCGACTGCACTAGCCATGTGGCTCTAAACCCTCCAGAAGTAAAGACAGTTTGTGCCGACTGCACTAGCCATGTGGCTCTAAACTCTCCAGAAGTAAAGACAGTTTGTGCCGACTGCACTAGCCATGTGGCTCTAACCTTCCAGAAGTAAAGACAGTTTAGCCATGTGGCTCTAAACCCTCCAGAAGTAAAGACAGTGCCGACTGTACTAGCCATGTGGCTCTAAACCTCCAGAAGTAAAGACAGTTTGTGCCGACTGCACTAGCCATGTGGCTCTAAACCCTCCAGAAGTAAAGACAGTTTGTGCCGACTGCACTAGCCATGTGGCTCTAAAACCTCCAGAAGTAAAGACAGTTTGTGCCGACTGCACTAGCCATGTGGCTCTAAACTCTCCAGAAGTAAAGACAGTTTGTGCCGACTGCACTAGCCATGTGGCTCTAAACCTTCAGGAAGTAAAGACAGTTTGTGCCGACTGCACTAGCCATGTGGCTCTAAACCTTCAGGAAGTAAAGACAGTTTGTGCCGACTGCACTAGCCATGTGGCTCTAAACCTTCAGGAAGTAAAGACAGTTTGTGCCGACTGCACTAGCCATGTGGCTCTAAACCTTCAGGAAGTAAAGACAGTTTGTGCCGACTGCACTAGCCATGTGGCTCTAAACTCTCCAGAAGTAAAGACAGTTTGTGCCGACTGCACTAGCCATGTGGCTCTAAACCTTCAGGAAGTAAAGACAGTTTGTGCCGACTGCACTAGCCATGTGGCTCTAAACCTTCAGGAAGTAAAGACAGTTTGTGCCGACTGCACTAGCCATGTGGCTCTAAACTCTCCAGAAGTAAAGACAGTTTGTGCCGACTGCACTAGCCATGTGGCTCTAAACCTTCCAGAAGTAAAGACAGTTTGTGCCGACTGCACTAGCCATGTGGCTCTAAACTCTCCAGAAGTAAAGACAGTTTGTGCCGACTGCACTAGCCATGTGGCTCTAAACCTTCAGGAAGTAAAGACAGTTTGTGCCGACTGCTAAACTAGACATGTGGCTCTAAACTCTTCAGGAAGTAAAGACAGTTTTTGTGCCGACTGCACTAGCCATGTGCTCTAAACCTTCAGGAAGTAAAGACAGTTTGTGCCGACTGCACTAGCCATGTGGCTCTAAACCTTCAGAAGTAAAGACAGTTTGTGCCGACTGCACTAGCCATGTGGCTCTAAACTCTCCAGAAGTAAAGACAGTTTGTGCCGACTGCACTAGCCATGTGGCTCTAAACAGAAGTAGCCATGCACTAGCCATGTGGCTCTAAACCTCCAGAAGTAAAGACAGTTTGTGCCGACTGCACTAGCCATGTGGCTCTAAACTCTCCAGAAGTAAAGACAGTTTGTGCCGACTGCACTAGCCATGTGGCTCTAAACCCTCCAGAAGTAAAGACAGTTTGTGCCGACTGCACTAGCCATGTGGCTCTAAACCTCTCCAGAAGTAAAGACAGTTTGTGCCGACTGCACTAGCCATGTGGCTCTAAACCCTCCAGAAGTAAAGACAGTTTGTGCCGACTGCACTAGCCATGTGGCTCTAAACTCTCCAGAAGTAAAGACAGTTTGTGCCGACTGTACTAGCCATGTGGCTCTAAACCTCTCCAGAAGTAAAGACAGTTTTTGTGCCGACTGCACTAGCCATGTGGCTCTAAACCTCCGGAAGTAAAGACTGCACTGTGCGCAGCCATGTGGCTCTAAATGTGGACTGGTGTTTGTACTCTGATTGGCTCTCAGAAACCTCCACGGAAGTGCTAAAGCATGGCTGACAGCAGAAGTTTGTGAAATCGATACTGCACTAGCATTTGTGGTTTTCTGATAACCCTGGTAGAAGTAAACAACAGACATCTGTGCCTCATTGACTAGTCCACTGGTACCATGTGGCTCTAAACCCTGTAGAAGTAAAGACAGTTTGTGCCGACTGCACTAGCATATGTCCTCTTATCTGAACATCCAGAAGTAAAGACAGTTTGTGTGACATCTAGCCATGTAACAGTTTTCTGCACTTATTTCTGGCTACAAATGTGTCCCTCTCTTCATGTTTAAGGAATGTCTCACTCTCGACTGTAACGTTTTGGTGCGACATGTAGAAATGTGGCTTACTTTTTTTCCTTTTGACAGTTTGTGCCGACTGCACTAGCCCCCTCCAGAAACCTGGTCCCCAAGGAAATTCTCACAAAAATGGGAAACAGTTTGACACTGTACTAAATTTCTCTACTGGTCACTGTATAAGATTTTCATGTTTGATTAAAATTAATTCAGTTTTACATTAAAGACATTTGTCCCATGATGAAATGTTTGACATTGTAGAATATCTCTGTGGTCTTTCTACACTGATGTCCAGAATCCTGTGTGTTGACATGTTTGTGCCGACTTTCTTGTGTCTTTCTGTCATGATGAAATTGTTGACACTCCAGAACTAAAACGTGTGTTTTCTGTTTTGCACTGTAGTCATGATGAAATGTTGACACTGTAGACTTTCTCTGTATCTTTCTGTCATGTTGAAATTGTTGACACTGTAGACTTTCTCTGTGTCTTTCTGTCATGAGAAAATTTTTGACACTGTAGACTTTTCTCTGTATCTTTCTGTCATGATGAAATTGTTGACACTGTAGACTTTCTCTGTGTCTTTCTGTTCATGTTGAAGTTTGTTGACACTGTAGACTTTCTCTGTGTCTTTCTGTCATGATGAACCCTCTGTAGACTTTCTCTGTAACAGTTTTGTTGAAATTGTTGACAGCTGTAGACTTTCTCTGTGTCTTTCTGTCATGATGTTGAACTTTCTCTGTGTCTTTCTGATTGTTGAAATTGTGCCGACTAGACTTTCTCTGTATCTTTCTGTCATGATGAAATTGTTGACACTGTAGACTTTCTCTGTGTCTTTCTGTTCATGTTGAAATTGTTGACACTACTAGACTTTCTCTGTGTCTTTGTGTATGTTGAAATTGTTGACACTGTAGACTTTCTCTGTCATGCATGAAATTGTTGACATTGTAGACTTTCTCTGGTGTCTTTCTGTCATGTTTGAAATTGTTGACACTGTAGACTTTCTCTGTGTCTTTCTGTTCATGTTGAAATTGTTGACACTGTAGACTTTCTCTGTGACTCTTCTCTGTAGATCCTGTTTCTGAACTCTTTCTTCATGATGAAATTGTTGACACTGTAGACTTTCTCTGTGTCTTTCTGTCATGTTGAAATTGTTGACACTGTAGACTTTCTCTGTGTCTTTCTGTTATGTTGAAATTGTTGACACTGTAGACTTTCTCTGTGTCTTTCTGTCATGTTGAAATTGTTGACACTGTAGACTTTCTCTGTGTCTTTCTGTCATGTTGAAATTGTTGACACTGTAGACTTTCTCTGTGTCTTTCTGTCATGTTTGAAATTGTTTGAACACTGTAGACTTTCTCTTGTGTCTTTCTGTCATGTTGAAATTGTTGACACTGTAGACTTTCTCTGTGTCTTTTCTGTCATGTTGTGAAATTGTTGACACTGTAGACTTTCTCTGTGTCTTTCTGTCATGTTGAAATTGTTGACACTGTAGACTTTCTCTGTGTCTTTCTGTCATGATGAAATTGTTGACACTGTAGACTTTCTCTGTGTCTTTCTGTCATGTTGAAATTGTTGACACTGTAGACTTTCTCTGATCTTTCTGTCATGTTGAAATTGTTGACACTGTAGACTTTTTCTCTGTGTCTTTCTGTCATGATGAAATTGTTGACACTGTAGACTTTCTCTGTGTCTTTCTGTCATGTTGAAATTGTTGACACTGTAGACTTTCTCTGTGTCTTTCTGTCATGATGAAATTGTTGACACTGTAGACTTTTCTCTTCTGTTATGATGAAATTGTTGACACTGTAGACTTTCTCTGTGTCTTTCTGTCATGTTGAAATTGTTGACACTGTAGACTTTCTCTGTGTCTTTCTGTTTTGTTGAAATTGTTGACATTGTAGACTTTCTCTGTGTCTTTCTGTCATGTTGAAATTGTTGACACTGTAGACTTTCTCTGTGTCTTTCTGTCATGTTGAAATTGTTGACACTGTAGACTTTCTCTGTGTCTTTCTGTCATGATGAAATTGTTGACACTGTAGACTTTCTCTGTGTCTTTCTGTCATGTTGAAATTGTTGACACTGTAGACTTTCTCTGTATCTTTCTGTCATGTTGAAATTGTTGACACTGTAGACTTTCTCTGTGTCTTTCTGTCATGTTGACAGTTTGAAATTGTTGACACTGTAGACTTTCTCTGTGTCTTTCTGTTCATGCGTTGAAAAATTGTTGACACTGTAGACTTTCTCTGTGTCTTTCTGTCATGATGAAATTGTTGACACTGTAGACTTTCTCTGTGTCTTTCTGTCATGATGAAATTGTTGACACTGTAGACTTTCTCTGTGTCTTTCTGTCATGATGAAATTGTTGACACTGTAGACTTTCTCTGTGTCTTTCTGTCATGTTGAAATTGTTGACACTGTAGACTTTCTCTGTGTCTTTCTGTCATGATGAAATTGTTGACACTGTAGACTTTCTCTGTGTCTTTCTGTCATGATGAAATTGTTGACACTGTAGACTGTTCTCTGTGTGAAATTGTTCTGTAGACTTTCTCTGTGTCTTCTGATGAAATTGTTGACACTGTAGACTTTCTCTGTGTAGACTTTCTGTGTCATGATGTTGAAATTGTTGACACTGTAGACTTTCTCTGTGTCTTTCTGTCATGATGAAATTGTTGACACTGTAGACTTTCTCTGTGTCTTTCTGTCATGATGAAATTGTTGACACTGTAGACTTTCTCTGTGTCTTTCTGTCATGATGAAATTGTTGACACTGTAGACTTTCTCTGTGTCTTTCTGTCTGTGTAGGACTTTCTCTGTGTCTTTCTGTCATGAAATTGTTGACACTGTAGACTTTTCTCTGTGTCTTTCTGTCATGATGAAATTGTTGACACTGTAGACTTTCTCTGTGTCTTTCTGTCATGATGAAATTGTTGACACTGTAGACTTTCTCTGTGTCTTTCTGTCATGATGAAATTGTTGACACTGTAGACTTTCTCTGTGTCTTTCTGTCATGATGAAATTGTTGACACTGTAGACTTTTGTCTCTGTGTCTTTCTCTGTGTCTTTCTGTCATGATGAAATTGTTGACACTGTAGACTTTCTCTGTGTCTTTCTGTCATGATGAAATTGTTGACACTGTAGACTTTCTCTGTGTCTTTCTGTTTTGTTGAAATTGTTGACACTGTAGACTTTCTCTGTGTCTTTCTGTCATGATGAAATTGTTGACACTGTAGACTTTCTCTGTGTCTTTCTGTCATGTTGAAATTGTTGACACTGTAGACTTTCTCTGTGTCTTTCTGTCATGATGAAATTGTTGACACTGTAGACTTTCTCTGTGTCTTTCTGTCATGATGAAATTGTTGACACTGTAGACTTTCTCTGTGTCTTTCTGACTTTCATGATGAAATTGTTGACACTGTAGACTTTCTCTGTGTCTTTCTGTCATGATGATGAAATTGTTGACACTGTAGACTTTCTCTGTATCTTTCTTTCATGCTACTACCTCTGTGTTAATGGCAACTGTTACTACCTCTGTGTTAATGGCAACTGTTACTACCTCTGTGTTAATGGTGACTTACTACATCTGTGTTAATGGCAACTGTTACTACCTCTGTGTTAATGGCAACAGTTACTACCTCTGTGTTAATGATAACTGTTACTACCTCTGTGTTAATGGCAACTGTTACTACCTCTGTGTTAATGGCAATAGTTTCTACCTCTGTGTTAATGGCAACTGTTACTACCTCTGTGTTAATGGCAATTGTTTCTACCTCTGTGTTAATGGCAACTGTTACTACCTCTGTGTTAATGGCAATTGTTACTACCCCTGTCTTAATGGCAACTGTTACTACCTCTGTGTTAATGGCAACTGTTACTACCTCTGTGTTAATATCAACTGTTACTACCTCTGTGTTAATGGCAACTGTTACTACCTCTGTGTTAATATCAACTGTTACTACTTCTGTGTTAATGGCAATAGTTACTACCTCTGTGTTAATGGTGACTGTTACTACCTCTGTGTTAATGGCAACTGTTTCAATTTTACATTTGAAGATTGGTGAAAGCATCACAGATTTGACCAAGTGCATCCAGATCTCTGCCACCCTGACCACCTCTCTGATGCTGGGTTATCACTGTGAGCTCATGGAGGTCTTCCAGAACTACTCACATGCATTTTCTGACTTTTTGGCAGTTGGTGGTTTTGACTTTTGCACCAAGGCTGGAAGGTATATGTTCAAATCTGCTGCTTTCTGACTATATTGTGCTTAAAATATTCAACTATTTGAACTTTCAATGATTGTAACATATGCTGACTAAGCAAACCACGTATTGATGTGTCCAGAGTGTTCTGACATTGTCTCTAGCTGGTCAGTCAAAAATAATCTAGACATTTAGGCCCTCCTGCATGGAGTTATTCAGTTGGATTAATCAAGCCGTAAAATCAGTCACCCAGCCACTCATTGAATCAATAATTCACTTCCAAGCTGGAGAAAACTCCAACAAAAGAAATCAGAAGATCACAGCGAGTGCCTCATTGTTCAGGGGACTTAAGTGAAATAATGTCTGCCTCCGCTTGAATACAACTGACAAGATCACAATGAGTGCCACAGTTTTCAGGGGACTTAAGTGGAATAACGTCTGCCTCCGCTTGAATACAACTGACAAGATCACAGCGAGTGCCTCAGTGTTCAGGGGACTTAAGTGGAATAGCGTTTGTCTCAGATTGAATATAACTGACAAGATCACAGAGAGTGCTCCCAGTGTTCAGAGGCACTTAAGTGAAATAACATCTGTCTCAGCTTGAATACAACTGACAAGATCACAGCAAGTGCTCCAGTGTTCAGAGGCACTTAAGTGAAATACGCTGCCTCGGCTTGAATACAACTGACAAGATCATTGCATGGCACTTAGATTTGTATATTGTATATGTGTACACTTTGTCGTCTGATACTGTACCAGTGATGGAAACATTTAACCGTCTCGGGAAAGTGTGAAAAAAAGGCATTTTGCACAGGTTAAGGATATTTGACAGTTACACACTAAAAAAAAAGCAAGTCAGATAGGTCACTGACTGAACCCATTCTCACAGTGATAAAACCTGGCCAAGAAAGTGTTGATTTTGAGATCGGTGCAAAGACCCCTCCCTGCACTTATACGACAGAAGTGGTAGGTACAGGCAGTACAGGCATCTCCATGGAAGAAAACAAGAGCACCTGTGGAGCTAGACGTGTGCAGTGACGGTGATAAAGCTAGTCGTGTGCAGTGACGGTGATGAAGCTAGTGGTGTGCAGTGACGGTGATAAAGCTAGTGGTGTGCAGTCACGGTGATGAAGCTAGTGGTGTGCAGTGACGGTGATAAAGCTAGTTGTGTGCAGTCACGGTGATGAAGCTAGTGGTGTGCAGTGACGGTGATAAAGCTAGTGGTGTGCAGTCACGGTGATAAAGCTAGTGGTGTGCAGTGACGGTGATAAAGCTAGTGGTGTGCAGTCACGGTGATGAAGCTAGTGGTGTGCAGTCACGGTGATGAAGCTAGTGGTGTGCAGTCACGGTGATAAAGCTAGTGGTGTGCAGTGACGGTGATAAAGCTTGTGGTGTGCAGTCACGGTGATGAAGCTAGTGGTGTGCAGTGACGGTGATGGACCTAGTGGTGTGCAGTCACGGTGATAAAGCTAGTGGTGTGCAGTCACGGTGATAAAGCTAGTGGTGTGCAGTCACGGTGATAAAGCTAGTGGTGTGCAGTCACGGTGATAAAGCTAGTGGTGTGCAGTCACGGTGATAAAGCTAGTGGTGTGCAGTCACGGTGATAAAGCTAGTGGTGTGCAGTCATGGTGATAAAGCTAGTGGTGTGCAGTCACGGTGATAAAGCTAGTGGTGTGCAGTCACGGTGATGAAGCTAGTCGTGTGCAGTGACGGTGATGAAGCTAGTGGTGTGCAGTGACGGTGATGAAGCTAGTCATGTGCAGTGACGGTGATAAAGCTAGTGGTGTGCAGTCACGGTGATGAAGCTAGTGGTGTGCAGTGATGGTGATAAAGCTAGTGGTGTGCAGTCACGGTGATAAAGCTAGTGGTGTGCAGTCACGGTGATAAAGCTAGTGGTGTGCAGTCACGGTGATAAAGCTAGTGGTGTGCAGTGACGGTGATGAAGCTAGTCGTGTGCAGTCACGGTGATAAAGCTAGTCGTGTGCAGTGACGGTGATAAAGCTAGTGGTGTGCAGTCACGGTGATGAAGCTAGTGGTGTGCAGTCACGGTGATAAAGCTAGTGGTGTGCAGTGACGGTGATGAAGCTAGTGGTGTGCAGTGACGGTGATAAAGCTAGTGGTGTGCAGTCACGGTGATAAAGCTAGTGGTGTGCAGTGACGGTGATGAAGCTAGCGGTGTGCAGTGACGGTGATAAAGCTAGTGGTGTGCAGTCACGGTGATAAAGCTAGTGGTGTGCAGTGACGGTGATAAAGCTAGTGGTGTGCAGTGATGGTGATGAAGCTAGTGGTGTGCAGTGACAGTGATTGTTGACAAACTAAAGCACCCATGTAGCTAGTCGTGTGCAGTGACAGAGATTGTTGACAAACTAAAGCACCCATGTAGCTAGTCGTGTGCAGTGACAGAGATTGTTGACAAACTAAAGCACCCATTGAGCTAATCATGTGCAGTGACCGTGATGAAGCTAGTCGTGTGCCGTGACGGTGATGAAGCTAGTCGTGTGCCGTGACGGTGATGAAGCTAGACGTGTGCAGTGACCATGATGGAGCTAGTCGTGTGCAGTGACCGTGATGGAGCTAGTCATGTGCAGTGACGCTGATTGTTGACAAACTAAAGCAGTTTTTCCATGTTGATTGTTTTTTCCTGCAGTGAGTTCTTTGAGAAGATCCAGAGCTCCATCAGAGACCTGTCAGAAGAGCAGGACAAGTCTGTAGCAGCCAGCAGTCTATTGTTGCGAGCCATGAGGTACCCCTTCTTTCGTTTGGCAGAATACAGTCGCATCATAAGCAAGATTGCTGCCCTTGTGACAGTAAGTGATTCTGACAGTTGTCTCACACTGTGTTTTCTGATTCGGGTAATTTTTTCTTTCCTTTTAAAGTGCTGATTCTTTTAATCTCATTGACATCCAGTAATAGTGATAGTCACCCATGTCTGCATACAAGGGACTGTTTCAAACAGTACCGTACTACGACTAAGCTGCATGAAAATAATTGTAGCTACAATCTGTTTATAACTGTACAAAGTGAATATTGTGTCTGAAATGGTCTGTTTTGACCCACATTTTCTGTGGAAGTTTGTTCAGCCCTCTGTAAGAACTGACAGCCTCTGAGTGATAAACTAACTCACAAACTCATCATAACTTTTGAATTTGTTACGAAGTTGAACAAAATGTTATTCTCAAACTGAGATATTTACTGCTCTTGAGGCTGTACAATCATGGTAAGTGTGTGACACAGTTGTATCTTTCACATCTCCCAAGAATGGATGTGCCTAATTCGTACAAAGTGTGTTATGGATACAATTCGTAGCTCTCTTGATCGTACTCAACAACACGGCCAGTGATGTAACAAACTATTACAGATCTGGTTGTTTATTTCCACATTATTGTCAAGTCAAACAGTATGAGTCATTTCATTAACCAATAGTATAGGAACACTTCATTATCTTATTACTGGCTATTCATATGTCTCTCTATGAGTTCTTTTTTTTTAATTCTTGAAATTTGTCTCTATGTAATTTAGTACAAAGCTGTAAAATATTATGAGTATAACATTGTGAAGATATGGCATTTTTGTTAATCTATATTGCTGTCAGAAAAAATATTTTTTAGTTGCCTTTTGTGCACCTAAATACAGCCACATGATGATGATGTGAAACAAGATTCTGCACTTGTTTTTGCTGAAGTCTGTTTTCCATTTAATTGGATGCATCCCCGTGTGGGTTCCGGAGCCCTGTTATAGGGAAAACAAGAATAGACCCACTGCCTACCCAAAAGCATGTCGTAAGAGTCGACTAATTGGGAACTTTCTTTGAAGTCTGAGTACATCTGCCTGAGAGGCAAGAAACCAGCAGTCTGCACACAAATGAGTCATTTCTGTCAAACGGATGAAACGTCCAACACTCGTGATCTGAAACAGGACTGCTGTCCAGCAGTGGACGAACAACCAGAACTTTCCGCCAGAGTTTACAGCCAGTGAACGCGAAGAAGAAGAATTTGATGCAAAAATAGAAAATAATTATGTTTATGTTAAATAGTTGTGAAATTATTTTGACTGTGACAAATAGTAGTAAAGTTTTTAGTAAACAATGAAATCACCAGAAAACCCCTCTTGACTCCTCCCTATGACTCCCTCAGCAAAATCCTCTTTTACTCACGTAAAAAATTTTTCCTTTTTTTACAACTTTTTGAAACCCCCCCCCCCCCCCCCAAAATCTCTAGAGCCTGGAGAAAAGGCCCACTGCAGAGGGTGGTTGGACTGGGGTGGACTAAAAAAATTATTCCTCGGACAAAGGGCTGATATCACCGGGTTTTGGGGAAAATTTTTGTCCCCAAATTGACAGTAAGAACAAAATTGTTTCTTTTTGAATTTGCTACTTTAATTTGCTTACAAAGTTTATGAAGGACTTTGTATTTTCTTAAACCCCCTTTTGTGCTCATCTCTCCTAAAAATTTGAAGCTCTTGTTCTTTGATGTTTCTATCAACACAG